>JARHVA010001235.1:3702500-3718199 GCA_037957365.1 Torreya grandis | reverse complement strand
CCAAAAAATATCAATGACATACAAGTTAATTTTTAGAGACAATTGATGGAGATTGAAAGAGAGAAGTATAGTAGGAAGCATGAAGAACTTGCAAATCAATCTTACATTTATCAACAAGAGGTGATGGGATAGTGAAGATATGAATAAGAGTGCTTGGATAGGTAGATCATATCTAAATAAGAGTAGATGCATAATTTTATTTCACAAATACAAGAAATTAAATCTTAACCAACCACCTCCACTCCTCCCTTTCTTTGCTTCAAGAAAGATAAATCCTCTATGATTTTGAGTAAATCCCTTGATTTCAAGTTTTAGAGGCCCTCTTTCCTTAAAAAAGAATGTCCTCATTCCTCCTCAAAAACCACAAGGATAGTCATAGCATCCTTTTTGGACCATGCATCCCGACTCCATAATTCCCAACCTTGTAAAATCCTCTTCCTCTACGCTAGTTGAAACCTCTTACCCTCCCACCATATATACCCTTTGCAAATGAGGACCATTTGTAAGGCAATGAAAGTGAGGACCATTTGGATGAGGAGGAGGAGGATATTTCAAGTGATTATGATGAGAATATCATCATTGGCATCCCTCTTTGTGTCATTAAATAAAAAAAATTAAAGTTATTTCAAGAAGAGGATGAGCATGATTAGCTAGGGAAGTAGGGTAGTGCATATGGGTGAGATGATGAGGCAGTCTCTTGGATAAATGATCTTACATTTAGTATGGAATAAGATGAAGTTGGTCATTCAACTGTAATGAGGCCTCTCATGCAGAAGAGCAATGAGAAAATGGAGGAAGATTTCTTTTAGGATGAGATAGAGGATTTTTGTTCAAGCATGGGCATTAAACCATCATATATTAAAGGGGAACACCATGAGAAACAAGAACATGATGAAGCATATGTGTTCCCAACTCAATCACTTGGGCAGGTGCATCCCAATTAGTATAATGATGGAGAATAAAAATTCGTAAGGGAGGGAAATTTTGATTGCTAAAACCTTGTATTGACAAGAGGGTACCCTATTAGGTACCTATCTCAGTTGGATGTTAGTAAGGAGTAACCATCACATGTGCTTAATTTAGAACACAAAATTGAGCATCAAAAAGAGCAGGATCAACTTACCTATCCACTCCAAGATAGTTTTCTATTTAGCTAATCATCTTGGGTACATGCGTCTATTTATGTTATTATAATTGGATAATTATATCACCAATTTATTTACTATTCACTCCATATTTTGTGGGTTTCCCTCAAGCATGACAAACATATTAGATTAGTAAGAAAGGGCAGCTATTTTGTATAACCAATCAATGACTTTGTTTAAATAGACTTTTAATTGGCTAGTTTAGGGTAGGTAGATGTTTTTATTTCCTCAAAGTGCCTATGTGGACATTTTAAATAGTTTTATTATTTTTTTACCTTCCTTTAAATGCTTATGGCATAGTTTGTGTTATTTTATTTCTTCATTTTGTGGAGGTGCACTTTCAATTTTATAATATTGGCTTAGTCACAAGGTTAGGAAAGTCACAACTATCTTAAAATTTAATAATGTAATGATTTTTGGATGTTCTTATGACTTAATGACTAATTTACTTCTTAAGTCTATCAAATCTCTACTTACCAGGCAAGCGGCTTGTAAAGGTCATCATAAATGTTAGCTAAAATTGGCCTACATAGAAAAATTTTGTGAAGATGGACTATTCCATTCTCAAAAAATATTAATTGACATTTTGTATTGTATATGACCTTTATAAATCATCATAAATCAAATTTTGTAGGAAAAAGTGGATAGGTTCAAGTTTTCAAGTTTTAGGGTTTAGAGCTCTCAATGTAAAATCAACCTACGTAGTGTTTTTCAAGAAATACTTCACATGACTACATCATTGTAATTTATCTATAAAAATTGTATAAGAGTATACAAATTTAAATATAATATAATGGTGAAATATTTTTCATAAAATAATTATTTATTTTCAAGATATGTAGCCATGAAAATTTCTCAGAACATAGATTTTTGTGTGTTTCTAGGTGTCAAATCTACCTAGTAAGTAGTTTTTGAACACCATTACATAGGTTAAAATCAATTATAATCTAATTAAAATTTAACATGATGGTATAAAAATATGGGGATAATCACTCCCACATGAAAAATGTGCAACTATGAAAATTGGCTTCTAAACTAATTTTGTACTTTGTCAATTTTTTGTGTTTCCAATTTCCAAATCTACCCAATGAGCACTTTTGAATCCCATTTTTATAGGATAAAATAGAGTAAAAATTCCATTTAAATTTTCATGATTTTACCCTAATGTCATGATAATTCAATGAACTTAGTTTTGTAGCTACATGAGTCTCTAATGAAAAGTTATGATGGTGTGAAGTGACCTTTTTGAGAAGATTTATCACTTAGCCAACTTTTTAATAGAAAACACTCAAATAGTAGGTCTTATTCAGTATTAATAATTTAAAAAAAAATACCCTTTTGAGCATATGTTCAATATGTTTATAGTGATATATGATATGATGGGTTTTGCTCATATCTTATGTAACGACTTTCCATTTTTTCATGTTATGAAGGTGTTGATGTGACTGTATGACTATGTGTTGGTTTTTTAACCATATATTTTGATCCATGGATATATTTTCAATGATTTTTTTGCATTATAAATATTAATTCTCTATATTTATAATTATACTAATTTAAAATGAGATAAATGTATAATTAAAATTGGTCAATGTTACAGATTTGACAAATCTATGAACTTCAATGCAAGGAGGGCTACTAACATCAGGTGTCACTTCTAAAAATTTAGAGTATGGAAATGTATTCACTTAAAAAAATATATATTATCTACTTATAGAATAATTATTGAATATTATAACTACCTCAATAGTGGGTGAGATAGAGTAATGACCATGAGCTCTCCAATTGCCTATATAAGCAAGCAGATTTATCTTTGTAAAAAGTGACTTTTGAGCACAAAAATGCTACAAAAATTTTCCCTCCAAGAGTACATCTATTGGATAAACCTTGAATTTTAGTGATTATTTAGTTTACCTCCCTTCATTATTATTTTATTATGTGTGTTTTTATGTTTTTGATCTTTGTCTTTGGGTAATGTTCACCCCTCTCATTATTGTCCATTCCCAACAACTCTATGCAAAACTTGGAACTCATTTGCAGGCTATATTTTGTATGCACTCAAGTCTACATAGTCATTTTTTGTGGATAAACTTCATCTCTCTAAACATTTTTCTATTTTCTCATTATTTCATGTGAAATTCTTATGTATTTAGAGTATCCTTGGTGGAGTCTATGTGATATTGTCTAATTCTTAGAAATTTATAGTCTGTTCATTAAGGCAACAAGAGTGCTCAATCTATTCTTGGTACATCACCCTTTATTTATTTTATCACTTTATTACCTTCTCTCTCTATTTTACCTCAAATCCTTAGGTTTATATTAGTGGTAGATTTACCTTTTTTTTAAGGTCTACACACTAATCTTAAATCAATGAACCTAGAATAGAAGGAAGTTGGCCTTCTCCAGAGGTTCATCCCAAGGAATTCAAGGGTCACACAATTTTTTAGATGTTTCCATCATCTCATTGAACCAATTCCTCCAATTTAGTGGGGGAAGGGTTTGAGTGATAACACTTACCCCAATCACCCTCATTTTATGATTTTATATTTACTAAATATCCAATACTCTGAGGATGGAAGTCATTCTACACAGAGTTCTACCACTTAGTGTGATTGTGAAATTATGTTATCTCACTATATATATGTAGCTAATTATTGTATTTGATCCTCGAAAATTATTTATTTAGATCATATTTTAAAAGTTTAAAATTTGGCTTATGACTTCTCCTAGTGATATGTTTAAAATTTTGGAAGAATGTGGAAGATTTTCTCAGTGTTAAATAGTGTATATATGTCTATTAGATAATTTTGAATTCCATTTTAAATGAGACCTTGATGTGTATATATATGGATCTTGTTGAATATTTTCTCATTCCACTGACACACTAGGTTCATGGGCCAACCCTAAGGATGGGTTTGATTTTACACAATTTTTTTTTTGGGATTGGTTTGGTATCGACCAAATCAGGGTAGTATTGACAAGAAACACTGACCAGGTTTGACATAATTGACATGTGTATAGGTAAATTGAACTAAGATTTTGGAGATGTCTATGTAGGGTAATTAGTAGGATTTAAATATACATTTGAGGTTCACATAGGTGTATATAAATATAACATAAGGGTTGACTCATAATATAAGATGAAAATGTGAGATAATGGAATATATGGACCTTCTTGAGTGATTTAGTCATGTGTGGTAAATGTGTGGAAAAAATATCATTGTTAAGTATTAAAACAATATTTTTGACCTAATTTATATAAATTTGCTTACAAATAGTATTTGGTTCAAGTTAAATATATTTAAAGCTAATCTAGTGCATAGTTTACTATTATATATATTTATTTATGATGGGTATTCATTAATTAAAAATAAGTAGGTGTGCTTATTCACATTAAATAGTACACAAATACTTTTTAATCTAACTCTCTTTATTTATATATTTATAATTAGAATATCCTTCATAATTACATAGATATATTTCCTCTATACCTCTTCTCTCTCTTTATTCTAGTATCAATCTTCTTTATGATATTATAAGTACTTTTATTCTATTTAATTTCCTATCACACTCTACTTAACTCCATTAGGTTCTCTCTATGATATATCACCTATCAGTCTTACATCTACCATACTACAATATTGTGATATAAATACTATTTAAATACCTCTTACAACTTAATGGTCATGTATTTTTAATACATGCCTTCTCTTAATAAATATTATATTTTTTAATACATCTGACCAAGATATATCATGTTTCCTAGATTGGTAAAAGCATTTGTCATACCAAACTAAAGATATACTCTATTACTACACTAGAAATGGAAGATTTTTGGTGATTATATGTTCAATATAAATTTTCTTAAAGAATATTTCCAAAATTTTCCTAAATTTTATACCTTTATCTCATCCTCAAGATAATACTTTACCAAAATAATCCATCTTACTTAATGTTAAAAAAATTACCAGTGAAATTGTATTTCCTAATTGGATTACCCCTCCTTGGGTAAGTATTTCTCATATCTATCTATCATAGCCTTAGATAAGGTATCCCCATTTAAGAATATATCCTTTTAGTCTAATATTTTGTATTCTATTATTGTATTTTCCTTTTTTGTCAGAACTGCATCTCTTAAAACTAAATAGCTTTATAGGATTCTATAGTATGCTTCATCCTATGCTATATGTATTTCCTTTTTTTTCAAATGAGTATTTTGTAGGGTTCCATATTCCTCCATCTCTTCGAAGTTGAGTATTCACTAGGTTTGTTTTTATTTTTTATTATTCTTGCATACTTATCAATTTGTCCCATTCTATCTTGGAAGGAATATTATGGGTACAAAATCTAGTAGAAGCAATGGTAAGGTTGATTTATAAATCATCTGATCATTTATTTTATTCTTTTGTCTATAGAGGCCAACTAAAATAATAGGTGAACAAGTTAGTTTTGTCTCCCATTCCTTTTTGTATCTTATATATTTTATCTTTATAATAGTTTCTTCTTATCTAATTTTCTTCTAGTAGTGGGCCCAATAATTTATCCTCATATTATTCTATAGCCTATGTTTTGATCAAAATTTTATAATCTATAACTCTAGTATGGATTATCAAATTCTCCATAGCATTATCAAGTTTTGACTCTATCATCCATTTAGAATCAAGGTCATACTTTGATCTAGAAATGGTTAAGGACTCGAGAGACATTTTTATTCCTTCCTCTAGATTTACACACCATGTAATCTAATGTATCTTTATGCTCTAGATGAGATTTCCCCCACTGATTATTTTTATACTAGTTTAATTTTTTTTAAATACCACATTCTATCCTCATATAATGCGTTGAAAAAAACTCAATGGCACCATTATATTAGAATTGAACTACTTTTACCTAATTAATTGTCTCTAATATTTTCAAAGGGTAACTTAGATTGTTTTACTACTTAGAAAAGTGCCTATCTCACCTAGAGTACTCAACATTTCTATTTTACTAATTCCCATGTATCTTTAGAACTTATAGGTGGAGTACTTATGGATTTCATTTTTCTCTCATTTTATCTTCTTCCTCCTAATTTATCTTATTTTATTCATTTTTTTATTTTTTAATTTCCATTTATATTATCTTCATCTTTTGTATTCTTATCTTCCTCCTTCCTTTTATTTTATTTATGTTATTTTTTATTGTTTTCTTGATTTTCTTATTTTCTTATTTTTTCTTATTTTATTCTTCCTTTAATTTATTTTCTTATTATTCTTTTTTGTTTTTATCCTTTGAATTTTTTTACTTATTATTTTCCAATTTTTTTATTTTCCTGTAATTATTTCTCTACCTTTCTTTTTCTAGTTTCTATTGGTCCTACTTTTTGGCAAGCTTTTCAATGTCACGTATTTTATTTTTTCCTATTATACCTATTTTTATACTTATTTTCTTCCCTTTATTGCAACATCTTCTAGTTATTTTATTGTTTGGAGTTTATTTTTATTTTCTAAGATTTCTACCACCAAGTCTATTTTATGTTTGGTTTTTAGATCTATATATTGAATTTGACTTAGTCTCTACTTATCCTCAAGGGTCATAGTTTTTCCCTCTACTTCTTTCTCCAGTCATCTTCTTGATATATTTTTCATAGTCATCTTATCCTATTTATTCCTCTCATAGTATTTTATTATTATTTCCTATAAATATGGATGTATCCCCCTATTATATCATCCAAAACAAATTGACTTATTTATGTATAGTACAAAATTGATCTTATTATCCTTTTTTATCTTTCCACATAATTATTAGCATAAATTATACCTAATCTTAGTATAGTGCCTTTATTTTTACATATTTATATCAATGTGGCCATATAAATAACCTTTTAATATCCTTACCCTCACCCATTTATGCTTCTTCTTGTCCTTCCTATTTTGATGACTTTGTTTCTAAGTATGAAACCAATGTTTCTCCACTCCTAATTTTTGTCTTAGTATCTTTTTATTTATTTTTAACCTTACTTATAATATAAGAATATGGAATTACTATTTTTTCTCTTCACTCATTTACAACAATGTTTCTCATACTACCACCATAAATGACATGGTGGAAACCTCTTGCTCTTCTTATATGTGTATTTTTTTTGTCCCTTTATATTTTTCCTCCCCTGGTTTAAATTTATTTTTCATGAAAAAATATGGGAGAGTACCCTTGTCCACCATTTATTATTCCTTAAGCACACACCTTATATTGGAGTATTTTAATACAAACCTAGTAGTCTCCTCCTCCTATTTTTAAATATGTGGATCTGATGTAGAGTTATAATTTTTTAATCTTTATGATATTCATGGTATGGGGATTATCTATGATGGGATTATGTATAATTTTTCATAAAGTGTCTCTTGTGGTTGAACTACAATGTGTATTTTTGATGTGGGAGTTGCCCTTTATATAGTGGGTTGGGATCTAGACCCTACATCACTCATAAATTGGGTTATCTAGGGATTCTACGATAAACCCCTAACTCCTATGATAATGGTTTCAACATGGTCACCAGTGAAATCATAAGGTGTGAGGTAAGGGGCATGGTATTCTTATTAAAAGGTTAAAATTATGTGTTTTAAACATAAATTTGAATTTTACTTCAATAAATTGTTTTTTAACTATTCCCAAGGAGATTTTATATCTTTTGGCCACCATGGTTTTTATCATTTTCTGTAGTATATAAAATGTCAAATCTTTGCTTCCCATAGTTGTATGGCCTTTGATGAAATTTTATTTTTTTCTCCTACGGGGGTATTGCTATACCATTAGACTAATCCTTAGTTTCCTTGGATGATATTTGTGAATTCCATAGCTAAAATAGTAGAAGGGAGCCATATAAGAATCATATGTAGCTTGCTTCATCTTATGAAGATTAACTTTGTATTGGTTAATATTGGCATGAAATCTGACCATGGTTAAAATAACTCTTTATTTTAATTTATTGTTTATGATAGTTTCTACTACCTCCTTTTCCCTTTTTACCTAAATTATGTTTTCCTTTTTCTCATTTTTATTTATTTTTCAACCTTATTTATTATTTAATCACTTTATTTCTCTAAATATTTTCCCATTGCTTACCAACCACCCAATTTTATTTTATTTAGTTGTTCATTTAATTCAACTAATCCAATTTCTTATCCTTTTGCATCATAGAACATATATACACTTTTATTCAAATGGACCATTCTTTACCACTAATTACTTCCCTTTTCTAATAGTCTATTAACTATTAAATTTTAAATACTAATGAAATCCTACTAATTTCTCACCCATGCATTTTTTTCCTTGGTACATTTTTAGAGTAGGTTGTTTACCTTAGCTCATGTTGACCTAGGAGCCTTATTTATCCTTCTATTTAGTTATACCCACCCACTTATGTGTGGATATTTTGTTTATATTATTTTATATATTATGAGATATTACATATTTATCTCTTAGATATTATGGGGATATTTTCTAGTTTTTTCTATCCTATAGGGATAGTTATCTCTTAGTCTTAGGTTTGATCTCTTAATTATGATTGATCACTTAGTTTGATCTCTTCGTGAGGATTGTTATTCCTTACCTGTATATGTAAGGCATATTCATTATATTTTAAAATCTCTTTATGTATAGAGGATTTATATTGTATGATCTATTTGTGTATAATAGACTAAGATATTATTTGAGCAGTACATCAATAGATTTTATTGTGGAAATGGTTTGTAGATTTGACCCTGGGTGAGAATTTTATAAACTCTTTCATGATATCAAAGTATTCTCCAACAACCATTACTTTATTCATAAGCCTCTCCTTTCTTGGGTTTTATTATTCCATAACTTAGATCTAGTTTCATTACTTTAGTTTCTTTACTTGTTGGTAGATCTACATTTTATTGTAAAAACCATATAGTTATTTTTACATATCTAAGTTATTTTATTCATCTTCAATTTTGATTTTCATGTATTATTTTTAACCTATGTCAAGCACTATAATGTGTTTTTTATTGGATTTATAAGTTATTTATTACATATATATCATAAGACATTCATGGTTTTCATCTTTGAGCTCCACATATCCTCATAGTTTTTGTAAGGATCAACCATTTTTTGGTATTCAACTATGTTTATTTGGCCATGGAAGGTGCCTCATCTACTAAAAACCTTAAAAAATCCTAGATCTAGAGTTTTTATTGTTGTTGAGGTCATTTCAATTGAACAATTTTTTTTGTTGATTATTTTTTGTAGAGTTATTATTGCCTCTCCCAAGGGTAGTTTCTATTGTCTAGACTCTGCATTTTTGGGGGACTATGTTTCTTGGATTATATATTTTATTTATTTTTTACTCCTAGGTGACATGTATTTTGTAATATCCTTGACTTTTATATGTCATAAACATATTTTTATTTCAGATCTACATCTAACATAGATTGACAGGTAATAACACATCAATTTTAGACCAATAGGAAGTGACCACCATGATAGTGTCAATCTTAGACCAATAGATAGAATCACTATTCATCTCAAAATTTCATATATATTAAGGGTGATTTCAATCCCACATCAATTACATCAATCAAAATGGTGAACTCATCTTCATCTTTAGCCCCTTAGTCATATGGTGTGCTCACATAGAGGGGGCTTAAATTTTGATTCCTACTAGTGGGGGATTAACATTTAGCTATTCAAAATTATTTCCATCACTCCACAAATTTAATATTTTTTAGTGTAATTTTATTTTTTGACCCATTTAATGATGGGAAATATTGTAAAAACTATATCTATTGATTGGTAACTTAGAACCAAGTGTTGAATTTTTTAAAAGTGTATGTTTTTTATACCCGATCTATTAATGTCATTTATTTTATAAAACATAATAAATTATAAGTGTAAAATTTGATAGATAGAGGGATAATATGATGGTCATGGGGGTTTTTTTGTTTCATATTTATCTACCTTCATGTGCATGTGGTGATTTTCTTCTTGGCCCACACTACTCCTTTATTTTTGGAAAAAATCTCATGATTTGTGATGACTTCTTTAACAAGTCGATAATATCATTATTCGAAGATATTTTAGTTTATATATTGCCTTTATTGTTTTAATTTGGTGTTTTTTAATATATATTATACTTACACTAAATTATAAAGTGCCATGGGGGGTTTGATTTTATAGCCTAGTCTACCTTCATGCATGTGTACCTTAGTCTATGCACCCTTTACTATTTTAGTTTCCAATCTTTCCCATCACCATCAAGGCCATATTCTTAAGAAATTATATATAAATTTTATAATTCCTCTTTTGTACATAGGTATATTATTTAGGCACATTGTTTGTTGAAACCCATATCCAGATTTTTATGTCTCATTGGCATTTTAGGTGACTTTTTATGTAGTGACATTGGTGTGGCATCCCCACTAGCCTTTATGCTCACTTCTCACCATTTTTTATTAAAATTATTTATATACTTTAATTGACATCATCTCTAATTTAAAAATTAATGGAAGGTGTTCAAACAATGCTTCTTTGGGTTCACCATTCTATGTAGTATTATGGAGTGTAATGTTTATGTGTAGTGATCCTCATATTCAACACCATTAATACTTAAATTTGGAAATTATAGTGATTAGACATCTATATATTCTTTAAATATGGATTAGTATCCATATGGACACTTGTCTTCACATTGAATCCATTTTTTATGTATAGGTACCTCATCAGGCCTTGTTGTTGGGATCCATTTCCTCTCTCTCTTTTTTTCTGGTGAGGGTAGGGGGGTTTCCTATAGGTTTTCTCCCTTTTTCCACTTTGTGATATATTTATTCATGGATATATTATAAATGAGTACATTATTATGCCTTATTTTTAGGACTCATATTATGGATATGACATTCTATTTTTGTCCCCTAGCTTCACTTGATGAGGTTGTTAGAGTACATTATTTACCTTAGCTCATGTTCACCTAGGTGATTTAATTTTCATTATATTTAGTTTTTTCCATAAACTTATATTTAAGTATTTCATTTATATTATTGTATATATTATGATATATTACATATTCATGTCTTAGACATTATGGGGAGATTTTGTAGTTATTTCTTTCCTTTAGGGGTAGTTATCTCTTAGTCCAAAGTTTGATATTTTAGTTATGATTGATCACTTATCTTGATCTCTTAGTTATGATTGATCTTATTTGCCTATAAATCTAAGGCACATTCATTGTATTTGAAAAGATCTAAAGATATAGAGGATTTCTCATTGTATGATCTATTTATGTATAATGGTCTAAGATATTATTTGAGTAATGCATCAATAGATTTTATTTTGATAATGGTTTGTAGATTTGACCTTGGGTGATATTTTTAAAACTCTTTCAAATATTATTATTAATTGTTTTTATTATTATTTTTAAACATTTTTCTCCTAATTATATGTTTTTTCCAAATTTTAAATACTTTTTCCATTTTTTTTCAAAATTGATTTATGTTTTTTTTATCTTTTTCATTACCCCTTAGTTTTTTTTCACTTCCTTTCTCCTTATGGGGAGTAACATGATCAAAAAACATAACTATACATTTGGAATTAGATACTATAACATCCTTCCTCTAATTTCCCAACTATATTTATAGGATAATGTCACCCCTTAACATACTATATCTTTTCTCATCACATTTCATCACAATTATATATGGTGTAAATTTTTAAATGAGATTCATTCAAAAATCTATTTCTTATTGTTCTTAAAAATGTTTTCAATTTAATTCATCATGTGTCTAGTATTTCCTTAATTATGTATGGCCCTAGCCATCTTATCTTTAGTTTTCCTAGCTATTTGTAATTCTTGTCATAGAGTAATACTTTATCTTGTATTTGGAATTATGTTATCTTAGTATTCATGTCATGCCATGGTTTATGATGTATCTTTTATTGTGTTTGATTATAGGTAACTAATATTATTTTTTCATTAATATGTTATAATTATAAGAATCTCTCTTAGAAATGTTCTTTTTCATTCAATCATAATGCTAATTCTAATCTTAGACTAGGTACAATGTATTCCATAAGCATCACATTTTCTAATATGTACACTAATTGAAATGAGAAATATTTCATTAATCTTTTGTATGTCATGTATTAAGCCCAAAGTACAACCATTATATTTATATCTTAATACAAAAAACCCATGTTTTATGTAAGGAAATTAATTCACCAAATAAATATAATAATTGAAATAGATCACAATATTATTGAAATAAATTTGAGTATATAATCAAATGATGAGCCACTTCAAGGGGCCAACCTACACAACCTTGTAGTAAGAAAATATTTCATAATATAATCCTTAATCACTAATCCCTACATCCTATTTATAGTATTATTAGGTTATGATTACTATATATTTTGACCTATCTAACTAAATGAGATCCTAGAGAAATTAAATATGATAAGGAAGGGGTTATGTAAGCCACAAGTCATTTACACATATCCCAACACACATTGTAGACTAAGGATATATCATGTAACTCCCCTTAAATATAATTTTTACCTCAATATTGAATATATCTATATGTTACTACATAAAACTTTATCCTCTTATGTTCCATCTTTATGGTTCCAATTATTTTACTTGACCAAATACATAGTAGTTTATTTTTTTTTCAGCCTCTTAGTGCATGTTTTAAGGATCTCTTTAGGTTATAGAATGATGTTGTATTTTTCACCTAATTTTGGTAACTCATTATGGGTATAAAATCTCTACCTAACTACCTTATTCATTAAATATACATAATATATATTATGTATGCGATGAGACTAGGGTAGTTCCAGCTTGTATGCAACACTACCAATTTTTTACAAGATCTTATAAGGGCCTAATACTTGTGATAATTTTATTATCCATTATTCCTAATTTTAGATACATCTCCTAATATGGTTATAAATACAAAAATACCCAATCACCTATGTCAAAATATTTATCACTATGGTGTTGATATGTTTGTTACTTCCTTTTATTTTATGCCATTTCTAAATTCTCTCATAAAGTAGCTAATACCTAATGTTGATGTTGAATGTGATATTAAATAGTTCTAACCTTTGTTTTTATACTTAAGTATGAAATGATGGATGGGTAATGATAACCATATAGTGCCAAAAATGGAGAAATTTTGGAATATGTATGGAAGTGTTATACAACTATTTTGTGAGTGGTAGATAATGAACCCATTACTATTATTTATCAGATGAATAAAAATGGAGATGCATTTATAGTAATTTGTTTACCACCTATGTTTGACCATCATGTTGAGGATGAAATGATGAGATGTGAGCTAAATGAGTATCCAAACATGAAAATAAACTAGTGCAAAAATTACTAGTAAGGATCAAAATAAGATCATTGATAATCATATTAGGAGTACCATCAACCTTTTGAACTATATCCATAAAATAAATAGTTATAATAATGGATTAAAATGGTTATGACAAGGGGATAAAATGAACATATTTTGTGAGCATATACATAATTACCATGATGAGATTTTTAACCTCAAACCTCAACAACCCTGTAATGAAATCCATTGAAATGTCCTCCCAACATTGGCTAGGAATTACTATAGGCTATAAAAGACCTAGTGTCTTAATTATTTTGCCTTTTTTATTAGCATACCATACATTCAACCACCAATTTTTTTATATCCCCCTTGATTCCTTTTCAAAATAAATCATGTTATATTCTATGATAGGTTTTCAAAAATCCCAAGTCCCCCTAATTTGAGATGCATGAATATCCTAAAGGATATTTTACTTGAGGATAATATTATTACATAGGGTATAATCAATATTTATGCCATAATTCATTAAATTTATACTCAAATTTGTCATAATAAATAGAACCATTCTATATATTTTGAATCTAATCATGTGTATCCTTTTCACTCTCCCATTTTAATCTGGCCTCTTCTAACAAATCTACGTATTGAATGGTCATTACACATAATAGCGCTTTAATTGATTCATCCTTCATAGATAGTGTAACTGCTATAAAATTATCTTTGACTTTCTTATATATGATTTCAAATTCATATCCTAACATATTAGTCACCATTTTTTTCGTTATTATGAAGTTAATCATTGTTTTAAAAAATTATTTTAGACTATCATGATTGGTCTTTACCTTAAATTATCTACCCATCATATAAGGTCTCCATTACTTGACTACATGTAAAATATCTAACATATCTTTCTCATATATAAATTTTATCCTATTTTACCCTTGAGTTGATTAATCTCAAATACAATGGGTTTTCCTCCTACATGAGTACTTCCCCCATGCCATATCATGATGCATCACATTCAACAATAATTTTTTATGTAAAAATTAGGGGTAAAAGAATTATGCATCTCATGGTCTCTGATTCATTCTAGTGGAAACAATATTTTTTCAATAATTGTTTTGAATGGTGCTACTATGTTACCATAATTTTTCACAAATCTTTGATAGGAACCTTTGATCCCCAAAAAACCTAAAACATTATTTAAGGTTTTCATAACTTTCCACTCCATCATATATTTTATCTTCTTAAGATATAATTCGACTCCTTCATGTGAAATAATATGACCCAAATACTCCACCTCTTAGACTCTAAAAGGACATTTTGGAGGTTTTTCATAAGTTTGATGTTGTTTGAAAACTAATAAAACATGTCTCACATGCTACATATTTTATTCCTAAGATTTAATTTAGATTAAGATGTCATTAAAAAACACCAGCATAAATTTACTTTAAAATGCCTAAAAATAGTGTTCATCAAACCTTGAAATGTAGATGGTGAATTTATGAGACCAAAAGGCATGACAAAAAAACTAATAATGGACTTCATGAGTTTTAAAAGTTGTTTTAGGGATATCCTCATCTTTAATCTGAATTTGATGGTAACCCAAATTAAGATATAGTTTTTAAAAAGAAATAACATGTAACTCATATAAAAAATGATCAATTAAAAGAATAGGGAACTTATCTTTGATGGTGTTATTTTCATGATCTCTATAGTTTAGGCACATCCTCCAAGATTCATAATTATTATGCACCATGACCACTAGAGATGAATATTCACTTTAGTTATGTCTAATAATACCTACATCTAACATCTTGTGTACCATCTTTTCAATATTACTCTTTTTTCCATATAGATACTAGTATGGTTTGTGTTAGGTTGTGGAGCTAAAAGCTTCATTGATGCAAATAGAGGAGGTTGCTGAGTTGTAGAGAAACCAACGTCAGTCAGGCCAACTGACATCAGCCATCTTCAGTGTACATGGTAACTGACATCAGTTAGGGGTCAGTTGACATTGGTATCAAAAAACACTAACCTGCTCTGAACCAGGCTCTGATACCACTTGGAAGGATATCTTCCTTGTCCTTGATTACAATACAGCCCCATGGGTCTCTTAAATAGGTCCCATGTAAAAAATAATTAGACTTCCTAATTACAATAATTATAAATGTAGACTTAAGACTAAAATTAGTCTTTTACATGTAAACTAATTGTCTGTC
>JARHVA010001235.1:3665000-3697500 GCA_037957365.1 Torreya grandis | reverse complement strand
CAAGAAATTTTTAGTGGAAAATAATTAATCAATAATTTCCATATCTTTAGGGATTGCCTTAATGCAAAGGAGATGAGCTTCAATGAAATCATAATTGATTGGAGCCACAACCTATCTTCTGGTGATATGTGATAAATAATTGGGTCCATATTTATTCTTCCAATATTTACTATGATATGAAATTCAAATTCCTAAAAAAACATTAACCAACGACATATTATTCACTATATGATTAGTTTATTTATCAAGTATTTGAGGGGTTCATGATCAGTAAAAATATAAATGGGGTAGTCAATTGATAATACAAATTTTTTACCACATATATCATGGATAATTCTTGTATTTCATGGTTTAATAGTTTTTCTTTTATTTTTCTAATTTTCTACTTTCAAAGGAGATGGGGTGGTTGATATTACTACAAGGTTGTGTTAATAATTTTACTATTTCTATACATGATGCATATACGTAGAAATGAAATGGTAATTTCCAATCAATTAATACTAATATTGGCACATCAAATATTTTATTATTTAATTTATCAAATGATTCTTGACATTGAATTGACCATTTTATAGGTTTTTTATTTTATTACTTTAGTATCCATTCTATTAGCATGATAATTGATACATAATTCCCAATGAATCTCATGTTTTAACCTATATACCCTAGAAATATTCTTGTCTCTCTTTGTGTTTTAGTGGGTGGTAAATTTAAAATGATTTCAATTTTTAATGGGTATACCATTAGTCCCTCCTTACAAAAAATAGGTATTAAATGCGATTTGATCAAAGTAGTAAAAACACATTTCTTTAGGTTTAAAGAAATGTTGAGTTATCTATAGTGTTATAAAATTAAATTAAATACCTAGAAATGATGTTTCAACATACCATATACCATCCAATTATCTTAGTATACTTATAAAAGATCATGAATAAATTCCCTAAATGTATTTACCACTATTTTATTGAATATAATTGGTACATTATTTAACCTAAAAGGCATTATCATATACATGAATGATCCCCATTTGGTTGAAAATGTGGTCCTTTGGTGATCTTTGAAAACTATCTAAACCTGATGGTAATT
This sequence comes from Torreya grandis, assembly GCA_037957365.1. NCBI lineage: Eukaryota > Viridiplantae > Streptophyta > Pinopsida > Cupressales > Taxaceae > Torreya > Torreya grandis. The sequence goes on along the minus strand of JARHVA010001235.1, from coordinate 3,696,414 downwards.
AGAGAACCTACATTTAAATGGATATATTTACCTACCTACAAAACTTTATAATATTTATTTAACAGATGGTGCTAGGTATGAGTCATGTAAAAATATATTGTTTAGTTCCCTATAATCAACACAAATATGAATTTCCTTATTTTACTATTTTGAATGAACATGGGGCTTATCCAATTTGTGTCCTTGAATAGGGTGATAATACCATTAGTTGAAATTTAATCCAATTTAATTTTTACTATGGATTTAATGTTTGGGTTAATCCCATATGGTCTCTTTGTAAGGGTTTTACCTCATATTTTTGTTGTATTCTCATTGTGATAACTTATTATTTTATCCCTTTTAGTTCAATAAATGTTAGTGTAAATAAGTCCTCAAATTATTATAAAATCTCAATTATTTTCTCAACCACTTATTCATCCCAATAATATTTGATTTTTTCTATCTTGGGGTTTTCAACTTTGTTTATATTGTCTCCCATTACATTTAGTTGTTTATAAATATATTGAATTTTATCTTTTATAGTGTTTATAAATTATATTTCCCCTTCTTCTATTCTAATTATTATATTATTTGTCTTATCTTCAATATCCCATACTTCTTATTTTTTATTTTTATATAATATGGCGTATTTGAAAATTCTGTTTTAGTGTTTTTTCCCCATTGTTATGTATTTGTCTTTTGATTGTTCTAATAGATTCCCAATCATTTTTGTGCCTGATTTTTGTTTATTTTGTTTTAAATTTATTAAATATTTGTTTGACAACATAGTCCCACATAAACAATAAATTTTTAATTTTTTGTAATGCTTAGAATATCCATGTATATGGGTTCCAAAAGTTAAAAGTGTGATAAAAATAAATTGTAAGATAGTACCATTTAAAGATTCTTATACACATTTATTGATGAATATACCAAGTTCATAGATATGCCTCAAAGGTCTGATAATAGAATTATGCCCAAAGTTGTTTGTCTATTTTTATTTTTCTATCCATACTATTCAATAGTTTTTAATTTGTGTTTTATGGTTAGTTTTTCCCACATATTATTGTATGTCTTTCAAGTATCCTTATGATTTGATAAATATATATTTTAGTAAAACAATGAAGGATTTATAATTCAATATCATGGATTTATGTGTGTTTTATGACCTTATGGTAGTGATATTCATTGAATCATTAATTTCCATCATTATTATATGTTCATGGGGAAACACTCATGTCATTTGTTTGAGGTAATCATCTACATCTTAGATCCTAATAAATTTATGTAATTTTGCATGATAATATCTTTCAATGAAATATAAATTCGTTTTTTATAGTGTCACATCATATACTATAGAAATATCATTTCCATTAGACTATAACATCTACATGTGACATAATTTCTTAACACATCTCTAGTTATCCATATAACTATGCCTCAATATTGTCATACCAAGTCATTCTAATTCCTCACATTTGAGTATTAACTCTCCTTTCTCATTTGGTTCATGGTCATCATCAAGTTTTTTATTTTATTAATCATATACACTCTAGAGAGTTTATAAAATTCAATCTCACTTTATTCTATCCATAGGTATTTTGATGACATATTCCCCATACAAGTTTCTAGAGGAAAGTGTACCACTATCTCATTACCTTCAAAAGTATCTTCTTCTTCCAAGTACCATTACAATCTAAATATCATTTTTAAGTTTATTAATGTTGGGTAATTTACTATACATATCTATAACCTAAAAATGCACCTTTATTTTTACATGGATAAAATTAATGTAGACATTATATAGTGCCCCTATTGATGATTACAGTGTTCCATTTTTTATAATGATGTCATACATTGCCAAATTTAGTCATGGTTTACCTAATGTTTCCCAAGTACTTTAGGGGAAAATGTGTGTGTTTTCACTTATATATAATAATGTCTTTTTAACTTCATGGTCATCGATCTTAATATTTAGAAGTAATGCCATATTTTTCCAATTTCTATATGTTCTAAACACAATTTTTTAACTTTTGGTTTGATTTTTATTTATTCCTAAAACCTGATATCGAGTTTATTCTAATATTTATAAAAATATGTTTATTTGTTTACCAAATATTTATTTTTCACTAATATTAATTTTTCACTAATATTAATAATTTTTTAAAATTTTAAATTCTTCCTCATCAAAGTATGTCATCTTAAGTTGGTATTTTTCATGCTCATCCAATATAATTTTATTACTTTTTTATATTATGTTTTCACATTTATATGTATTGAGATAATCCCTATCAATACTTGTGTTTGAATCATCTTCATAGTCTGTATATTTTTCATTCCCTTTTCCTATTATTACCCCACTCCTAGTGGTTACCACAACCCTTGTTTGTGGTTTTTCCATCATTTATATTGACTCTTTCTATATTGGGTTAAGCTTATGTTCTTTTATTAATACTATAAAATATTATTTTATTATAAAATTTTGTTCATTTTTATGTGGGCTTTCTTCTTCTTCTTCTTATTTAATTTTATTGTCACCATATTTACACCTTACTTCATTGAAAACTTCATTGGTCTCTTTCAGATTTCTCTTTAAATTTTAATTATATTTCATCTATTTTCATTCCACCATGTTTTTAAAATTGTGTCCCTTTATGGTAATATAATTAATCATGCATTCCATTCTCATGGTCAAAACCACATTCCACATGTGGTTCTTTTATGTAGTTTCTCATAGTGTGGTTGATATTTCCACATGTATAGCATGTGGGAGATGATATCTCATAGTTATATCCTTGTTTATAGCCTTGGTTATAACCTTAGTTAATAACATTGGTGATATCCTCTACCTCCTTAATATTTCCCTCTTACCCCATGGTATCCATATTTAATTTTGTTTAGATTAAGATAACCCCACACATGATAACTAGTGTGGATACTAGCCCTGGACACATTAAGAGGTATGGGTCTCCCCATATCCAAAGGTTGGCTAGGATTCCAAAAGGTCCTATAATAATAAACCACAAGGGGTAGTAGGGTCACATTCAGTTATAAGTATAAAACTAGAAAAATAAGGAGAACCCATCAAAAATGAGTAGTTGTAGAGGAGGGATAGGAGGGTCAAAAAAAGGGAGATACAAAAAACAACATAAAAATAAATAAAATAGAGAACCCACCATTTAATAGAGTGGGTGTTAGTATCAAACTCAACCATAGGTTCAAGTCTCCTAAAAATGAAATATGAAGGTATAAATAGATCTAAAAATAACTTCGAGGATAAATAAAAATGTCCAAATAATATAAAAGATCATCCTAGAGTTTGATCATCAGAGATACCATCAAAGAGATCCCAAATAATGAAATTCTAGGTTAGTTATGATAACAACCATAGACAATCAAAGTCAAGAAGTAATTGATAAATGTTTGGATCATTGATATAGTCTAGAAGGTCCTTGGGAGTGTTTCTCAAGATTTACCCATAAAATTACCATGAAGGGGATTGGGGGATAATATCATGGAGTTATTATCAATAAGTTCATTTTTTTCATGGCAAAATTCCTTTGAGTGACCAAATTTCATATTATCATTCCTTGTAGTTTATTATTCCTTAGTATAAGAATCTTTGGAGGGACCTAATAACCTACAAAGTTTATAGATATATTTTTCTTTATTTAAATGAATATTTTGAAACTAGGATCTAAATGAGGACCTGAGTTAGATTGAGGTTGGAAGCATTTTGTCCTTGTTGACAAGAACACACATTTTGGCCAAGGTCATTCTTTTCTTAGAACTAGTCAATAGGTCTATAGAGGCTATTGTTCCAATAGATTCTATAATGATTCAAAAGATTCTATTATCCTATAAATAAGGAGGGAGGCTAGGAATTTCTATCCTTAAAGGGATGTTGTCCATTTTGAAATTTGATAGGGACCAATTAAGCTTCCATTATTAGAGCATGAGAATTACTTTTCCCATGATCCAAACACCTTCATTTAAATGTTTTTGGTAGTTTTATTGAATGTTGAGGGAGAAAAATATGCACCCATTGGCCATGGCCATAATATTTAGATTTCTATATTTTGCCCATTTTATTTTAGTCCATGTTCTAACAACATCCATGTCGTGCCATCTACCACATAACTTCTAGACAAGCGAGTTGATGTATTTAGCCTCAACTTCTTTTAAAATATTGTCAGGGATGTGCATAATTAGACTCCTATTCATATATTCATTAATTGGGATCAATAATATGTACCTCTACATGATCATGGAACTTTATTTTATCATCACCTTATCCATTTTTTTGAAAAGAAAAAAAAAGATGTCACTAGTCCTTGCACTTTTTATGACTCTAACGATCCATAAAATATGGCTGGCCCATTCAAAAAATAAATTCATCCCACATAGTCAATCCATTGAATGCAGCTCCCACCAATTTTTTTTTGTGAGGAGTGATTAAATCAAAATTCAAATAATTAATTGGAAATAACTCATAACAAATGCTCAATGACTATTATTTCAAGTTCTAGAATGATTAATTAGATCTTTTTCAAGCTCACATGACAAACTATCATAAATAAATTTTGTACCATGAGGATATATGTGAACAAAATGAGAGATTTTATTATAATTCCAAATCCTTAATACCCAAATAATATCAACTAAAAGAGAGGTCCTGGTAAGATCCATGAGATTAATACATGGAAGCATTAAGTTAAAGGACTCTAGACTATCTAAGGATCCCCATTGATCCTAATCGAGTTCCTTTTGAAGTCTCTGAGGCTATTCCCTTATCTTTATATGGTCTTCTCCCTCTCTTTTATACCCTAGGTGTAATCACATTATTTTCATTTTTCAAACTTTTAACCTCTGTCCTATTCCCCTATCCCTAAGTGAGGGTTCCTAGTGGGTTATTTTGAACCTTATGAGGGGAATAAATGTTTCTCAAGAAGATCTAACCAAGTGGAAATCCTAATTTAAATTAGTGATCATGTTGATCCTCATCTATAATTTCTAAAGGGGGAATCATAATTTTTTTATAGGACTCCTCTTAGCCAATAGAGGGGAAGTCATGAGATCCAATCACTTTATAGGGTACCCCTTCTCCAAGGGAGAGGTTTATCTTAAAATCCTAACTAGGGCAATGGATCCTTGGGTTTCTATATTGAGACCCAAAGGATTTGGATTGAATTCCTTATTCATATTTGAGAAATAGGCCCTATTAATTTAATGGGAACATGTTTTATTTTTTCCATTAACCCTTTTTGCCTTTTCCATTTCTACCTTTGAACTAGGTAAGGAATTGTGTAGACTTAATCCTTATCTTTCTTTCATATCTCTATGCTTCTTGTTTGGTGTATAATAATTGTTCATTTTTTAGGCAATAATTTATTTTATGTCCCACAAAATTTCACTTTAAAAAAATAATATTATCTCTTTTGTAGATGATATTCTATGTCTAGTTTCCAAATTTGGACTTTAGTAGGATGCTTCTAAGGATAGGTTTATTTATCTAGACATAAACATAATAATCACTTTGATTAATATTATTTTATATATTGTGGTAGGATTAATTGAAATTGGTTTCCTAAAAGCCCTTCCAATTTCAAGAATCACCTCTTCCTATCAGAATTTGAGTGGTAGTTGAGGGAGGAAAATCAACATAGGGAGTTCCATTAATGTGTCACATTACAATTTCAGACCTGGCTTCCATTTCTTGAGTGATAAAAAATATTTTCCAACATATCATGGTCCTCCCTCCATATATTTTTAATAGTGTTCAAGAGAAGAGAAGGAGATCAGGATGTAAATTATTTCCATGGCCACCACCTTCACATGTATTATGGCTTTCCATTTATTTGTAACCCATTCTTTGAAGTCATTAATTTGAGGCATAAAGACATAAAATCAATCTAGTAGATAATTTTCAAAATAATATATGATGTTCTCCATAATGGAATCTAGGACATCTAGAACAACCTCATTTCCTCCATTACTAGTTTGAGGATCTATCCCAAAGCTTTCTCATTTATTTCAACAACATATACCACATATTTTTTTGGTATTTTTCCTTATCTACATCATTATCTAAGCTCTTACTTCCTACAACAATATCTACCCAATATTTTTTTTATTCCTTATCCTTGTTGGCTATATTGTTAACTACATTCTTTGACCTATCCTTATCGACTGAATTCTCTAAGAACTTTACCATTTTATCCACCTTTGTTGTTATAATATTGTACTTATTGATTTTATAATGGAAACTCTTTTATTTATTGAGGATTTAGATATTTATGCCTAGGGTGAAATATAGTATGGTTTTTCATATTAGCTATGGTGATGAAATTTTTTAGATTATCATTTCCCATATTAACTTCCTCTTTTGTATCTCTACCATTACATCATGTATGGGTCATGCATGATTATATTTATTGAATGACACACAACTAGTAAAATACATCAATTAGTTATTTTGTGGAGCTAATTTCATAATTTGACATGATTTATGTGGGTGTTGGTGATATGTTTGACATATTTCACAATAAGTCATATCTTTGTATATTGGTTACTAAACTAGGTAAAACATAATTTATTGTGTCTAGGATGCTCTAACTATTGATATCCATTTTTCCATTTCTTGATGTGGGATTTATACATGAATGTCCTTCTATACAAAAAATGACATACCATATTTGAGAAATTTTAGGTTATTTATTTCTATAAGTGACCTATAATCATCACCCTTCATTTGAATATCCTATTTTAATCATAATTTATCTAAATTTTTTTGTAATCTCTTCGTGTTACCTTCTAAAGAGGAGTCTATCTCTCATCTCTATGATTCTACTTCCAAGTTTGAGACCATATCCAATGTCTCTAAAAATGTATTAACTATATTTCTATCCATATTGGCTCTTAGCTATGGTATTAATCTTAAAATAAAACACTCAATTCTTTGTTTATCATCTAGTGGTTCACCTAATTTTCTTATGATTTCATTAGATTGTTGATCATATTATTTCATAATTTAATTTTCTTTATGTATCAATTTTATCATTTTACTTATAATTTCATTTGGAACATCTAGGTAATGGAAATTACCTTTGAATTATTTTTTTACATCAACCCTTGAATTGGCATGTCATGTGTTGGTTTTCATGTACCAATTTAACACATCATGTCTTAGAGTCATAATGAAGTCAAATAACATTGTCTTATCATTTGTGGTGTTTTGGATTCTCTAATGTGAATTTAGTATGAATAGGTTTTCCTTGGAATCCTTAGTATCTTTTTCAAAAAATGGAAAATTCATTATGTTGCTTGTCATCTTTAGGGTGTTGGATTATGTGTTTATACTACTACTACTACTGTAGTTACTAGATGTATTCAGTCTTGAAGTAATAAGTGAGATTATTGGTTGGTTATATTTTTGTATAGCTAATGTTTGAATCTATCCTTTACCTCTTCTTATTTGTCTTTAAAAATATTTCTTCCTAAGACCTCTAATTGATTCTTTAAAAAACTCCCTTTTTCTCTCTAATTCTTCACTAAAACTTTGGTAATTATTTTTTACTTACTCTCTTATATGTACTTATTCTTGTATAATTAATGGATTTTCGTGTATTATGTGAAGTGTAATGGGGGATGGAAGTTTTTACGAAAGTTTTTTCTCCTCATGGGGTCTCTTATGGTTAGGGTTTTGAAGAAGGGTATCACTTATAGTATCCTATTTATAGTCTCATTTCTCTACCCTATCATCTTTCCTAGTATTTTCATTAAAAATGTTTCATCTACTAATTTTATTGATTATATTTGTTTCTAAATTATTCTATTATATAAAGTGTCTATTCTACCCAACATCCATTTGTTCTTCTATTATATTCCTATGTATTATTTTTATTGATTATCTCCTCTTAGACTCCCTTATTCAATTGATAAACTACCTTGTGTTGGTTTCATATGATAACTATCTTCTCCTATTCTATGGCATGTTTTATTTTATATTATTCATCTTTTCCCTTACAATTTCATATGCCTCACCCACTTTGGGCCATACTCATTACCACCAGTTGGTCTTTGTGCCTAGGGTTTTGAATAGTTTAGGTATTCCCACCAGTATAACTAATCATTATAATCCATGAAACATATCATTCATGAATTCTATGGTGTGGGTACAATATATCCTCTATCCTATTTATTTCACTTAATTTTTTTTCCTTCCAATGGTACTTATGCCAACTCATATGTCTTTATTAGAGTGATAGTATCCTAATTTTCAATATGTAGATATTCACTGGTAGAGGTCAACTTGGTATCTTCCATTGTCCTAGTTATCTTATTAAAATATCTTCTCTTTTGCTCTTTTGTATCTCTCTCTTATCTCTTAATCTAATTATCTCTTGATCAATCTATTTTATCATTTATTCTTTCACCATTTTTCTCACCTATAAATTTTTTACTTTACTCTCTTACCAATATCTTATTCATATATATTAAATAACTTATTATTTTATTAAATTTAGGATTAATAGAGTTTTAAATCCCAATTATACAAAAAACTACATAAAAATTAGAATGTATGAAAATATATAAATTAAGTGTTTCTAATTTGTAACTTTGCAAATATAGAATTATACTAAATGGGAAAGAAAAAAGAGAAATTAATTAGCTAAAAATTAGATGATGTAGGATTGTGTAAATAAATATATAACCAATTGTGTGAGATGATTATTAATTAAAAATGGATTTGCATCTTCTTGGGATAAGGTTGTATTATCTAGACTGGGCCACACCATAATTGTGTCTATAGGGCGCACCAAAATATTTTAGGTTTTTTTGCTTTTTTATAAAAATAAGTCTGTGAGCCTTTACCTATGATTCCTATGTGCATGACAATATTTATGTGATTTATTGCAAAAGTTGTTGTATGCCTTCTTCACTTAGAACTCTATCTCAATACACCATGTGAGATAAATGAGATAAAATGATAAAAAGGGATTAGTTGTTTAAATTGTGATTGAGCTCAACATCTCTTATGGTTAGTGTTTCCTACATACTAATGCTCCAAATAGTGATACAAATCAATGTAGTTATCCCATGTTGTGGTGGTGATGTGTGAAATACTAGTGAAATTATTTACATTGGTATAATATTGGTGTAATTATGTGCTTTAATAATGACTTGTGACCTTTTAAGTGTTTATATACTTAGCTCAGGGATACTAGGGCTATTTAGACTAAGAATTATGAAGAATAAATGCTTTCCTCTCATTACGTAGTTAGATATTCTAGTGATTTTTTATCATATGAGCCTCTAGTGATAAAATGGATAGAAAATGTGGATTATATTTGTTGGGTGAATATTTTTTCATCAACTAACTGATGGAAAAATGGGCATATCAACCACAACACAATGAGATTTATATGACAAAATGGGTGTGGTTATCACATCATAATGAGATAAATCTCTCCTCTCAGCAAGGGGAGGTTCCCTATAAACTATAATATACCAATATAAACTAAAAATAGACTCAAGGGTGAAATCATACCATCCATCTCTCTTGTTTTAGAGATGGTTTTCATAAAATAAAGGAGAATTCTAGTGTAATTACTGAAGGCATTTCTCTTCTTTTGATGTTTACAAAATAGCAGGGATTCTCCCTGGGTAGTAGATGGGTCCACAAGAAACCCATGAAACCACAAAGTCTTTCATTGTTTTTCCTACTAATTTAAGACAAAGTAACACAGTAGAATGGAGTGCAGCGCAAAGTCTTCACTGAAAACTATAATAGAGTAAAAGATTACGAAGGATAAGGGGAGCTCAAAGTCTCTCCAATATCTTGAAACATAAAACACACAAAGACTAAAGATAATTATGGCAGCACAAAGTCTCCCACAGTTGACTTTAGGACATCTTTAAGATTATTTCCACTTGTTTTGCTTATTTGATTAAATGGATAAGACTGTATTTAGGAAAAAGACATAAGAATGATTTTCTAGATAACACAAGCTATTTCAACACAAAGTCTGAAAGGTCACTCACTTTCTCATTCACTTGATAAAATATGATTAACAGTCTAAGCTCAAAGTCTCAAGAATGCCTTTCAATTTGGGTAGAGTTTCATTTCTAATAATAGAGAGATCTTTTTTGTAAAATGAGATATTATACTATATAGCATCCAAAGAAAGTCTTGGGTGCCTATTTTCATGAAATGGCCCATGCTACATTGAATGCATTGGAAATTTTGTGAAGGGGCCATGCTAAAACAAGCCATCAACCTTAACTTTTGGCATTCTAAATCATCTCAAATGTCTTCTCCAAAGCATGGGTCACCTGATCTTCTAAAAGGTAAGGCCACTCCACTTTATGATACTTACATGACTGTCCACTCGTCTTTACTCAAATGAAGAAAAATAGGTTACACCTTTGAATGTTTACACTCTCTGATATCCACCTATTGTAATACTCCACCTACTGGAATAACTCTCCTATAGATATTTTGTATTTCTCTGTAACTTTCCCTTTTTCCCTGCTACCTTTTATCTCTTCTTGGTGATCTGAGCTCTCAGGGCTATCTTCTCACCTTCTCATGGCTTCTTTGGCTCCTTTCTCAGTGGATAGCTAAGTTTGTCTTTAGGTCTGTGTTATTTGAAAATCAATGGTTATTCCATTACCCTAAATTTGACATTTGTGGGGACATCACCGGTCGCTTAAATCATTTTAAACCTTGAACCCTTTGAACCTTTCAGAGTTCAATAGTTCAAGGTTCAACGATTCAAAGTTTAACATTTTGATAGTTTAGCAGTTTAATGTTTTATAAAGAGCTGTATTCACTTAGTCTTATTTATGAGTTCAAGGTGTCATTGAACCAATTGTTTGCACCATTCACTTAAACCTTTTTCTAGAATCTTCTACTTAAACCATTCACTCAAACCTTCTACTCAAACCTTTTGAACCTTAAACTCTTTGAACCTTTGAACCTTTCAGAGGTGGAGTTCAATGGTTCAATGGTTCATTCCATATAATTGAACCCTGTTATTGAATTTTTTTGATTGAACCTTGGTGTTGAACCATCCTTTATAATTTTTTAGGAAATGCCTTAAGTGTTTTGAGATTTTTCCTTGCAAAAGCCTGCCTTTTGAACTTCTGATTTCCTTAGCTAAAAAGGCTTGTGCGATTGAATAAATTGACTACTCAGAACATTTTGAGAAAGAAAGATACCATTTTAGCTTGTGAAAAAAACAAGTGATATATTTTGAGAATAACAACTGGCTCCAGTTGGGGAACTTCCATTAATTGTATTTTGAAACAGTCGAAGGGAGTATAATCTAGACTCTAAGTACCTTCATCTATGCCATTAGGCTACAAATTTATACCATCCAAAAAAAGAAAGATGCCAAAAACCAAATGAACAAAACAAAACAAAAAAATAATATATAAATGTACAACTGGACTTATCTGATACTTCAAGGATTGAAGTGCTTCAGATGCTACCCACTGTGAGGCAGTGAAAATGGCATTTTGTCTTGATATATCAGCAATAAAATATTTTCACCATTTAACCAATGAATGGAAAATGGGCATCTCCATAAGGAATCCAATTTTCCATGAATTATTTTTGGTAATCTCCTCTTGTCCCACAATAAGACTTGATCTCCAATCTAAAAATCACAAATCCTTGCTTTCTAGTTGATAAGTTTCTTTACCAGACTTTGATGTGTAGTAATATAGTCCACCACCATAGTTTTATACTCATTTAGTTCAGCTAAGCACATGATCCTCTTATAGATAGAATCTTCAAATGTTTAATCTTTGATTGCCTTTGCCAACATCAATGCTAGTAGTTCTAGTGTGATTGGTATCTTTGCATTCAAACCATATAAAAATTGAAATGGTGACATACTTATCACCCTTTTGGGTGTAATCCTATCTACCCATAAAGCATCAAATAATGATTTATGCCAAGTTCTCTGATTGTCATCTACCAATTTCTTGATAATGGTCATCAGGTTCTTATTTCTTGATTTTTCTTGACCATTTCCTTGTGGATAATAGTTAGAAGAGTGGGAGAGGATAATCCCATAATAATAGAAGAATTGGGTAACCTCATGAGAAGAGAAATAGGCTACATTGTCTATTACAATCTTGGTTGGGACTCCAAACTAGGAAATAACATTTTCCTTGAGTAAATTACATACCAATTCTGAAGTAGCATGCTTGAATGGAATGGCTTCCACCCACTTGGTAAAATAGTCTATGGCTATGAGAACATAGTCATGTCCAACACTCAAGGATAGTTTTACAATGCCAATGAAATCAATACCCCATTATTGAAATGGCTCTTCAATCACCACTAACTTGAGAGGTAATGCAACCAACTTGGGTTTCCTAGTGAACTATTGACATAGGTCACATCTATGTACCCAAGTGTATGAATATTGAAATAGAGTAGGTCAATAATATCTAGCTCATAGAATCTTATGGGCAATCACAGGTGCAAACAAATGTCCTCCACAAGCCAAATTATGGAAAGACTCCAAAATTTTAATGTATTGCACTTTATCCATGCAACAAAGAAATACCCCATCAAGGTTCCTCTTGTACAAACTATTGTCCCATAGGATAAAGTTAGCAGCTTTCAACTTAACATTCCTCTTTTCTTTATAGGACAAGTGGGTAGGACACTCACCATAGGTAAGGAAATGAGTGATATTAGAATACCACTCATTTGTAGTGGTGACAAAGAGAACTGTAGGCATGTATTCAACCTCTGTTTCTTCATGCCCTAATTCCTCTGGTATGTTATCAATAATTAACTAGTAGAGACCTCTTCCTTGCACAAGATTCATAGGTTTGATAACAAGATCAAACTCTTAGATTTTATAAATCTAATTGCCCCTTTTATTTCCAAACTCCTGTTGAGTTAGAATGGAATTTACTATTGTAACAGGAACTAGAGCAATAGTGTGTGAGTTCAAGATGTAAAAATAGAAGTGCTTTACCACCTTAACCACATCATAAGCATGATTCTCCATGTTTGAATGTTTTAGTTCATGAGCTTTGAGAGGACAACTCATGAAAGATATGGGAAACTCTACACCTTCTTTGTTCTTCTAAACCAAAATGGCTAAAAGCATGTGTTCAGAAGCATAGCTATATATTACGAAGTCTTTAGTATAGTCTAGACAAATTAGGATTGGGGCTTGGGCGATAGCTTCCTTGATCTCTTGAAATACTAACTTACCTTCTTTAGTCCAGTGGAAATTAGCTTTACCCTTCATCATTTTGACAATGTGGTGAGTCTTCTTTGCAAATTTAAGAATGAACCTTCATAGAAAATTCACCTTTCCAAAGAAATAATGGACTACAATCTTACTAGCAGGAAGAGCAATCTCTTGAATGGATTTGACTCTTTTTGGGTCAATATTTATGCCTTCTTAGGATACAATGTGACTAAGAAGTTTCCCTTTTATAACCCCAAAAACTAATTTCTTAGGATTGAGAGAAATGCCATTTAGTTGGCATCATTATAACACTTGTTGTAAATGATGCACATGATCAAGATGATGTTTGGAAAAGATGTTCAAGTCATCAAGATATACCATAATGATCTTCCCCATTTTATTTTTGAAGGCAAGATCCATCACTCTCTAAAAGGTGGTGCCAGTATTGATCAAACCAAAAGGCATTCTTTGATATGCAAAGGTGCCCCAAGGTGTAGTGAAAGTGGTCTTATATTGGTTTGTTTTTCCAAATTCCACTTAATTATATCCTTAAAAAACATCTAACATTGATAACATCTCTGACCCAGTCACTATCTGTAGTAGCTGATCTATGATGGGCAGGGGGTAGTTGTCTTTTGAAGAAGATTGATTTATATTTTTGAAATCAACATAGAGGTGAATTTCTCAATTATTTTTTCTCATGGGGACTATGTTCACAATCCAAGTGGAATTATGGATTGGAAAAATTATCCTCGCATTGAACATTTTTTGGATCTCAGAAAGAATAGTACTTGATATCTTGGGGTTGTACTACCTTTGTTTCTACTTGTGAGGCAATGACCCAACCTTGAGAGGCATTTTGTGCTAAATTTATTTAGGCTTGAGTGATTTTAGATCATCATAAGAGTACATCAAAACATCAAGGTAATGGTGAAGCAGAGTAATGAATTTGATTTTTTATCAAGAGTGCAATAATTCTTGATGTTGACCATTTTGGGATTATCTTTTATACTCAAATTTATTTGATCAAAATATTTGGAGGAGATTAAATCCATTGGTCACTTCTTGATAAACCTATCATGCTTATCGAATAGATTTTCAAGAGAAACTAACCCTTTGGGAATTTTATTCCCTTTGAGTTGAAGGAACTCTTCACTAATTTTTAAATTTGTGTTAGGCGTTGATTCCCATGGCAGATATTCACTGTCTTCAAAATAAAGCTCCTCAAAGCTATCCATTTGTTCCAAAAAATCAATGATTTGGTTTTACTCATTAAACACTTACCAATGGTTGGAATTATTAGGTACACTTGGTTGAAAGACCAATTCAATAGTGTACTTATGCCCTTTAAAATCTTGGTTAGGAACCATGAGAGTTGAAGAGATAGCCAAGGAAACTGCTTGATTATTGAATTCTCTAGGCACCACAGAAATACTAAAAGCCTTAACTTTAAAGGCAATCCCACACCAAATTATGATAATATCACAATATTTAATTATTGGTTTGATATAGGTTCTTCACCTGACAAACCACTAGTTCAACATCTCCTCAAGCGTGAATATGCTTAACATTTTTAGCTTGAATAGCTTTCAATCCAAACAAAAAAGATTCATACTCAGCAGTGTTTTTGGTATTGATAAACTACAGCTTATACAAATAGAGGAAAATATCTCCTTGTGGAGATATCAAAAAATTTCTAGCTCTAAAACTGGTAGAAGAATTATTTCCATCAAATTCTAGAATCCAGACATCATTAGAATATGATCTCCTTTCAGACTTTTCTTTATTAGAGAGGGAAGATATTTTTTCATTTGAACAATGCTCTACCAATTATTCTAATGTCTTGTTTGAATTTTTTGGATTGTCACTTATAGAACTTTCATCTGATGAAATAGAAACATCTTTTGTAGATAGAAAGTAGTTACCCATTCTTGAGGATTCAAACAAAATTTGAGCTTCAGGGGCTGATGTTTGGGTGATAATGTATTTTGACTCCTTCTTAGGATGTAGCCTTTGCATGATAACCTTGATAAGTATCCTCACCTCAGATAGGTCCATGTTCAATTCTCCACCAACATCCTTGCAAAAATTTCATCCAAGTAGAATGCCATAGGAAGCTGGAACGTTGGCCACCTAGACTATCATTTTAATCCTCTTTTCTGGGAAGGCTGTGAATGTAAATTGGGCATCTTTAATCTATCCCAAAAGTTACACTTGCTTATTTTCCATGGAGAAACATCTCCCAAAAGTTTTAGTTAAGGTAAGACTGAGAGAGTCTACTACCTTGGTGGGCATAACATTGTCAGAGGCTCTAGAGTCTATTATATAACTGCTCAACTTATGACCATTAATTAAAAGGGAAACATAGAAAGGTTCTATTTTCACAGGGGCAATAGGAGTTATGATAAGATTGTTCTAGGTGGCTGTGTTCTTTGGAGGATCATGAGTCACCTTTGAAACATTTTATCCTATAGGGATGGTTTTACTTTTGATGCATTTATCTAGCCTATCCAACTGCTCAGGATTGGCTTGTAAGTATTCAAACTTAGACATTTAGATCTTGGTCTTTCTAGTATGATCAATTATGTCAAATAACTAAAATGAACTAGAAATAGAGGAAGGAAGTCCATCATTTTGGGTTTTATTGGGTATGGTACTAGTTTACAAAATTGAAGTAGAAGGTGCAAGGTTGTTTGAGGTACTTGAGAAACACAGTAGAAACACAGTAGGGTTGTTCAGTAAACAGTAGGGATTCTTCTTGGGTAGTAGTTGGATTCTTCATTGTTTCTCCTACTAATTTAGGACAAAGTAACACAGTAGAATGGAGTGCAACACAAAGTCTCCACTGAAAAATACAATAGAGTAAAAGATAATGAAGGATAAGGGGAGCTCAAAGTCTCTATAATATCCTAAAACATAAAACACACATAGACTAAAGACCATTATGGCAGCACAAAGTCTCCCACAGTCAACTTTAAGACATATTTTAGATTATTTCCGCTTATTCTACCTATTTGATTAAAAGGACAAGGTTATATTTAGGAGAAAGATATAAGAATGATTTCATAGATAACACAAGCTATTTCAACACAAATTTTGAAAGGTCACTTGATTTCTCATTCACTTGATAAAATATGATTAATAGTCTGAGCTCAAAGTCTCAGGAATGCCTTTTAATTTGAGCAGAGTTTCACTTCTAATAATAGAGAGATCTCCTTTTCTATAAACTAAGAGATTACAATATATAACATCCAAAGAAAGACTTGGGTACTTGTTTTCATGAAATGGCCCATGCTGTATTGAATGCATCAAAAATTCTGTGAAGGGGCCATGCTAGAATAGGTCATCGACCTTAACTTTTGGCATTCTAAATCATCTCAAATGTATTCTCTAAAGCATGGGTCACCTGATCTTTTGAAAGGTAAGGCCACTCCTCTTTATGATACTTACATGAATGCCCACTCATCTTTACTCAAACAAAAAATAGGCCACACCTTTGAATGCTTACACTCTCTGATATCTACTTGGTGGACTTCTCCACCTACTAGAATAACTCTCCTATAGATATTTTGGATTTCTCTATAACTTTCCCTCTTTCCTTGCCACCTTTTGTCTCTTCCTAATGATTCAAGCTCTCAGGGCTATCTTCTTACCTTCTGTTGGCTTCTTTGGCTCCTTTCTTAGTGGATAGTTGAGATTGTCTTCAGGCCTACATTATTTGAAAATCAACGATTATTCCATTACCCTAAATTTGACATCTATAGGGACATCACCAGTCACTTGAATCATTTAAAACCTTGAACCCTTTACACCTTTTAGAGTTTAATGGTTCACTATTCAATGGTTGAAATTTCAACGATTCAACAGTTTGGTGGTTCAATGTTTTGTAAAGAGCTGCATTCACTTAGTCTTCTTTATGAGTTCAAGGTGTCGTTGAACCAATTGTTTGCACCATTCACTTGAACCCTTTTCTAGAATGTTCTACTTGAACCATTCTCTAAAACCTTCCACTTAAACCTTTCGAACCTTGAACTCTTTGAACCTTTCAGAGGCAAAGTTCAATGGTTCAATGGTTTAATGGTTCACTCCATATCATTGAACCCTATTGTTGAACCTTTTTTATTGAACCTTGGCATTGGACCATCCTTTACAGTTTTTTAGGAAATGCCTTAAGTGTTTGAGATTTTTCCTTATGAAAGCCTACCTTTTGAACCTGTGATTTCCTTAGCTGAAAAGGCTTGTGTGATTGAATAAATTGACTGCTCAGAACATTTTGAGAAAGAAAGAGACCATTTTGGCCTGTAGGGCCGAGATGGTTGACATGTTGTCCACAAAAATAAGTGACGGAT
This sequence comes from Torreya grandis, assembly GCA_037957365.1. Lineage (NCBI taxonomy): Eukaryota > Viridiplantae > Streptophyta > Pinopsida > Cupressales > Taxaceae > Torreya > Torreya grandis. Next base: position 3,678,860 of record JARHVA010001235.1, on the reverse strand, counting down.
TTTGGGAACCAAAATATTGATTATTTTGGAAATTAATTGAATGGTGATTGAAAAATGTGTGGTAAAATATATTAATTAAATTTTAATTTGATAAAATAGATATTATTTGGTAGGAATACTTGGCCAACCATTCTAAGAATTCTAGAAAATATTATTTTCAATTGTTAGGATGATAATTCACTATGTTAGATGTGGTTAGTTTTAAATCATATACAAATGGATAATTTTTTACTTAAATTGCTTTTTGGGAAAATTTTGGGTATGAATTCTAATTATTTGAGAAAATATTATCTTTTTCTATTTATGTACTCAATTTTTTTTAGCTTGGTCTCTAAGGCAAGCACTGTGTATTCCCTATCTTTGATGTGATTTTTTAGGCATGTGAAATAAATTATCTCAAGATAAAAATCTATGAAAATGAAATTATATAAAATATAAAAATTAACTACTAGTGATAACATTGGAGAGCATGGCATCAAATTGATAATCTGAGCAAAAGTATCAACTTATGATTCATGTAAAACCAAGCATACATGTTGTCATGTTGAGATGGATGTTAGAAATGAGAAAATAGTAAATAAATATAATATTCTATGTAATTTAAACTATTATATATCCATTCATTGAGGATGCATGATATGCATCATGGCATCAAAAAGTTGTGGAAATAGATAAAATAATAGTAGATAAGAGTCATGGACATGATGAACATGCAAAAATATCAACCAAAATATCACATAAAAAACATAATAATAAGGCCAATGGGATACACATAAGTTACATTTTAAATTTTCACTCTCACACACAAAGGCATAAAATAAGGCTTGGAGTAACTAACAATGACATGTTCAAATCCCCACAATCTAGAGAAATTAATACATATAAAACATGAAAATCATGCATGAATACATGATGTTTTTCTACATAATAAATTTATAACATTAGTATATTTATAAACTCGACCATATAGTAAGATACCAATGTGAAATTAAATTAGTAATAATGATAGATTTTGCACAATGTATTGAAATGAAGTATGAACAATAGGGATAGTCATATAACACTAAAACTTGTCTAAGAGTATGCCCATAGTTAACTTTATGAGATTTAAACAATATGTAAAATGCCTATTAATTATTTGGATATGATAATTTGTATCTTATGTTCATTGGGAAAATTCCATTAGAATCAAACAAGAGCATAATGTGTTACTATCTAGAATAGGGTGGTTTTATCTATGTAATTTTTATGGATCTAAAATAGTATCACCACCTAAAACTACATATGGATGCAACAAACAATTTTTTATGATGCTCATTTAATTAAACTTATGAATCATATTTGATATAAATTGAATATATAAAAATACTACATATACGTAGCATAACTAGCTAGTGTAAATGAACAAGTATAATGTATAGGACCTGATTTTGAATTTTTTGAGTGTGTGTGTATATATATATATTTGTATTTTTTTAATATATAATAAAATTGAGAAGAAACAGACTATCCAATTAATTCTAAAAGAGACTCATAATCATTAGGTCATGTATATAACATAGGAAGGATGACCTCTCACAAATGGAAAGTGTCATGCTACTGTGAATAAATTAGTCCCAACTCAAATTATGAAAACTAATTTGACTATGTACCATAAAATCCACTATAATTATGATGATGTATATAATGTTGTGTATTTTTTTATCAATGTGAACTGTAGGAATATTATAAACCCATTATGGAGTGTATAAACTTTAAGTTGGTGCTCTTTGTGGAAGACCTTTAGTGATTTGTAATATCATTATGGGATGTATTGGTGTGGAGAGCGAATCTATAAAATCAATGAAAAATATATGATTAATTTGTATTTAAAGGATAGGTCTCCTTGTAAAGTTATCCACTTGTTTTTTTATTTTCTAAGTAGGTTAAACCTTTTAAAGTTATTCAACTGAAATTAACTATGTATAAACAATGATATTCAATTAGAGGGGGAGTTCATGTGGAATACCATGAACTATGATGACCTAATTAACATAAATATAATTCAAACATTTATTTACTATATAGGGAACTATGTGAAGTTATTTAATCCAAGGGAATCCCAATAACATATCAAAGAATCCCACACTAGGTACTACTATAAAATTTGTGGCAACATTTGTTGGCCAACCTAGAGTCATAAAGTAATATCACCATTAGTAATATTAATAGTCCATTGAATACCTCAATGTCTATTTTCACAATAATTATATCTATATCTTTATATCTAAGATGATAGAGAAGTGTGATAATACACATATTCACATTTGAACTATTGTCAAACATAACCCTCTTTACGAGTTAGTGATCAATGTGAGCTAAAAATAATAAAGAATACAAGTAAGAATCATCATCGACTATCTCATGCTATAAAAAAATTATGAGTGGTGTATATGTCACCAAGTTATGATTTGTATCGATGATGTTATTCATAATGAGTTTTAACTTTGTATAAGGATGATAATAAGTTGGTGGAGGGTGTGTATTATATTTGTAATACACTCCCAATGTATCTATTATTTGTGGATCTATATGCTTAGGAAATAGATCACTAAATATAGTCATGTTTCTAATCTCACTTGGTTTTTGTTTTGAACCATCATTATATGTACCCACATTGATTATCTTCTCATCTATTAAATCATAAACCTTATGTTATAAACTAATGAACCTGTTTATAGTGCACCCTAGTGCTCTATGAAAAACACAAAATGGATTATGATCAAAATATTTTTGGAAGAGGATTACTCACATAAACCTTTTTAATTATAGGGATAGATATGGTATTTCATTCCAATAACTTTTTTAATACTTGGTATAGAACTTTTAACAAATTATAGAGTTGTCTTATTAGAGGATTTGACAATACAATGTGTGAAGTACGATTTGAAATGGCATTAATATTTTTAGTTTGATAACTTTTATTATTATTTTGTCCCACCTTGTATGGTGTCTTAATTATATTCTTGGAATGATAAGTAGAAAATGGATAGGTTACATACTTAAACTTTTTCATTTCTAATAATTTAACCTATCTTTATATTACTATGTGGCATAAATCCATGAAATAAGAAAATTTATTGAACATAATGGATTCATTTTTTGGTGGAATCAAGTCTTATTTAAATGTGTATTAATGTTTTGTATTTAACATAGGTTTTTTTTATATTAGATAGCATGGAATTATACTATAATACATATTTCTAATAGGCTTATTATATTCTTGTTTAAACTAATCAATATCATCATATTAAATATTTTCATTGATGTTGATTGATAAATTTACAAGGGAAAAATGTACCAAATGAAAAACGAGATTTTTTATAGAAGCAACTATATTTATTTTGAAAAAATAGACACAATTTTTTAAATAAAAAATCTTTTGTTATTTTATGGACTGTGGAAACATAAAATCTTTGATGTAGCAAAGGATTAATTATATTAATTGAATGACGTGGTAAATCATAAAACCATATAAGTGAATATTATCTCAAACTTATTTGAAATAAGTTACTTAATGACATATAATTAGACACATAATCCAAACATGTGTTAAATTATCTCAAATGTTTCTCAAGTAACCTTCTCCATCATACACTGCAAAATCAGGTTCCACAAAACCAACAGGTAAATGATATTATAAAATATTCTTGGCCAATGGAGCATGCAATAAATTTTGTGAATCAAGTGATTAATGTTATTTTGAAACACCGTGTTTCAAATTTAACACCTTATTTTTTTAGGATACAAATTTATACATAATATATTGTATATCAAGACTACAATATGTGCTAACCAAAAGTGGTTTCTACAATGATTGAGTAGGAACTAACACATTGATTTTTTGAATTACTTAGGTTTACCCCATTATAAATGGTGATAAAATTTTTGAATCAAATGATGTAAATAAAGATAAATAACCCATAAAAATATATGTTTATAATGGTTGAACTATGTTTGCACTTCATATTTCAAATAGAGTTTATAAAATTATATGATAATATTTAGTTTTATCATGGAGTGCTTATTAGAAATTCTCAATTATTTTAACTTTGTTAATCTTATTTTTTAATCACCTATATGTTGAAGTACATTGTGTTTTCCATATTGAGATTCAAGGTTGTTTGATTATATCAATTCATGCTATGATGTATCATGTGCTTTTACATGTTTAGTTTGTGCATTAATATATGAAGTATCTAATATAACATTATTTTTATCCATATTATGTGACTCATCAATATTAATGTAAGTTGCTCATCTTGAGTACCACTTAATCTAACACTTATTTTAAGAGAGGTAGACACAACTTTCTTAAATTGCATAAAATATTAAATTGAAACTCGGAAGATTACTATTTATTAAAAAAATTACCAAATGTGAAAAATCTAGTACAATAATTAGAAACAAAAATAAGAATAAAATTAACACTAAAAAACAAATGGTTAGGGTTTTTCAATATTAAATCAATAAATAAATTCACTAATATGCTTCATCAAATTTTGGATTATAAGATTTTTTTATCATAATTAGACAAACAACTACATAAAATTAGAACTTATTAGATAAACAAAAATTAATAATTTCTTATTTGTAACTTTATAAATATAAAAGTATATTAAAATGGGAAGAATAAAGATAAATTATTTAGTTATAAATTAACCAATGCAAGATTGTGTCTATCATTGTATAACTGAGTATGTTATTATGTGATATGATTGTGAATTAGGAATATGGTTTTAAATATGCCTAGGAAAAGGTCATGTTATCTAGACTAGCTCATGTCATATTGGTTTCTATAAGACATGCTAACATCTAGTAGGGGTTTTTCCATCTATATAAAAATAAGCATGTGTGTCTTTAGCTATGAGTCTTATGTGCATGATTGGATCTATGTGATTCATTATAAAATTTGTTATATTCCTTCTTATTTACTTTAAACACTAGATCAATAGATCATGAGACATAAATAGGATATAATGGGAAAAAGGGGTTTGTGGTTGATTTTTTAATTGAAATTGACACCCCATATGTTTATCATTGTCTACATATCAATACTCTAAACAGGGATAAAACTTGATGTAGTTATCCCATACCATGGTGGTGTATGTGAAATATTGGTGCAATGATATATGTTAGTGTAATCCTAGTATAATTATATGCTTTTACAATGAATTGTGGCATCTTCAGTGTATGAATATTTAACTCAAGGATATAATCATGTGGAATTAGAATTGTAAGAATATATATTATCCTCTCAATGTGTAGTTGTATATTATATATTTTTTTATCATATGATCCTCTAGTGAGAAAATGGTCATAAAATGTGTCTTTATAGTGATATTTTTGGAAAATAATAAAATGGGGCTTGAAAATGTGTGGTAAAAGCCATTAATTAAATTTAAATTTAATAAAATGTCCATTATTGTTTGGGAGGAGACAATTGATGGAATACAAAACTACTGAAAAGTAGGATAGTCTTGAATGAGAGGCCTTGTCTAAGAACCATAAGTACCTAAACTAGAAGTGTGGATCAATATAATAATGAGTTTAGGATACTTATAATGGTGAATAATAATATTTAGAATAAAAATTATCTTGGAGGCAATGGTCATACACATAAAAATAGAGGATTAGTAACCTAGATCCATGAAATTAAGCATGAGTTAAGTGTGAAAATGTGATTAGTCGCAAATGCACTATTTTAGCAAAAAAATAAATTTATTGACTAAACTTATGCTTAATTTGATATTGATCCTCCTATTCCCCTACATATTATTTAACCTACCCTAACCATTTTTACTAACTATTCTAATAAGTCACATATTTTAAATATCCCCCTTGTTTTTACATGTGATCCTTAGGTGCATAGCCCATAAATTAATTAGTTTCCTTATTTCACTATCCCTTTATTAATAATGATATTGATAATTAATAGTGGTATATTATTTAAAAATAGTCTTCTTTCCCATTTTAAGAACTCAAATTTCTTGGCATTAACTATTTTCCATTCTTGAATAAACTAAACTATTAAAAATGAATTGAGACTAGTCTTGAACCAACAACCAATTTCCTAGTTTGAAGGTGAATCAATGCTATCAAGAGACTCAAGATTATATGCAATCAACTTAATTAGTTTTTAAAGATAAATTATTTATCCTTTTATATGTTTTTTCCTATCTTAACATCTAAGGACATGATATCTCTACAAATGTGACACAAAAATTTTCCTTGTTCAGTCTAAAGCAATATAACTTTACTTTAGGAAATTACTAACTAGTTCATTTTGTTTTATATTGGAATTTTTGAGTTTTATTCTCACAAATATGTGATTTATTTATAAAAATTCTTCCAAAAACCAAATGTGTACCTCCCTCATGACAATATATAACCTAAGTTTGTGTGGTGCCACAAAATTTTGACATAAAATATTCAAATTTGATTATAGATAGTATGCAGTTTAAGTAAACTCTAGGTAGAGATAATGTAGTGTAGAGGTTAGTATTTATGGATTTAGTTAGTATATGCATTCATAAATTAAAAATAATTAGATGTGATCATTCGCAGTACATAATACACATATATTTCCTACTTTAACTCTATTTATTTATATAATTATAATCAAGATAACCTTTATAATTTCATAGAGCTATTTACAATATACCTTTGCACTATATAATATATTACCACTTGTGAATGAATTTTTACATATGGAATTATCCAAAATATTATATGGTAAGAGTTGGATTACCTAAATTCTTGTCATTCCTATTAATTTTGAATCCCAGGCTATGGTAATAAACTTTAAAAATTAAGGGATTAATATTTATTGATATCATGTGAAGAGATTACCAACCATAATACACTAAATTAACAAGATATATGAATGGGATATAAGTGTCAGAAGACTTCACTCAAATTATATTAAGTATTAAAAAATAAGAAGGGTCATCAAGCATATAAATGACCATTTGTGAAACACAACCAAGCATTAAAAGGATGTATTGATAGGATTGATCACCATAACACATTATATGGTGATAGACAAATTTAATTGGTTAGAATAATTTGTTTTAGAAATACTAGAATCTAGACTGAATTGTTTAAGTATATTAATATAAAAAATTACAATATGTAATTTTTATTAGTTCTCCTTTTATTTATGTACTAGAGTAACCTAGATAGGATAGTGATTATTTTACCCAATTATAATCTTGATGATACATTCAAATAGTAATCCTATTTTGAGGAAAACAATTTATGTTTCTTACAAGAGTGCATAAACTACATTAGTATTGTGGCTAATAAATCCAAGGGAGTTAGTTGATCAAAACCTTTTAGTTTCATAAATTTTTATTGATAAATATTCACCTTATATATGTAACATGGATGAAGGGAAAATCTTACATTGTAGTTATGGAAAATTTTACCCTATTTTTTATTTAAAAATAAGTATGTTGTACTAATAGGTGTAAAACATTAATAGATATCAAAATGCTAAAGATGTATAATAATTAAGCAATTTGATTTTGGAAATTGATAAATATGGAAAATTGTTATTATTTGAAAACACTAAGAATAAATATACATATCTCAAATTAATAATTTCCATTTATTGTTTTAGATATCTAAAAATGTAAATAAAAAAGAGACTATATTGTGCATGCTTAGAATGAAAACAAAATCTAATAAAAAATCTAGACAAGGTCATGCTTCCTAGATAACAATGCAAGTTGGTCATGTCCATTGACTATTAACTTTTCCCTATTGACTTTGATTGATGACTAATATATAAATATGCAAAAATAAGAGTTATGAAAAGAATATACCATAAGTATAATTTTATAATATTCCTAGATAGGTATTCTCTCTAGACAATAGTTTTGGATGCTCAAATCTATTAATTAAAAAATTATCTACACAAATTATTATTAAAATATAACTATGTAACCTTATTCACCTATGTCTATTGAGTAAAATAAGATATTGTGATCATATTATGTTGTGTATATATATTTTTTCCATGTTTTATTTTTGAAAACCTAATGACATATTAATATAGTGTAATGGTTTGAGATGACCATATTTACACCCTGATGATGGACCATTACCTACTTATACAATACTCTAAAGAGTGAAATTAATCCTAGGTAGTTCTCATAATGAGAGAGATTATGCAATTATGATCCTTGACTATGTGTATGTAGCTAGAAATATAAATTTGATTTGTGACAATGATGAATCTTTACTTATTTTGAGATGATTTATAAATGGATTATGGTTTCTACTTGTGAATAATATTGAATTTGAGAGGAATAGGGTATATTTTATCAATGTGAAATTTTGTGTAAGATAGGAACTATGTGGGAATAATTAATGTCATTTGATGTGTATTTATAGAAATAATATTTTGATCATTTCCTTTAGATGACCTTTGAAACATGTAGGAAGACCCAAAATAATAATATAAATTTTGGAAACTATCCATTATTTTGCATAAGACATAAATGATCTAGGGATAATCCCAAAATAGTGGTCATGTCCAATTAGGGACAACTATCCTAAGTTGGAGACAATATCATGGTAGTATAAAAATATTTTAGCATTCAACTTGGAAATTTCAATGTATCAATGAGGGAAATTAAATGGTTGATCCTACACACACACACACACACACACACACACACACACACACACACACACACACACACACACACACACACACACACACACATGTATTCTAAGAATGGGGAATAATATTTTTATACTCAAATATAATTTAAATGGTTTAAGGCATGTTAATAATTAACATTTTCAAGTCCATGTAATCATATTTATATATATACAATTTATCCCCTGCACGTATTCTAGTAATGGAATTGATATAGTACATGAGAAAGAAATAAACCTAAGTGTGTACAACACACTTTGTATTTTGATAGGATACTCCAATTTTACAATAAAATAAAATTTATGAAATATATAATAACACATGAAGTAGTTATCTTCCCATATTTGAAGTTTAAAAAAGTGGAATTTTGAAAATTAAAAAAATTAGAGGAGAAAAAATGAGTATACTTTTATGGAGATGAAATCAACTTTCCTTGTAACATGTAGAATTTGATGGACAAATGTGTCCCCTTATTTAATAACTTGGATAATTATTAAAAATGGTGAATTTGGAATGATAAAGTCTCAGTTTTAATTATTGTCAAGAAATTGAGTTGGAAATATGAATATTCAAACTATCATCTAGAAGTGATGCAAATTTTGTTTAGTGTCACTAGAATAAAATGTAAACCATTTTTAATAGAAGATAGAAATACAAAATATCCTTGATAGAAGTATTTCCATGTCATTGAGTGTCTCTAAACTTGAACATACATTACCCATGATAGATCAAATCACACTACTACATATGGATCCATATTATATTTTCATGATCAAAACAGAATGAAGCATATTCATGCCCCCATCATGACTATAATTCTAATAGATTTGAATATTTTTATTTTGATGTTGTAGCTTTGAAAATTGAAAATGTGAATGATGTATTTTAAACTTTTAAATTGTAAATTCTTAATTTAAAAATGTGATGGAATAAGTGGCATGGCTTTTGAACTTTGAAATTGTAATTTTAAACTTTAAAAATGTGCATGAAATAGTATCATGCCTTTTGAATTTTGAAACTATTAATTTAAAATTTTAAAATATGAATAAGAAACTACCATGATTTTTTTTTAATTTTAAAGATGTGTATATTATCATGAACAAGAATTTTTCCCCATGAATCTATGACAGATGATATAGAATGGTACTCACAAATATTCTCAATTGTAGTTATATTTTCAACTTGCTACTTTGATACTATAACTATCATTCCTATGCTCATGCATATACATTTAAATGTTTATGATTATGTACTTTGAGCCTTTGAAAATTGAGTGCATAAGCATTCCATATTCCCCCATAATATGCATTAGTGTGCCAATATATGTCATGTTTTATTGTTGAATTACTTTTAACCTTTGAAAACTTGTACTCTATTATAGAATCTGATCTTTTAATTCTTTTAAATCTTTAAATACTTGTATTTTTTATCTTTGAAACTTGTGTTTTCTATTTAAACACATATTTTGAATGTGGAGGATAGTGTTAATGGTATATTTATAGTTATAAAATATGGTGATAAACTAATATATATATCAGTCCATTTAATAGAAAACTTAAATAATATTATGAATTTATACAGATTGAGATTGCTAAAAATAGTAAAGTATCATTATTGACATATATTGTAATAAATAAGAAACAATGGTACTTTTCTAGTTTACTATGTGTAAGTAGATATAAAATTTAAACATGTGTAAAGTATGTAGGACTAGTATTCTAGACCACTCATCAAATTTTGTGAATTTCACTTTTATGGAAGTGAACACTACTTTTCGGATATGGATGCTACCATCATTCTAGTGTCTGACTATGATATAGGTTTCCAATACATAATAATAAATAGATATATATATATATATATATATATATATATATATATATATATATATAACCAAATTATTGATTCTATATTTTCTACTACCTTTATACTTATGTATTTAGATCTAGGATATAGGTTGTTGTTCTTCATTAATTAATCTGACCCTAGATCTTTACCCTTGTTCACCCTTGGAATGAGTTTGCTGAAAAATGGGTTAGTGTGCTAATGGTGTTGAGCTTTCCCAAATATTTATTTATTAATGGGCATTGCCTACATATAAAATACTCCAAGTAGGGCCTTAGACTTATGTATTTATCCCCTATATGTGGATTTTGTGTGCACAAGGGTGGAATATACTATATGAGGATGTATGTAGTGATTTGTCTTCTAATTTGAAAAATATCACTCATGGTATACTCTTAGAATGCTTCATAACTATAATATGATTGCTCATATTATTGATATGAAACAATAGATGAATACGGTATAATAGAGTGCTTGTGTGGTTGGTTAATTTAGTTTTAATAGGTGTTTATTTCATATTTTATAGATTAATAAAGAGAAGGCTTAGAATTTTATTTATGCCACACATTTTGAAAATATCTCATCTTAAATTTCAATAAGATAAACAGGCTGACCCATAGGTTTCAAATAATTTTTAATTTAGATGACTTATGGATATTGGACACTAGATAAGGATCTAGACACCACCATCAATGGTTGTGTCCCTCTATGGCCATTAGTGTTAATAATGCTAAAAAACATGTATGCATATAAAAATAATAGTGAAGGATGTTTATCAATTTTTAATATTTCTTTGCAGTACATGAGACCTAGGTCATCATAATGATATGGATCAGCCTAAGAGATAAGCATTTAGGCACAATGATATGGTTAATGTGAGCCTTTTGATAGGAGGGAGGTATAAAATTGAAAGGTAGATCTCTAATTGATATTTTTTAAATTTAAAATACTATAATGATATAAAGTTTTAGTTTTATTAATTACATTCTCCCCTTTGATCTAGTAATACGTAAACACAAAATTAGTAGATTAAATAAAATAAATGGGTACCTAGGTGTGTATAAACTACCTTGCCTTTTTTAGCCTAATTTGAGTGATTTTTTGGTGCATTACCTATAACCAAGATCATTCCATAATATAAATTAGTACATATAATCTAAAATTTTATATAATTGAAATTATTTAAAATAAATATTAAGAAAGGTGCACCCCATGTGTTGATGCAAGCATGTTGTCTCTTGATGCTTTGAGTTGGTAAAGATGATTCTTTATGAATCATTAGAGCTATAAAATGTTTATAACTAAACCTTGGATATTTTAAGAGTGATATTTGAATGTATTATTCCCCCAATCTAGTGCAAGACTGATTTGTGACATGGACATTGAGATCATTATACCTCAATCACACAACTCAAGTGTGAATATATATAATCTGGTGAGAATGAATGATTAAATGAACTCATCCTATAAATATTGTGATATTGGATGATTTAATCACTTTAATATTTAAATATGGTGATATTTAATGATTTAATCACTTTAACCTATAAAATGAACATAGTACTACAACAAAAAAGGATTGATACTGGTACATCCTAGTGCAATTGGTACATCCTAGTAAGTAGTATAATTAGTATTTCTTGAAATTTTTGGTTCAATAACATGAAATATGCACCTATAATATGTTAGAGATAGAGTATATATGTGTTATAAATATAAAAATGTTAAATCTATGCCAAATCAGTATAATGTATATGATTCTAACCCAAATGTATATCTAAATTATGGAACTAATTTGAGGCTTATGTAAGTGTGGAGGTCATGTATTGTTGACATTCCCCACTAAAGTCTATAGATAATGAGTAAGTGTATAATTTTTTAGGTCATGTTTCTATTACATTTCCCCAATGAAATCTAAAAATATTAAGAAGGTGTATAAGTGTGGAAGTCATGTTTTATAACATGCCCCCACTAAAATCTAGAAATTGTGAAAAATGTGGGGGTCATGATTCTATGACATTCCCACATTAATATCCCCTCCCATTTGAGGTGATGTAAATATAATATAGTATTTACCTTACCTCATAAGGATAAGGTGGAAGGATAGGGTGGTTGTATAATCTATGTATGAACCATGTAGCATATAGGGATGACATGTCGAAGTAGATATATAAATGTAGCTCATATAATGTGATCACATCTAGTCTTAAAATGAATTATATAGATCATGCCAGTGTATAGAGAGTAAAAATAAAATCTTAAAAATAAATCAAGAAAACACACAAGAGCACTCAGTGTAATGCAAAATAATGGTCCAAAGAGACCCCATACAACATGTTCAAATATTGTAAAATAAAAAGGGGTGACATATATAGCTGTATAATCAACATGGAATCAAATACTCAAATTTAAAAATAAAAAAAATGGAAGAGAGGCCAAAAATTAAAGAACATATTCAATTTTTACACAAACAAGGCAGTAGTAAGTAATGGAATAACTCAAAGAAGTGAAAAATAGATGAAGCATAAGTAACTAACATAAGAATATTATACTTGTCCCTACATATATGTGTTAGATAGAAATGTTATGTAGTATAACATATCAAGTATAGTGTGAAATATATAAGCATGTGTATATACATGTGTAAGCATTAACATATAATATCAAAAATGATAAATTAGAAATGATCATAAATGATATGTAATCTATATCAATCATGATCAATTAAGTAGATGCCCCTAATGTAATATATGGCATAGTAGAGGAAAGGTTCAACATATGAAAATGCATAGAATATGTATTTGGGTATTCTTGTATCACACTCAAATATACATGACATATGTGTATATAAGAATGAAATTATATTTTATCTACTAAAATAAATCAAATAACATAAATGCCAAAGAACTAGTAAATTATAAGAATGCTAAATATTTCTATATTAATAAATTATTTAAATATTTTTTATGTATCTCTTGAATATATAGGTATAATATTTTTTCAAGTGAATGATTTTTATTGGGTTATTTAGATGTTTTAATTCATTTATTATGTGATATATGCCTTTTCCTAACTTTTTTGCTACTACGAATGGACCCAACCAATTTTTCAAACTTTCATTTATTTGTTATTTTTGCATTGGTATTATTTTTATTTTATTTGAGTATTATTTAAACCACATCAAATTCACATTAACAAACCTTTTTTTATATTCATGTTTGTCATGATCTTGATAGACCCAAAAAAATTTAATAACCTATGTGAATTTTTATGGAATGCACTTTGCATTCATGTAACCACATGAT
>JARHVA010001235.1:3345000-3662500 GCA_037957365.1 Torreya grandis | reverse complement strand
AACATGATGGGGTATTATACTGATGATGCATGCCAATAAGTTTCTTCTATAGAAAAAAATGAGGGCATCCTTTCAATGAATCAAGGAGTATAAAAGATAATTATACATCATGAGTTTCCTATTTTTAATTTGTTGAAAAAGATCTTCACTATTTTATTATTTAATACAAACCCATTATTGGTAATTATTTATGAAGGTATGCAAAAATATGAAATAATACTGGTCATTAAAAATATGTATATGTCATCTATGGTGGTAGATTCAAGTGGAATGGCCTCCACCTATTTGGAAAAATATTTAGTAGTTATTTTTATGAATTTATGACCACCCTTGGATAAAATATTTATTTTTCCTATCAAATCAAAATCCCATAAGCAGAAGGGCAATAACGAGACAATTGGTTGTAAATCATAATATGGATCATGTTTTAATTTGTATTTATGGCATTGAAAGCATAATTTGGCATGATAAATACATTCATTTTTCATTGTAAGCCAAAAATATCCTTTTCATAATAATTTTTGGGACAATTCCCAACCACTAAAGTGTCCTTCACACTCACTATCATGAATTTATAAGAGTGTGGTTTGTGTTTCATTTTTATTTAAGAACTAAATTAATTTTTCATCAAAGATTCATTTGAATAAATCACTTCCAATGATAACATATCAAAGATCCTATGATTGTATTATACATTGGTCAATCTATGTCAAATGGTCTAGTATATAAGCCTGAGATATGAAGCTATAAATTTCATGTACTATTCTATATTTGTATAAATACATGTGATAAAAGGAACTATTAAATCATCTATTTGATTTTATTTAATTGATGGTTGGTGTAATTCTTATATTTTAAAATTAATTTAATCATCACTAATATTATAAGGCATTAAGAATGTCACACTTTCCATTGCATATGCATGATGGTTTTCCTTATGTAGAATACTATCAATAGAAAATGTGTCAAATATTTCATTCAATATGTATATCATGTATTTATATGGAATTAAGTGATCTTATTAAAATTGGTAATGATTGGTAACTTGATTAATTTCCAATTAAGAGTCACCAAAAAATTGGATATAATTGATATGAAGTGTTTTTACTATGGGTAATTTGATTATCAATGCCTTATATTTTTCTTCATTATTGGTGCAAGAAAAGGTTAATATTTAATATAATGGCATGTGTTCACCCTTAGGAGTAAAAATTATAATACCTAAAACCACACCCATTATACATTTTAATCCATCAAATAAATGTTTCCATGGGTTATTGGATATATTATATGCTACAAAATCTTCACAAAAATCCTTGATAATTGGGAATGGATCTTGTAAGGGAGCGACCACTAGTTGATCCACTATAACTTAACCTTATCCTAATTTTTGTGATATAAAATTGAGATCAAATTATATGAGATACATCACCCTCTTGTCTATTCATCTAGTTATGTGGGTTTTTTTCATGAGAAACTTCAAGGGACATTATTTAATTATAACATGGATTTCATTGTTGAGAAAGTAGTGTCATAATTGTTATGTAATAAATACCAATGCTAGACATAGTTTTTTTATTGTGGCATATTTTCATACATAATCAACTAATTAATTGTTTAATAAATTATGTGTTTATAATTTTCATCATCATATTTTGTTAAAAAAAAACCCCAAGGCCTCATGCATTGCTAAGATATAAAGGAGTAATGTTTAGTCTAGTATAAAAAGCATAAGTATTGGTGGATTTGCTAAATATTCCTTGATTTTGTAAAAAAAAAAATTACAAACATCATCTGATATGAATTTCATCTCTTTTTTAACAATCATGTTGAAGGAATCAATTTATCGATTAACTAAGCAATGAAGCATTGAATTAACAAAATGTTTCCCTATAAACATTGTAACTATTTTAAATTGTTTGGTGGTGGCATCTCAATAAAATATTTTAATTTATATATATCAACCTCAATTAATCTATGGGAAATAATCTATACCAAAATATTTTTGGAAGATACTTAGAAAACATATTTCTTTAGATTTAAATGCACTTTGAACTTTCATAAGTGTTCAAATATTTGACATAGATCTATGACATGGTCAAGTTGGTATTTGGACTTTATGATTAAATCATAGATATAGTCCTTGATATTTTTTTGGATAACATAATTTAAAATGTGTTGTGTTTTCCTTTTTATGTTACTCCTACATTTTTTAGTTCAAAAGGCATGAAAAAATAACAAAATGTTCCCCACAGGGTGGTAATTGCTATGTTTTCTTAGTCTTCTAGGTTAATTTTGATATGTATATATTTATTAAAACCATAAATTAATGAAATGTCTCATATATATCTATATAATTGATAATCATGTCAATTTTAGGCAAATGAAAGTTGTCTTTCAAACAATATTTTCTTAAGTCATGATAATTTGTGCAATGTAAAATGTCAGCATTAGGTTTAGTGATAAGTAAAATGTTATAAACCCAATTTGAATGTGAAATTTCTCTTATAAATATCTTATCTAAGAGTTTTTGAGTTTCAAATTTTACTATTAAATCCACCTTGGGATGCATTTTTTGAATTCTTTGTTTAACTAGTTTTTCATGTGGATATAGTAATATATTATGCATTAATACTGATGGGTCAATCTCAAGCATATATAAATAATCCCAAGAAAAATATGGGTAGTCATGTAGGACCTACTGATATAATTTTCCTTCACCCCCATGCATCATTACATTGAGCAATATTAGTTGAGTATATTTATCTATTCCATAGTTATATCATTTTTTTCTTCATTTAACAAAGTGGATCATTCTATAATGTAGGGTGTAGTAGGAATAGTTTTAGGTTCATTGTGTTGGATATTATTATCATCACTCTCACCAAAGTAATCATGAGAAAAGGTGACATTAGGAAACCTATTATTATGGTATAATAAATTAATATCCTCATATGCTCCTAAGTACTCTAGTAATCAGAAATAATTTAAGAACTAATCCAATGTCCAAATTTCTATTGAAACATTTTTATCAATAAAATGAGTGTTTACTAAGAATAGACAAGATGTAGAAGTAGGTTTATGCATACATTTTATTTTGTCTCTAGAAAACATGGTTTACTAAGAGTATCTTATTTTTTCCTTGTATATTTTTCTATAAAATCCAAGCCATGTCAATTTGTCTTATGAGTATGACAAATAGGTTAGAAGACACCTTGTCCATTTATTCCTAATCCTCGTCTTTTATATCCATTTTTAATCAATTATCAATATCTAAAATCAGAAGTGTAATATTGTGGTGTAGGAATATTCATTTATTGGACCATCATACAATGTTTTAAGGGATTAAAATCCATTTGACATGTATAAATAAATACATGGTATCTAAACTTTAAGAATGCATGTAAAGTGGATCAGAGCATGTACATTTCATATATATATAATTTCATTTTAAAATTATCTTATAATTCAAATCATTTGGCATCACTTGGAATAAAGAGGGAAATGTATGGGGTCCAATAGTAACATACAATGTTATTTAGTCTAATACTTGTCATGAAATATTTTCAAATCCCTTCATGCTCATACTTGACGATTCCATGTTTTTAGCCCCAATTCCATGTAAGGAGAGGATATATATATGTTACAAATGTTGATTATATAAGCATTATCCATGAGTACACTTTGAACTATTTTATTAAAAACACACACATATATGTATAATGGTAACCAATAATTTATAAAATGTTGTGGCAATAAATCCTCTTTTTTGAAAGATATATTATTTTTAGTCCATTTAATGGAATTTATCATCAAAATTTTAACCATAAATTTTGAATGTGGGGGATACATTTAATAATATATAAATATTTATAACACAAGGGTGATAAACTAATCTATTATAGACCAATTAATAGAAAACTCACATAAACAATATTTGAAATTTATACAACTAAGATTTCTAAAAATGGTAAATTGCAACTATTAAAAGATATTGAAATAAATAATAGTACTTAGATATTTTATTATGTATAGGAAGATATGGTCTAGAAATAAATGTAAATTATGTAGCATCATTATTTTGGATCGATTGTTAGATTATGGAAATTTCACTTTTGTGTCTCTGGACACTCCCTTCATATCTAGACACTACCATCAATGCTTATGTATGACTATGAAATAGGTTTACAATATGAAATAATGATAAGATATAAATGTGACCAATTTAATTATATTTAGATATGGGATAAAAGTGATCATTATTCACTAATTTATCAAACCCTATCTCTTCCCCCTTCTTCACCATTAGAATGAGTTTGCTGAAAAATGTGTTAGTGGGATCAAAGTGTCAAGCTACCCTAAAGACTAATCTATCAATGGGAATTTATTACATATAAAATATTCCAAGGATTTGCTTGGGTTTATATATGTCTCCCTTATATGTGTAAAAGTGTGTGAACAATGGTGAAATATACTATGTGAATATGTATGAAGTGACATATCTTGTAGATTAACAAACATCACTCATGGGATACTTTTTGAATACTTTAGACATATTATATGAATGATTTTATGCTCGATATGAAAATAGGGATGAATAATGTAGATTATATTGCTTGTAAAATTTATTAATTTAGCTTAAGTAGGTTTTTGATTTTTATTTTCTAGATAAATAATGAGAGGGCTTAGTCTTGTATCTATACCATACCTTTTGAAAATATATCATGGCAAAGTTAAATAAGACAAATAGACTAACCCATAGGTTTAAAATAATTTTTAATTTGGATGACTTTTGTATAATTGACACTATATAAGGATCTGGACACTACCATTAGGGGTAGTGGTCATTTATGGTTGATAGTGTCCATAAGGCTATCAAATATATATGGATATAAAATTGACAATGAAGTATGCTTATCATGTTTTAATATTTTTATGTAGTACATGACACATAGATCATTATAATGATATTTATCAACTAATAGATAATAATTTAGGAATAATGATATGGTGAATGTGATACTTTTGGTATGAGGTAGGTATAAAACTAAAGGACAATGCTCTTATTGATATTGTCAAATTTATAAGACTATGATGCTATAAATATTCAATTTTAGTATTTACATTCCCCCCATTAATATAATAATGAATAAGTATGAAATTCATAGGCTAAAGAAAAAAAAATTGTACATGGGCATGTATAAAACACCTTACCTTTTCTTGAACCCAATTTCATGTGATTTTGGTGCATGACCTATAACCAAGATAATAACAAATTATAAATAAATACATATAATATGAAATTCTTAAAAGGAAAGAGAGTAAGAAAGGAGTAAACATATGTGTCAATTCAACCATGTTGTCTCTAGATGCTTTGAGTTGGTAAAGATGCTTCTTTATGAAGCATTAAATATGGAAAAGGTTCATACCTAAACATTTAAGATATTAAGAGGGAGTTTGTAAGGTATTATTCCCACAATCTAGTTTAAGGATGAGTTGTGACATGGTGTAATCACATAAAAATTAAACTTGAGTGCTAAGAGTGGTACATGAGACCACCCATCCTTAGCTTATCCCTAAAAATATATTAGGGCCTATTTTTATACTTATTCAACCTTTGTGAAGACCACACTCATCCTTAAACATCCATAAAGTAGTCGTATATCCTCTTGAACCATATTGCCTCAGGCTCTTCCACATGGAGAATGTAACAATAATTTAGACAGTAGCATCCCATGGTGCTAATGTCTTAGTTTGGGTGTTATTATCCTTTTCCCTCTTTTTATCTCCAATAGATATATTTTGAAATGAGAAACCACCTAGGGTATTCCTATACCTCTTTTAAGACATGCACAAGCACTATAATAATATGTATACATGAATTTTATCCTTTTATCCACTAGATGTAAATCATATGAAAATTATGAAAACAAACTCAGAACAAGTTATGCATAATCAAGGTTATCAATCCCTATTCTTCCCTACTATAGCATTCCTAATCTCAGATTACTCAAAGTTCTAATCTTAATAAAATTTAAATCACTTAAATAAACATTAATATTATCTTCACTTACACATTCACCACTATTTAAGTGGGGATAACTACATAGGGATTGATCCCTCTTTGGAGTATTGGGATGTAGGCACCTCTCATCATAGTGGGGTGTTGAGGACGTCCATATTACTAAATAAACAACACACTTTGATACTTGTACCAAGTAGATGACCTAGCAACATAGATTTCTAGGGTTTGTATATAAAATAAGTTATAATAGGTCACCTATAGATGACCAAAACTCGTGGATAGGAATAATATTGACAAACCTAGACACAGGTGCCCCTAAAGACTCAAAAACAATTTGCTCATAGAAAACTAGGAATAAAATAAGGACACCAGCACCACATGACATTATTATCCAATTAGGGCACTACTATCCAAGAAGGGTTTTGATACATGTTTCCTATATATGACACTTAGATCCACCTTTATACTAATTCATAGCCTCTAGATCTCCCATATTAATAAATTTCTAGGTAAGTACTTCACATTATTTATTGTTATTTTTAAAAAGGTAAAACTAATTAATTTCTATTACAAATCAATAGTTATATTTATTTCATATTTCTAACCTAATTTACTATACTCAAACACTTTAATATCATAGGGGTTAAACTCCATAACCCTAAAAATGTTAAATCATTTGGTGAACTTAGCTTACTTTGAATAGTGAAAAAACCCTAACCATATATAACCCTAGGGTTTATATTTAAAGCCTTATATGACCCAAATTTAGGTTTTAGTTCCATGTATTTTCTGATTTTTATTTCATAAGTTTATTATAATAATGAAAGATGAAGATTATCACCTTTTAATATAAAGTTTTCTAGCTTCCTTTGCATTCTTAGTTCCTTTCATTTAGAATGAATTCAAAGATGACATAAACGCATATGTCCATGATGCTTTATATAAGTTCAAATGTATGCCATACTTAATTATATCTCTATCATGTTATTTTTATCCTATGTGAAATGAAATTAATATGCAAATCATTACATACAGATAAGATTTATTACATAATATAACAACTAGGTTTCAAGTTTCAATGTCATATCTTACGCATAAGAAAGAATCTCCTTCTCCTCCTCATCTCCATGAGGGTGATATATACTTTCCCTTTAACTAGTTCCATGCTATCACTCCTCTAAAATATGAATAAGCCTATACTATTGTT
Organism: Torreya grandis; assembly: GCA_037957365.1. NCBI lineage: Eukaryota > Viridiplantae > Streptophyta > Pinopsida > Cupressales > Taxaceae > Torreya > Torreya grandis. The sequence goes on along the minus strand of JARHVA010001235.1, from coordinate 3,655,268 downwards.
ACTAATTCCCATACTCATCCTATCCATTCCTCCACCTCTTCTCTACAAGGCATGTGCCTACATGTTCAATAAAAAGTAACTAGGGTTTTCACTTGTGAGACTCTAAGGGATAAAACTATCATTATGATCAGGTTCATTTAAAATTCAAAAACTCATAATAAACTATTAAATGAAAATATTAAAACATTTAAAAATAATATTACAATACAAAAACCTCTAGGGAAAATTAGTGTCAATCATTTATATACATATTCACCTAGTCAATTTGAGGCACAAAATGTTATATATCAAAACAATAAATCACAATAAAGTGCATCTATAACTAGTGGTTTTAAAATAACTCAAGATCAAAATAAGACACAAGATGGGAATAGAGACTCTCTTCCCCTAATTAACAATGATAATCTTATTGTCAATAAGAATGATATTTTACATAGTTTCAATGACAAACTTTAGGAACAACCCCATGATCATGCAAAAATTACAAGCCCTATTGGAAATAATTAAAAAAATCAAATAATGATCAATATTATACTCCCCTATATAGTAATATTTCTACCTACTTTTAGTTAAACTTAGTTTGTATAATAACCTATTTTAACTCAATGACCTTCAGTAGAAACTACACCTCATATGGCTAGTTCCTCATCTCTAGATGCACAATCCCTTATGCATGAGATTAATTTTCTAAAGAATAAGTTATTACATATTGAGAAAGGATATATTAGGCCATCACATGCCTTGAATTCTCATGTTATTTTACATACTCCTTTGACACATCACATACTGAAAACTCATTCGCCATCTAGATTCATGACACCTAAATTTACTTTGTATGATGGTAAGGTGACCTAGAGTACCATCTATGAGCCTTACATGTAACATGTTTGGAATACATGTCCAATGATTATATCCTTACCAAATTATTTTGATGTAGTCTAAACGACTAGTCCTTACAATGGTTTTATGATTTTCCAATTCAGTCTATCATTACATTTAATCTATTGCTATATATGTTTTTAGTACACTTTTTAATTAACATTGGTGATAATATATCAATTTTTCAAGTGGCACAACTAAAGTAAAAATATAATGAGCTTATTGTATAATATATCTTTGTTATAAAACTATATTGGCAAAGATGACTAACCCAATGTCAAATAGAGAGTACTAAGACATATTCAAATAGAGTTTACTACTACTATTACATGAAGCTATCTTATTAAATAAGTTTCCAACTTTCATAGATTTATGCCACATAGTGAAAGAAAGGGAAGTCTATCTTCTCTCTATGGGAAAATTAAAATATATGAGTGCATTAGAATAAAATATTGAGTTGTAATAAGAATTCATACAAACTAAGGGACACCTAGAAAAAGAGTCATCAAAATGCCATAATTAATGCAAATTTAGAGCCATCTCCTCACTTGGTTTTATCATTTCCTCCATAAAGAGTTATCATAAAAGTTAGAGAATCACTAGCACATGCTTTATAGTAGATCTTAGAATGTAATGTCATATATATCCATCCCATCAAAGAGTTTGATATGACATAACATTTTCTAAATATTTATGATTCTAATTCACTATACAACTAGCATAGGGCACTAGGCCATAATAAAAATATATGTATCATCTTGAAACATAAGATATAAGATATAATATAGGACACCATCATTATGTGGGCACACCCACAAAGTCACCTAAAGTTAAACAAATAGAAGCTAAGGCATTGAAAATATTCTTGGTTCCATTTCTAAATCATACATCTAATGAGGTAAGGGAAACTTTATATGTTTAATATATGTATCAGGCACATTCATCATCAAAATAATATCTCACTACTATATGGGATGCACACCCCCTAAATAATATTGTGTTTTATATTACAATACCAACTAGACCAATCATCACTTTCTTAGATCAAGATATTGTTAATGAGGATTCACATTTATATGCACTCTTTTTACAAGCCTACATTGATCATCATCGTATTCACAATGTTATGGTTAATAATAGGTAAAATATTAACATGTGCACTATCACACTTATATATGATTTGGGTTATTCAGAGAAGAACATTTATCCTACTGACATAGTTATTAATGGTTTTAGTAGCTATGTTTATAACTCCATTAGGGAGATTTTACTTTCACTATAGATTAGAACATCACATATGGATAATAGATTATTAGTAGTACCTAGTCAAATCACACTTGACATGTTATTGGGTAGGCCATGGATATAATAGATATGAGCCATTCCATCCAACATGCACAAATTCCTCAAGTACATACATGTTAATTAAGTGATCATAATTGAGGGTATTTCATATGAGTATCCTTTACTTTTCCCATAGATATTCACACTAGAATTACCATTTATAGTTTCAAGTGTAGTTCCCATCAATACACCATAGATTTAAGTGGATCCACTAGTATAGGTGAGGTCTACTCCTACAATGATACCATGTATGCATACTTTTCCATGGAGACCATTATTAGAGAGAACCCTATGTGAAAGATATGTATAATATTATAGAGGGCCTTCATATACTCCTTTCCTTCTAATATCAATGTTATTGAGTTCCCACAATTCTTAACATAGGGCACCCATGATAACTATATCATATTCTACTAGAAGGGTCCCTAATACCCCTATAGTTCATAAGAAACCTAAGTTAGCTTTATGAATTCCTAACACCACTTCATAAGTAGTGTTATCTATAGATCACTTAGTAAAAATAGTTATGGGACCTCAATTACCTTTTCATATAACATGCATGATTAACATTCCTTTATTTGACGTAGGCCACATTGATAGTGAGTCTCCCATTAGACTCATTGGTTACTATGTTCCTCCCTTTATGTACATCATTTCATTATTTATTTCTCCTTGTATATATTTTCATTTTCATGTTACTTATACATAGCTTATTTCCAAAAAATAAAAAAATATATGATATGTCAAAACACAAGAAAATTTAATCATTTACTCAAAAAATACAAATTATAGATTATTTGTATTATAAAGTTTACATCTCTTATATTTTATAAACACTAAATATGCTAGCTATCTTAGTATAGTTAATTTTTATCATACAAACATTACTTCACTTATTTTTGTCAAATATTCATAGATACTTACTATTAGAAGTACAATCACTGAGGGGGGGGGGTGAATTAGTGATCCTATATATTCAACTTCAATTTTAATCCTTTCAAACTCTTAATAAATTACCACAAGTATTCATGAAACATACACATCATTCATAGAAATGAATAAGAGAGATAACGCAAGATCAAGCACATAATACATGACATATGTGGGAAACCCTCTTGGGGAAGAAAACCCACTAGAACCTATAATTAGACTACTATCATATAAAAACAAGAACCAATTTCAACTAAATGTAATTGATCAAGGAACTACCATCCCTTATTTAGTGAGACTATAATCCCACAAGGTGATATAACACCTATCTAGCTTGGCTACCAAAACAACTAGACCTTTAGCAAGTCTCACCTTGAAAGGAGAATGCCACCCCTAGATGTTGATTAGATAAAACAGCACCTAAGAACACATCCACCTTTGAATTGATGTCTTTAACACTTGATGATGGACCTCTAATTATCACTTTTTACCTTTTCTCACACTCAATTTGCAAGAACACTATTATACTAATAGAATTATGACCTACAGGTCACACACATAGTCCTCAATATATTCTTTTCTTAAACTCATATATTTAGGACCCACCCTTTCCTTTATTCCACAATACTATTCTCTCAATGCCAATTCTACATTCAAGTTTCTCACAAAGTCTAGAAACCATCATATTTACTTTCACCATATAGAGAAATCATGAATATCAACATCTTGGTCAGCCATTAGGCATGCCTTAACCCTTAAAACATTTATCATATGAATACATAACTCAATACAATTTTCATAGGTCAGCCATATCATCTACGGGTCACCCTTAAGTAACTACACCTTTCAAATAGGCCCTTGTAGCTATTATAGGTCTCATGGAGACCTATTCACCCATTAAGCACGTCATCAAGAAACAAATAACATAGGACCAATTAAAAAATCTTAATTCCACTCTACATGACCCCTTAGTTATCTTAAAATTATTATAGTCATCATTTCACTCTTCTGTTAAAGCACAATATGCTCAATCAACATTTTGTGCACACAATCACCATGAATGAATACATAGTGGAATTATTAACAATTTTTCATACTTAATATAGATTTATCACACCTCTAAAATTAACATAGATGAACTTTATGGAGTCTACTACACTTTCCAATAGCTAAGTCATCTTGAAAAATCAAAACCACATCAATACAAGCTCACTTATCCTTCTTGGGTCACTTTTAGAAAATAATCAAACACATGTCAAATTTTGAGATAAATGAATTTGACTATACATACTTTCATATCCTAAAATATATATTTATAGATGTGCCTTGGATTCCTTTATAAATTCAATATGTACGTCATAAGCAAATTATGCATAGATTAAAAGATATAGTCCAATAACTAGACACTGGTCATTCCTTTATTAAATCTAAATATTTGAATTCAAATGATCATAGTTAAACCTTTAAAGCCATGTCATTATCTCATTTCCATGATGAATTAGATCAATCATGCACCATTGATCTTATTCAAGCTTTAAATAGGCTATATTTTTAAATAAAGAACATGTTGACCATATCTTGTGCAATCTTGAAATATTGACTCAATGTGCACCATCGATATTTATAGATCAATCAAGTTTTTATATTATAATGCTCATCATTTGATAAAATTATATGAATTCTTTCTCATCATTAGATCCTTATATTTTACCTTTAATCAACATTAAATAATGTACACTTCTTATCATATCACTCAACATGCACCATTAGATCAATCCTACATGATCATCTGTGCACAATTGGATCTGCATTTGGTCCTAATCTTTATCTCTTGAAAAAATTACTATAGGGACCATTTTTATCTTCCTATAAGGCCAACATTGGACCATTATAACTTTTGCCTTACTCACTAGCATGTTCTCAAATTTGAATTATATGATATCCTTACATTTAAAAATCTAACCTTATATTAATATGCTCCTAGACCCCTAACACATTTGAGATATAATTAAATTAAATGACTCCTCATATTTTTCTACCATAGAACCAAATATGCCTATAATTGTCTAGAAAGGCCAACTTTGCACATGCATAGATTTTGGTGTGCTTTATCTCATGACTTAAAAGTTAACACAAATCGACTAGGAAAAAAATTAAACAAACCCATATGATTAAATTATCCTAAAATTTCCACACATGAAATATATTCCATCATCAAAATTCTTAGTTGTTTCTTGCCTCATGCAAATTTAGTTAAGTATGAGAAAACACTATCAAACTACCTAAGATCCCAACTTTGCACCCATATGTCTTTGAATGCAGTTCATTGTATGAAATAATATTTAACATATAATATATTAGTAATAATGTGATAATAACCATATTAAAAATTCTCCTTGATTGATCCATACATGTAAATTATGATTCCATCAAACTACCTACTCAAATTTTATGCCATTAGACCTAAAAAGTCTAGATGAGAACAATGTTGAATTGGGTGAATTACACTTATGAACACAAGCACTCAAAGTATATAAAACTTCTTATATGACCTATTGAACATCCTAAAGTCACCATACTCATATCTGATCATCTCTAACCATGCCAAATCTGAAATTCAACCAAGCCTCCTTTAACTACACTAGGACAAGCACATTACACACTTTATCATTGTCACTTAGATTAACAAGGCACTTCATCCACTCACTAGGAAACTTCCATGACATCATCATGACATAATTAAAAACTCTCTAAAAATCTCCCCCTTTGTCAATGATTTCAACAACCATCATATCATATAGAAATATACAACTCACCTTCCTTCTCTTTCTTAAAGCATTCTCACAATAGGAACTTTCTCCCCTTTTGACACAATGACAAATTTGGCACCAAATAATCTTAAAGATATAAAAATACCACCATTAGGATAAGACCATGTTTAAAATATAATATAAACTCCCCATTATGTTGAGCCTACCTTTTATTGCTTTTATAACTTCATGTTGTTCCATGCCAACACTCTCTTCACCCAATCACTACAACCAATGAGTAAAGAACACACAAAAGAAATTAATTTTGGTGTAAAAAAATTAAAAAAACATATAAGAGGGACTCCCACTAATATTTATAATAAAATTTATCCCCTGAGCATCTTTAGATCTCCATATACCATGAAGAACCACCATACATACTTACTAGTCTTCTCTCTCAAACCATCTTAAGAACCACCAATAGAAATTCATGCCACTCATCAAATATGAAACATGTTATAAACCAACTTGATAAATCACCTTAATACATACATTCCTTTCTCTTTTGGATAAACTAATAATAAACCACTCTTCATTACTATGCATATCTAGACTTCTTGTAACCCTACCTGGAAATTGTAGAGAACACAAATTTTAGTAGACACACCTTCAATACCTAAAAATTCATGTATATATATATATATATATATATATATATATATATATATATATATATATATATATATATATATATATATATATATATATATATACGTACATGAATTTTTAGGTATTGAAGGTGTGTCTACTAAAATACACAAATTTTAGTAGACACACCTTCAATACCTAAAAATTCGTGTATATATATATATATATATATATATATATATATATATATCAATCTCATATTCCCCCTCAAATCACACCAATTTTTAATAACTATATTAGCGTATGCAACATACTTCCTTCACAAACCAATTCACTAATTAGGCCTCCATTTTGAAAAAAACATGGATAACTTGAAAGACACAAACCTTCAAATCTCTTTAAATCTTTATTTTAAAATCCATTGGACCAATTCATACTATTAATAATCCTTGTACCTAAACTCACAAGGAAAACTAAATTTATAGCATAGCCTAAAACCTTAGAAACTCAAAACAAACAAGGTAAACAAACCTCTTTTTGGTCAACACACACCTTTATATTTTTTTTCACAACTAGAGATACCCATTACACATTTATGGACCAAAATTTTAGCCTCCATATCTTTGGGAACATTGAATTCCTATGACCCATTTTTAGGCCTGCTTGCCCTTAAGCCAAAACTATGAAAATTAAGAGCACTCAAAAATATTTAATTTGACTTCAACATACCTTCAGACCACAAAACCACCTAAAAACCTTTAATCTGACTCTATATACTAACAATATACATATATCAACATCATTACATCACCACAACATATCTTCCACCTAGACATGCCCATTCTAACTAAAAACACTGATCTCTAACCTTCTTAGGACCATCTAAAGAACACTACAACAACACTTGCTTCTCCACTAAAAGGAGTCTCTTAAGAAGCATAGATAGAGACATCCTCTACACCATAATTCTCTAAAATAAAGTGAATCTAGGAGTGACCCACATCTCCTTAATAACCACTAGAATCCTCTTATAGCTATAAGATTTCTTTATTTTGTTCTTCTTTATTTCGATATTAACTTTAACGACTAGTTCTTTTTCTAAAACACTCTCCTTATCTTCTAAGATTTGATTGACAATACATGGACACATCACAAATTCATGACATACCTTTTCATTTTTAGAATCTTCCTTGCATCTTGGAACAATATCACTAGGCATTGATAATTGATGTTCTTTGCATGATATATGCTCAATAATGGTAGGATGTTCACTTGGATCCATACATAGCTCAAGACTAGATTCAACTAGCACCTTGGTCTTATCTTTGAGCTTGGTCTCTTTATTCACAACATGAGAAGACAATGAGATCCCTTGGTAATATTCAACTTCTAAAGCATTCTACACCATAACAAAAAGATTACTTGGACTTGTAGTCTCATCATGAATCATACTTACCACCTTTGGTTTTCATAAGGTGACTTGCCTTATACCTAGCACTCTAAGAGCCTAATTGAACTAATTATAACTTTTAGACCTTTTCTTGTAGAATCTAGTATTGTGACCTCTCTATTAATAGTTTTATCAAATAATACTCCTTGATGGAAACATAGTTTTTATTATCATGTTTGGATAGAAAATTGCAATGTGTCCTTTGTTATGACAAATGAAACAACCTCCTCTGTTTTAAGAGGTCTCATCTTTTCTAATCTTATGTGGACAATGGTTTGTAAAGTTTCCCACATCAAGATAGTTGAAGTATTCAACTTTTTTCACACTTTTTAACTAATGACCCCCATCATAGTTCCATACAAACTCATTTCTAATAGGTGTCTTGCATTCTCTATCTCTATACCCAAATTGATTACATGTATAACAATAACTATTGAAACTTGCATACCTCATGGCATTTAGCTGCTTGATCTAATTTGTCTTAATTCTACTATCACCTTCATTCCTTTTTGATGATTTATCTTCAAAGTATGATTATCATTGTTTATATTATCCTTCATCTTATCTTGAGTTACATTCTCTAGTACTTATTTATATCCAAGGCAAATTCTATCACTATCATGGTTTTAACCACTCAAAATGTTATCTAGATCACCTGAGTTATTTTCAAATCTCACAAATGACTTTAACATACTAGATGTCTTCTCTAACTCAAATTTTAATGACTCATTTTCAATTACATACCTTGAAAATTCATCTTCTTTATCTTTCAAGCTTGTAAATAGGATTTATAATTGACAACTGAGATGCTTGACAATATCTTCATGCTCCTTGGTATCTTCCTTCATTCTTTCCTTATAAACATTAAATTTCTAACATATTCTTTGAGTTGAGACTTCATCTTCTTGTTAATATTATTCTCAATCTTTTATTCTTTAAGATCATTTGTCAATGCATTCTCATAGCCCTCCTCATCTTCATAAACATCTATATCACTCTACGTAGACTCCTTTTGATGTGATCAACTTCTTTCCTTAGCCATGAAGAGGGATTCATCTTCAATAGGACCATCATCTTCATGATCACACTTTGAGTCACTATCTTCACTCTCATCTGATGAACTATAGTCTTTATTAGTGTAGAAACTCTTCTTGTTTTTATATAACTTCTTGTTGTCATTAATTTTAAAACCTTTCTTCCTCTTATTAGACTTGTCTATCATCTTGGTCTTCATCATGCTATTCATCATCAATCTTATAAGGTCACTTTATAGTAAAATGTCCTATCTTTACATAATTGAAGCATTTGAAGGGTAGTTTACCCTTATACTTGCTTCAACCTATTTTCAATTTCTTTGTAAACAAAGCAATTAGTTCATCTTCATCAATATCAAAAATTTCATCCTCCTTAGGTTTTTTACTTAGATCTTCTTCTTAAGATTCATCTCTATCTTAAATGTTACTTCCTTCTTTGGTGGTATATCAACATTCTTCCTCATCTAATAGGTAGTAAGAATGACATGCAATTCATTCAACTTCATCTAAGTAAGATGATAGCTTTCTTCTATAGTAGATACTTTAAGATCAAACTTGAGAGAGAGGAAAATTAATACCTTTTGAACTATATTATCCTCTTCAAGGTTCTCTCCAAGACCTCTGATGATGTTCATAATCTCGTCAACTCTCTATAGAAAGGATGCCGTAGAATCTTCCTCCTTCATCTTGAGACTTTAAAATTGCCTTATATGAATTTGTAAATTAGCAAGCTTGACTTTTTAATCTCCTTCATAAATGATCTACATTTTATCCCATATCTCTTTATCATATTTACAATAGATTACCTTAGTTAACTCAGTCTCTATAAGACAACATGTAATGACATTCATTGCCTTAGAATTATTCTCAAATAGCTTCTTATCTGCAGCACTAGATGGAGGAGTAGTAGGAACAACATAACCATCCACAATTGATTTCCATACATCAAACCCTAGGTACATAATGTATATCCTCATCCTTAAACTCCAAAAAGTATAATTAGATGCATTAAACATTGGTGTTTTCTTAGTAGAGAAACCTCCTTGATGACTACCCATGTTGTACCTTGGATCACCTTCAAGCTATTAAGCCTTTATCAAAGTACTAACTCTGATACCAATTATTAGAGGTATAATCACTGGAAAGCGGGTGAATAAATTATTTTAGGTATTAAACTCCAAATTCAATCCTTTCAAACTCTTAATAAATTACCATAAGTATTAATGAAACATACACAACATTCATAGTAATGAATAAGAGAGACAATGCAAGATCAAGCACATAACACATGACATATGTGGGAAACCCTCTTGGGGGATAAAAAACACTAGAACTTGGAATTGAAATACTATAATATAATAACAAGAAGCAATTTAGACCAGCTAAAACTGAAGGAAATGCAATCCCTTATTTAATGAGACTATAATCCCACAAGGTGTTACAACACCTTACAACTGAGTTGCCATAATAGCTAGACCTTTAGCAAGTTTTACCTTGTAAGGAGGCTTAAACCCCCTAGATGTTGAGATTTCATAAAAAAACCTAATAACACATCCACTTTTGAACTGATGTCTTCTACACTTGATGATGGACCTCTAATTATTACTCTTCACCTTTGCTCACACTCAATCTACAAGAACACTATTTTGCAAATAGAATTATGACCTGTACATCATACATATAGTCTTCAATATATTATTCTCTTTAACTCATACACTAGTCACCTACCATTTCATTCAATCCATAATACTATCCTCTCAATGCCAATTCCACATTCAAGTCTCTCATAAAATCTAGAAACCATCATATTTGGTTTCACTATATATAGAGAAATCATGAATATCAACATCTTGGCCAGCCATTAGGAATGCATTAACCCTTCATACATATATCATATGAATACATATCTCAATATAGTCTTCGTAGGTCATCCATAGTATGTATCAGTTACCCTTAAGCAACCACACCTTTCAAATAGGCGCTTCTAGCTCTTATAGGTCTCATAGAGACCTATCCACCCATTTATCACATCATCTAGAAAAAAGAACATATAACCACTTAAAAATGTATAGGTCCACTCTAAATTACCTTTTATTCATCCTCAAATGCTTATATTCATCATTTCACTCTTATACTAAATCACAATATGCTCAAGTAACATTCTATGCACACAATCACCATGAGAAAATACATAGTTAACTTATTAAGCAATGTTCATACTCAATATAGACTTATCACACCTATAAAATTCACATATATTAAACTTATGGATTCTAATACACTCTCCAATAGCTAAGTCATCATGAAACATTAAAATAGCATCAATACAAGCTCATTTATCCTTCTCGTGTCACTTGCAGAACACAATCAAACACATAGTTAACTTTAGAGATCAATATATTTTATTGTACATACTTTCATATATTAAAATATATTTTTATAAATTTTCCTTTGATTCCTCTATAAATTTAATTTTTACACAATAATAAAATTTTGTATATATTGAAAGATATAGTCCAAAAACTAGACACTAGTCATTCCTTTGTTAAATTAAAATATTTGAATTCAAATGGTCATAGTTAAACCTCAAACACCCTGTAATTATATCACTTCCTCATTTATTTAGATAAATAATGCAACATTTATCTTCTTCAAACTTTAACTTAGATATATTGTTAAATAAATAACATGTTGCCTATATCTCGTGCAATCTTGCAATATTGACTCAACATGAACCATTGATCTTTTTGGATCAGTCAAGTCTTTATATTATAACAGTCATCATTCAATAAAACTATATGAATTCCCACTCACTATTATATATTTATCCTTTACTTTTTCTCAACATTAAATAATGTTCACTTTTCCCATCTCACTCAACATGCACTATTAGATTAATTATGTATGATTGCCTACACACCGTTAAATTTTCATTTGGTCCTGATCTTTATCTCCTATAAAAATGACCAATTATGGGGACCATTTCCATCTTCTTGGAAGGCCAAATTTATACCAATATAAATTTTACCTCACTCACTCACATGTTATCAAATTTGAACCATATGATATCCTTTTGTAGGAGAATCTAACCATATATCAATTTTCTCCTAGAACCCTCAGATGTGTGAGATATAATGACATTAAAATGCCTCCTCAGATTTATTATCAATAGAGATAACTATGCTTATAACTATTTGGAAAGGCCAAATTTTCACATGTGTATCTTTTGATTGTATTCATCGCATGACCTAAAAGTTAGTGCAAATAAACTAGGAAAAATTGAATAAACCCATATGATCAAATTCTCCTAAAACATCCACATGTGTAAGATATGCCATCATCAAACTACTTACTCATCTCTTTCTTACCTCATTAAAAATTTTCTAAGTGTGGGAAAACACTATCAAACTACTTGAGAGCCCAAATTTGCACCCACATATCTTTGACTACACTTCATCACATGACCTAAAATTTAGTGTATAATATCATGGGATTAATATGATCACAACCATATGAAAAACTCCCCTAACTCATCCATACATGGTAATTATGACATCATCAAATTACCTACTCATATTTTCTACTGTTGGACCCAAAAAGTCTAGATTATAACAATGATGAAATAGGTGAATTCCACTCATGCACATAAGCACTCAAAGCATATAAAACATCTTATAGGACCTATTGCACATCCTCAAATCACCATACTCATCCTTGATCATTTCTAACCATGCCAATTCTGAATTTTAGCCAAGTCTCCTTCAAGCACACTAGGACAAGCACATTGCACACTTTATCATTATCACTTAGATTAACAAGGTACTTCATCCACTCACCAAGATAACTCCATGACATCATAATGAAATCATTGAAAACACTCAAACATTTATACCACTTAGGTTCACTATAGATATCTATATTTTATACTATCTACCTACTAGGGGCATATATACAGATACATGGGTTCTTCATTTGATACATTCACCCATTTGGGGGAATCCTATACATAGTTTTGATTACAAGGTTACATATTTCTAAACTCTACATCATATATTAAGAATTATTATATCTTAATGTTGACCATCTTACACCTACTTAGATTTTTTTCTGACTACTACTACCTTAGACTTAGTGTCTGTATAGTCTTAGCTTATATATATTTGTACTACATATTCATGAATTCTTTTTTTTCTAGATTTTTTAGTTTAGTCTTGATTTTATCACTATGATTCTTCTATTTGAAGTAATTTAAATGTGTCATTGATCTATGGATCTATGACACTTATTTCCATTATATGTATACTTTGGACATGTTCCCATGTCCTTTTGTGTGCTTTCCTAATTGTGTATGCATACATTTAAACATGTCCTTTCATATGGATCTAATCTAACTTGCTTGTTGTTTGCATATTTGGACATTTGAACATGTCCTTGTATGTCTTTCTTTCTCAAATTTAGTGACATGTGCCCATGTTCCTTATATTTTATTCCCTTGTCATACTTTGTGTGCCTTATTTATGTTGTATTTATGATTTTTTATGTGTCATAGCCATGACACTTGTTTCATGCTTGTTACACACTACAATTTTAGATGCCATGAGGGACTTCATGCATCTCCCCTTCCTACTTGGGTGTTATGATGGACATAATGCCATATCCCCATAGGTATCTACTTAGTTATTAATCAATTTTTTATTAATATACATTATTATATCTATCTTTATAGACTTCAGAATGCTATATCTAACATACATTGTACACAATAAACATATGCTTAGATTATCTTGCATTCTAATGTTATGCATGAACATCATATTGGTTTATTATGTAGATATAGTACATGATTTGGATAGTACACATTTTTTAAAGATTCTTATTTTAATTTCAATTATAACATAGATTTAATAGATCACCTCAAAATAGGGGGAATTTATAGTGGTTTTCATAGAGATCAGGCTATCTGAATGCACTTAGAGTATAATTTTAAACACATAGACAAAATATATAAATCAATTTTACAAAAACATAATAGTAAATAGTGACACAAAGATCAATTTTAGTTGCATAAAAATATAAATAGTTGGACATTAGTGCCCAAATTAGAACACTAGCACCATATGGTGCTACTATCCAAGATATGGTGCTATGATCTAGTATCCTTAATTTCATAAAATTCTAGATTGGTTAGAAAAGTATAGTATGTACAGTCTAGGTTTGTATAGGTTTAGTTATATATTATCCATTTTGGCTCAATTTAGCTTAGATTCATATAAGTTTGCTCAGCTTAGGGGCATCATATATGGAATGATCATTCCCCTTTAAATTTTGTATGCTCAGATATAGATTATTAATATTTAATCTAGAATCCATATACTCAAATATGAGATTTGGGGGCATGTTCATGGCACATTATTTATATATGCTCACTTATACACCGATTGATCAGATATAATGCCAAAATCCATGTCATTCTCTACATTATATATATCAGATACCATGTTTCAAGTTACACACTAATTTCATTCTTTACTCCATATACACTAGTTGGTATTATTGAGTGACCTAGAACCACCTAATATTATTGAGTGCTATGTAACTAACATATATAGTTCTAATTAGAGTTATACATATTTAGTTACATCATGAAATTTTAGTTTGATATCATATAATACATATGGTCCACCTACATCAGAGGGTTGGACACACCATCAGTCCAATATAAGATATTCACAAGTCATGATCCACCAATTAGGAGTGGGTAATGATGGAATCAAAATCAAATTGACTTATTGAGCAACCCACACATGGGGATTGAGAAAGCCATCAACACAGTGAAAGTTACATCAATTGATCACTATCTAAATGAACACACATAGGTTATCACCATGTTTTTGCATTGGTTCATGAACCTAATGAGGTGTATTCCTTACTTTCCTATATCTTATATCTTTACCAAATTTTGTATTTATTTTTGATGTCTCTTAAGTAAGGACTTGCCTATTCATGTTTCATTTTTAGGACACACAATGGAGTAGGACTCACATACTCTGATCCATATTCATAGACTTCACCTCTTAGGTAAGTGAAGGTATACTTATTTTTCCTTTATCTTAGTCATTTTGCTTTGTTATATTTATAGAAAAAATTTGGGTTAAATACATCACCTAAAAAATACACTTGAGTGCTAAGAGTGTTAATTTAGACCAATCATCCCTAGCTTAGCCCAAAACCTATTTTAGGGCCTATTTAGACATTTGTCCAACCTTCATGTAGGCCACATGCATCCTTAAACATCCTTTAAGTAGTTTGAGACTCTCAATTTAACATGTTATCCCTTAGTGCCTCAAGTTATGCCACCTGGACACTAGAACCATAATTTGGACAATAATGTCCCATGGTGCTAATGTTCCAATTTGGGTACTATTGTAGTTTTCCCTCCTTTTATCTATAATGAATATATTTTTAAATGAGTAAATACATAGGGTCAAATTAGACCTATTTTAAGACCCACACAAGAACTAAAATAGTATATACACATGAATTTTATCCCTTTATCCACTAGATGTAAATCAAATGCATATTACACATATAAAATCAAAACAAGTTGTCCACAATCAAGGTTATCAATCCCTATTCTACCCTAATTATAGATACAACCATATATAAAATTCATAAGCTTAGATTACTCAAATTTATAGTCTCAAAAACATTCAAAACACTTTAACCAATGTTCATACTAGCTTCACTTACACTAGCACTTAGGTGGGGAGAACTACATTAGGCTTTATCCCCTTTTAGAGTATTGGTAGGTAGGAAAATCTCATCATAATGGGGTGTTGAGGATGTCTAACCTACCCCAATAATAACATATTTTTCTAATTTTGCCAACTGGATGCCAAAAAAACTTGGAAGTTTTAGGGTTTGTATATAAAATTAATTAAAAAATCACCTATGTGGAATGAAAACTCATGCACATTGGAATATGCTTGATAGACCTAGGCACATGTGCACCTAGAAGATTAGAATAGTTTTGCACAAAGGACACTAACACCAAAATAGGGACACTAGCACATGGTGTTATTTTCCAATTAGATAATACTACCCATGAAGGGTTTTAATACTTGTGTCTTGTCCATGACACTTAGATCAGTCTCTATCCCATTTTTTAGCCTATATATCTCCCATATTAGTCAATTTCCATCTAAGTACTTATCTACATTATTTATTATTATTTTAAAAAGGTCAAGCTAAGTTAATTCTATTACAAATCAGTGGCTATATTATTGCATATTTCTACCTTACTTTACTATACTTAGACCCATTAATAACCTAGGGATTAAAATACATAACTCTAGAAAAGGTTAAATCTCATGGCCATTGAGATCATTATACCTCAATCACACAACTCAAGTGTGAAGATATATAATATGGTGAAGATGAGTGATTTATTTAACTCATCCTATAGATATTATGAAATTATATGATTTAATCATTATAATCTATAAATTTGGTGAGGTTTAATTATTCAATCAATTCAACCTATAAAATGAACCCACTATTGCAGTGAAAAGGATCGATAATAGTACAGCCTAGTGTAATTGGTGCATCCTATTAAGTATTATAAGGAGTAAGTTTTATAATGTTTGGTGTAATAGCATGGCATATGAACCTATAATATTTTTGAGATAGATTATATGTGTGATACATATAAAAAATGTCATTTTAAATATACTCCAAATCAATGAAATGTATAACATTCTGATCCAAGTGTATATCTAGATTATGGAACTAAATTAGAGTTTGTGCAAGTGTGGAGGTCATGTATTTATAACATGCCCCCACTAATTTCTAGAGATAATGAATAAGTGTATAAGTGTGAAGACCATGTTTTTATTACATTCCATCACTGAAATTTGGAAATACTAAGAAGATGATAAGTTTGAAAGTCATGTTTTTATAACATCCCCCCTATAAAATTTGGATACAATGAAAAATGTGAATGTCATGATTCTATTACATGCCCCCACTGATATGCCCTCATTTTCAGGAGAGGTAAATATAATCTATTTTCTACCTTACCTCAAAAGGATAAGGTACTTGTATAATCTATGTATGAACCATGTAGCATATAATGATAACACGTGGAAGTAGATATATAAATTTATCTCACATTATGTGATCACATCAAGTCTTAAAATGCATGATATAGATCATGTAAATATATAGATATTAAGAGTACAAGATCAAAAATAAATCAATAAAACACAAAAGAGCACTCAATATAACACAAAATAATGATCCAAGAAGACCTCATACAAGATACATGTTCAAATGTCACACAATCAAAAGGGATAACATATTTAAATGTCTAATCAACATAGAATGGTATATTCAAATTTTCAACCAACAAAAAATGTCATAGGGTCCAAAAATCAAGGAACATATTCAATGTTTCACAAGGAATAAAATGGAAAGCAATAGAATGCACTAAAAAAATGAAATATTGATGAAATATAAATAACCAACATAATCATATTATACTTGTCCATGCATATATGTGTTATAAAAAATGTTATGTATGATAACATATGAAGTAAATTGTGAAAGATATGATCATGGATATATACATGTGTAAGCATTATCATATAATCTCAAATGTGATAATGTTTAAATGATCATAAAGGATATGTAACCTATATCAATTATGATCAAATAAGTAGATACCCCCAACATACTATATGATGTGAGTAGATCAAAGGTCCAACATATTAAAATGCATAAATCATGTGTTTGGGTATGCTTGTATCACACTCAAATATGAAATAAAGATGTGTATATGGGAATGAAATGATATGTTATCTACTAACATAAAGAAAAAAAATAGATGCTAAGGAGCTAGTAAAATCTAGGAATGTTGAATATTTTTGTATTTGTAAATTACTTGAATTTGTTTTTGTATATTTATGGAATAACTAAGTGTAATATTTTTAAAAGTGAATGATGTTCATTGGGTTCTTGAAATTTTATAAATTTTTTACATCTAGGAAATATATGCCTTTTCATAACTTTTTTGCTCGTACAGATGGACCCAACCATTTTTTTGAACTCACCTTTTTAACTTTTTCTACATTGGTATCCTTTTGATTTTCTTTGAGTACTAGTTCACCCACATCAGATTCATGTTATTGAACCTTTTAGTTATATTTGTGTTTGGCATGATCTTTATAGACCTAAAAAAACTTGATATCTTATGTGCATTTTTCACTCAATTATTCAAAATGGTGTAATCATTTTTCCTAATAGTCATTATATTTTATAATATTCTTGAGAGAAACATGGAATGTTAGATATTGGTCCCTTACTAGACAAACTTGTTATATTATCTATAGATATATGCAATTAACAAATTCAAATTTGGTTATATTTCTAATTAATCTTGAGATTTATGATATTTCAAGATAATATAATGTTTCTTAGTTAAATTATAATACATTATTTATTATTATCAACTAGTTATGTATGTGTTTATATTTTAAGCATATTAATGAATTGTTTCAGTTACATATTGTTATTTATGATTATCATGTGAAATTATATAATTATTTTTGTGTTGTGAGGTGGATGTAGGATAATTCTTCCCTTGAGCATACTAGAGGGAGAGAATCATAGGATAGCATGTTGTAGATGGACAAATCACAGGTTAACAGAGAGATAGCAAAACCCTGCACACACTATAATAATTAATCATGGTAGAAAATTAATTTAAAAATTATTGTTTTTGGTGTCTATTTAAATTTTTATTTTCTATGATTGCTTGATCAAGTAAAATTATAGAAATTAATTCCTTTATGTTCTTATCATGATATGCCATTAATACACATAGAATACAATTTAAAGGTAAAATTAATATATTAGATTATTAATTATAAATATTGGAATTAACATTAAATTACTTAATTAGAGTTAAATTTTGAATTAGTTTAATATGAAATTAGGTATTTCATATTAAAATATTAAAAAATAGAGAATCAAAGAAATTTAAAAAATAAAGATTTTATAAAACAAAATTAATAATAAGATAAAATAAAATAAAAAGTAGAGCTCTATAAGAACCTGCACCCCTTTTAATAGTTGGGGGAAGATCATGAAAGATGGCATCATGAGGAACTTAAAAAAAGAGAGAAATGTAATGAAGTGGGGAAGCTACTTCAAGGTAACCATTCTTCAAAGGCATGAGAGATAGAGTTGAAGGCATCCTAGCATAGAATTTTATTCCTTGGATAGATTCAAAATCAGGCATGTTTCTATTTTCAATTTTCTCTATCTTTATTATAAGTCACTCTTATTTTTAATTAGACAAGTTAATGCTATAAAATTAAGTGTTGTATTTTCTTATCACAGTAAATAGTGGTATTTTATTATAAAGCCTTGGCTTGAAAATAGTCACTAATTGATGCGATTTAGTATGGGTTATTAAAATTACTTAATTTAATGCAAATCATATTTATTGGTTAATTTAATTACATCCTATTGAAATCCTTTTAAATCATAAAGCCCAAACTATGTGGAAATTTTTAGAACACACACACACACACACACACACACACACACACACACACACACACACACACACACACACACACACACACACACACACACACACACACACACACACACACACATTAGTAAAACATTTGTAGAAATAAATTGAACATAAATGTTCAAAAGTTAAATTATACTTAAATATATCATCAAAGTCTAAAGAAATCTATATTGTAGATTTGAGCCTTACTTAATTATCAATACCTAAAGAATAAGGAATAAAGAAGAATTTCAATGTTTTTAAAATGTCATATATTCATATATTGATGCATTCCTAAAATCTATATATTCTCATATGAATTCCTTAAATCATTCATATATAAATGAGTATGTACTGGCATATTCCATAAATGAGGAACATACATGCATTCAAGGAATATAGAGTTCAATGTTTTGGGGTAAATTAGTTTCAATGTTCAAAAATTTATAGATTTATTTATAAATAATGATTTATGCATAGGTTTTTGAATAATGATTTATTTATAGATTTATATATTGAATAAACAATGACTTATGCATTAAATAGTGATCTAATACTTATATCAATCTCACTATATGATATCACTATTACTAATAATGATCTTAATATATCACTTTTACATAAATAGTAGTATGATCTTACTATTTGATACTAATAATGATTTGAGATAAAAATAAACATTTGACTGAACAACGATCTTTGGTATAAACTTGGAATGCTGGGATTTGATTTTTATCAACTAAAATAATAATGAAATTTTTAATACTAAAACCATAGTGTAAATAATATGGCCATCAATAAAAAAATAACTAAATCGATGGGTGTTATCAACTAATTAATATATGAACCATCCTCTCTTCATTAGTGTCTAATTTGGTGACACTAATTTCAAGAATGGCTTAATTTATTAAGGGTATGGCACATGTGTTATCTCCCTCAACTTCATCAAAACTCTTGGATACTCTAAATGTAGTGTTAAGTCTACCTAAAGTACATGTTGAGGATATGATAAAAGATAAATTCCTCCCATTGGTTTCATTTAGATTTGTATCACCATGTCTCCCATAGAAGTTAGATTTAATGTCACGATATTTAACTTCCCATTACCTTATGACATTTTTCTTGGTTGAACCTAGACCCATTGCATGAGGGAAATCACATCTTCTACATGATAATGTGTCAAATTGTAATATCCCTTCGAATATCAAAACAAAAGCTCCAAATTGCTTATCTGAATTTCTGCAAAATATCTTCAAATAGATGAATAAATCACAATATAGTTTCTTATTTATTTGCTCATAAGCTTACAATAGAGATCCTCTGTCAAGTATACAAAGAATATCAAAAGTTTGGCCTTATAGCCTGAATATTCCGCAAACTAGGCTGAATCTGGCACGTCTCAGCCTGCTGTGTAAAAAACACAGTCGCTGACGTCGGTTATACAGCCGTCGTCAGTCGACCTGTAGTGGTCCCCTTGCCGACATCGGTGATGAGTCAACCGATGTTGGTCTCTGTAAGTCTCTGTTCGCCAATGTCGGTACCTAAACTTTCTGTAGATGCATACGGATTTTCACATATCTGTACGGAAGTCGTACGGCCACTGATATTGCTCAACCTATATGCTTGATCCTGATCTGTAGAATTATGGGCTAATACAAAAGATCTATATCTGTATAATTCTGGAATCAAAACCCAAATAATGAAAATACCTGTAAACCCTCGTGATAGCTTTTGTGTGAAGTTATCTCTCAAACTTGTAAGTACATGTGATAGCTTCTAGATGAAGTTATCTCCCAATTCGGCAATAGATCGGTTGATCTTTCACAACCTCTGAATCGCTCACACTGAAGAGTTGACATTCTTCAATGCAGTTTGGCAATAGATCAGCTGATCTTTCACAGCCTCTGAATCACGCACAATGAAGAGTTGACGTTCTCCACTGCAGATGGAATACTGGAACCCTTGGCTCAGTCTTCACAGAAGAATTTCTTAACAAG
Source organism: Torreya grandis (assembly GCA_037957365.1). Taxonomy (NCBI): domain Eukaryota; kingdom Viridiplantae; phylum Streptophyta; class Pinopsida; order Cupressales; family Taxaceae; genus Torreya; species Torreya grandis. The sequence goes on along the minus strand of JARHVA010001235.1, from coordinate 3,633,654 downwards.
AATCAATATCAATAATCATGGATCCAAACTCTCTCCCATGAGAGATTATTATACACCTCCAAAGGTGTGCTTGCTAAAATTAGACTCCCTTAAATTAGACTTCCTTAAATTAGAACTAGGGTCTTAAAATTAGACCAAGTCTTAATTTAGAATTTGCATCCTCAAATTAGACCAAATCATTAATAATTAATAATTAATTAATAATTATTAATTAATTAAAATGAGATGAAATAATTAATATTTGATTAAATCAATCAAATATTAATATCTCCCTTAATTCATGTCTCAAAGAGCCCGAACGAATTCCAACCCATCTCTATCAAGACCCTCTATCCATCCCATCAGCCTACGAGGGTCGCATAATAGGCTAATCTTCAACTCTGGACATGTCAACTAAAAAGGGGACATGACAATCCGCCCCTCCTAAAATTGCTTGCCCTCAAGCAATTGCTGAATGCTAAACCAATCAATTTTCCCCCTGGATCCCAAATGTAGTCCTGATCTCTGCCGCTGCTGCCCTAAATAATATCTGTATCTAGGATGTGAATGCTAGACATACTCGTATCATCATCATGTGACCCGCCTGTAACAGAAAGCTGAGTCCCTACCACATGTGCTAACTCTTGAACTGAACTCACCTCAAGACACAACTCGTCCCCATATATCTCCTGTGTTGGTGCCAATGGGCACTCGTCATCGCACTCTATCACATCATGCAGTGTAGGCATCTCTATCTGATGAAAAAACATATGTTTGAAGCTGCTGCCCCGTATTGCCTTAAGAATATGTGTTTTCCTATCAACTTCAAAATGAACCTCCATGTCTTTGAGTCGAAGAGTAACTTCCTCAAATGAATGAAGCCACTTCATACCCAAAACTAATTCTATGTCCCCCATGTTCACTACATAATAATTAGCCTTGAACTCATAGTTGTTCAAGCGCAATTGAAGGTCTCTAATCATGCGCTCACACCTCAGAGTGTGACCATCAGCTACCTTAACTCTAATTCCCTCAAAATCTTTGGTAGTGAGTCCACGCTTCTCCACAAATCTAGCATCTATGAAATTATGTTTGGCTCCTGTATCAAGAAGGGTGGTAACCTTTTGCCCTTCCAAAACTCCACGGAGTCTAAATGACTCATCCAATTGAATGCTGGATAGGCGTGCCTCCTGTATATGAAGCTCTAAACCTGCCTCTACCTTAGGCTCTGAAGCCTCTGCCTCCTCAAAACTATCATGCTGTTCAAAATCTTCTAATTCTGACTCCTCATAATATACCCACATCATACGATTCGTCTTGCCCTTAGGCCTCAAAGGACAATCGTGATGGATATCATATGGACCTTTGCAGTAGAAGCAAAGCTTCTTCCTGCGTAAATCATTAAGCACCTCATGATCCAAAGGTGGTGCTGCTAGATTAGCCTTTGAATCATTTTTAACCCCGGATTTATCTATGTTAAAATCCAGTCTCTCTGCATCCCCGTTGGAGTGCTTATGATCTCTAGATGAAGAAGTACCTCTGGAGTTAGATCTACTTGATGGGGCTGCCATCTCCATACTGCGCGTCTTCTTCATAGCTTCTTGTAATGAAGGAGGATCAAAGCCTTTGATCTAACCTCTTAATGGTTCTGTCAAGCCCTCCATGAAGAGTACTACTAGTCGCCTCTCTGAAATGTCAGGGACCATGACTGATAACTTCTGGAAGTCACCAATGTATGCCTCTAGACTCCCACTTTGACGTAACTGTGCCAACTCTCGAAAATAGGACTCTGGATCCCTCCTGTCAAAATGCTCCACCAGCCTGTCCACAAACTCCTGATAAGAAGTGATTCGATCATGATGGAGTGTCACCATCCCATGGTGCCACCAATCGTGAGCTACTCCCTCGAGATGTAGTGTTGCATATCTGATAGCATCTTCCTCACCCATTGGTCGCAATGTGAGAAATGTATCCAGCTTACTCACCCAGGCCTGTGCTGTCACCTTACCACTACCGTCGATCGTCGCTAGTGTGAGCCTGCTCGTAGCATGCTTCAAATCATTATTCTGGGGTCTTGGTCTCCCATTATGTTGACCTCAGTAATGTTCTTTCCTTTGTGTGAGGAATCAGTCAAAAGTAAGCATCTCCCTGACCATAGGTGGTAATGACTCCCACTCTTCAGTCGCTGCCCTAAGGGTGTCTGTAAATGCCTCCTCATGCTCCTCACCTACTATTACCTCCTCTGCTTCCTATCTCACAAAGATAGGCCTAATAGGCCTATTCACTGTATGAGAAATAGTCCCATGGCCTCTCTGTGATCCTGCAACACTTCTGACATCTTCACGGTGTGGGGAATGTCTCCTCAGAGAACCCAATCTTGGCAGTGCTACTGCCAATTGCTGTAATACCTGGTTATTCTGCCTTTGCCCTTCTCGTAGTTCTCTAAGAGTAAGTAAAACCTCTGGATCATCTTGATCTCTCGAATGGTGAGGAATACGGGCCCTGCCAATATCATCACCCATGTCTTCCGGCGGTTGTTCTAGAACTTGAGTACCTTCAAGCAAAGCTCTACTGCGCGTGAAATACCCGTGTGGTCCCAACCCTTGTGGCTGCATAAGATCTATCAAACCCTCAGGATGGCAGGATTTAGCTCTGATACCACTAGAGATATCAGAGCTAATGATGATATCTATAAATTTCCTCATAATGATGATATCTATAAGATCCAAAATATTCTATTGGGTGACCCATATGTCATGTCTAGGTGGGTGAACCTATGCCATAGGTGAATAAATATTATCCATATCTTTATTCTCTACCCTCTCTTTTAGATGTTTTTGGTGTCATTTCCTCCTCACGGATTAGGCATGATGAAGTTTTAACATATACATACATACATATATATACATATACATATACATATACATATACATATACATATATATATATACATATACATATATATATGTATGTATATGTATATATACATATATATATGTGTGTGTGTGTATATATATATATATACATATATATACATATACACATATATATATACATATACATACATACATACACACACACACACACATATATATATACACACACACACATATATATATATACACACACACACATATACATATACATACATACATTATATGTAACACATTACATTTGAATAAATAAGTTTTAGATTAAGGTAAAAGTAGGTTTTGAAGGGACCCCAAAACCCTTTAACAAAGATAGAAAGATGATACGAAGATGCCCAACAGGAATAACAATCATAAAACAAACTGTAAAATAGTATCAAAATTAGGTTTTACAGGGACCTGAAACCATAACCTATAACCTTAAGAAAGATCACAGGTTTTACATAGACCTGGAAACTCAAAAAAAGTTTATAAAATAAAGATCCAACTTTTAGAACCATTTAAAACATCCAGCAGATAGGACCAGAACAAAACCAAAAACAACAAAGAGGACCTTAGTCTTCTAGTTCTAAGATCATCTTCACAGTCTCATTTCCAACCATTGTTGTATCCTGTATGGATATTGCAGCCGAAGTAGTAGCTTCTTGCTGTGCTTTCTTTCTCAAGCTCTGCCTAGTCCTCTTACTAGGTACCTCCAAAGATTTTATTTCTTCATTAGCTCATTTTCCAAGGTTAGCTGTTGCCACACATGCTAGAAGTAACCTCCTCCATTTTCATTCTACTTTCCTTAATGAGCCTTCTCAGATTATTCTCATATTCCTTAAGCTTAATTGGAATATCACTCATTTGCTTCTCCAAATTATTGATTTTAATCCTATCAGCTTCTTGGTTATGTTGCATTATTTCAACTTTCTTTTTCAGCTCTATCATTTCCTTATGCATCCACAAATCAACTTGGAAAATTGCATCCACTTTGAATTTGGCCAAATTCATAAAGGATATCTTATTATCCCTCTGGTGAGCATCACAGCATTCTCCTATGGAAAGGACTCATCCTTTTCAATTTGATTCTCCCTTTCCATCATTTTCTCCTCTTTTATCTCTATAGGGTCTTTATGCTGGTCATGCTCATCCTTTTCTATTTCTCCAATCTCCATGGCAAGATTGGAAAGTAGAACCAAATGTTCCTTTTCTCTTATCAAAGCTAAATCATCAATTAAATTATTAGTTTCTTTAACACTTCCCCCCACCACATTCTATTTGTCTTCATGATTAGAATTATTCTATTCTATATTACCCTCTATTTTTTCCCCTTCATTTTCTTTCTCGCTTTTGTCTTCATCTTCCTGATACCCTTACAAATTTGAACTAAAATCCCCAGTTTCCATCCCTTCTTCTTCCTCAACAACATTCTTCTAAGAACTTTCTAAACTTTCCCACTCAGATTCCTCTTCAACATTCTATTTTTTAAGACTAGAGGGTCTAGGGTTTTCTTTTTCTTTCCCCTTCACCTTTCCATTCTTCTTACCCTGTGCATCCTTTTTTTTTCAGAATAAGGATTCAAAACTATAGCATTGCTTTTATAGTAGCCCTCTATAATAAGAATCAGTCCATGCAAAATTGGTCTAGTTTCCTTCTTTCTATGAGGAAATAGACTTTGAAGCAATGAAAAGCGCAAATAGAAAGGGAAGGAGATTCTGTCTTTATGCCTAAAATGATTAAGAAAGACAAAATAAAATTTAAGAACTATTTTGCTTCTACCATCTAGGATGAAATACTCATGAATGCAGGAAAGAACATCTCTCCAAATTCCCTTTATCTGCTCCAAGTCAAATAAATCTCCACTCTTTTCCAATTGCTTCTCTTCTACATCCATTTTCAGGAATTTTTTATAAGCAAGATTTGAAATACTAGTCTACTTAGATAATTTAATGCCATCTGTGGGGAGCCCTGTAACTTCTACGATGAATTCCTCTGTGAGCTTCACAGTAACACCATGGAGGGTTACTCTGTCATCGACCCAATTTTTGAAGAATGCCATCGTAATATGGGGTTTAGATCCATGCAGTCGCTCCATATAGCTTACCACTCTCCCTTTCTAAAGAATCTTCCAAACATCCTTTTTGTCCTTCTATTCTTCATAGTTTTAATGGGGTAAATCCCATCAAAACCATATATTATGCTTTGCACATCGACCTTTAATGGGGTAAATCCCATTAGAACCATATAAAATATTGAGGAAGAAATAAAATATTTATGGTTGAGTTAAGAACTAACTTACATCATTTTAAATGGAAAACCATTAAGTTGAAAATGTTTAAACAATAATGTAGATATAAAACTACTTATTTTATACTTTGGTGATGGTGGAGATAAATGATACCACAACATAAAGATCCTAACTTATATTGACATCCAAATCACCTACACCTATAACTCGAAAGTGAAAAAATATGAATATTATAAAATCATAGAGTTACAGTGTTAAAAGCTGAGGATGCTTGTAAATAGAGTTCACTAGGCTTAAAAATGAGATCAACTAATGTAGAGCTAATTCAATGGTGATGCCTTTCTCGCCCCATGCTATCAATTTAATGACCTGAGTCTATCAGTGAGATTTATATTACAAGTGAATGTGAGGATACGTATAGAGGTATAGTTCACTGATGGTGTCAAGTCTGGGTCAAACCAAGCTTGTTGAAATCACTAGCTTCTGGTATGGCATCACTTCATAGTCCTTTACTAGTCAGTTGAGTATAAACATCTTGGAGTTATAATAAAATGGTCCACTTTTATTCCCAATTAGATCAAATTGCTTTATCATATTTCTAGTTTAATCTTAAATTAAATAAGATTAAATAAGTCAACCTCCTTATTTTCTCCATAAAAATAAATAATGATAATATGTTAATCCTCAATAGAGGTATTGGATAATGGTATAATCTATGAAACTTTTTCCCAGCAACAATTTCTATAATCATTGTGTTATATATTGGCTATAATCACTAGGTTATTATAATAGAAGCATTTTGAGAAATGTTACACTATCATAAATTATTGTTCTAAGAATATTCTATTAGAATATACTATCAACATGAGTTAGGAATTATTATATTCTTCCTTTTTTTACCAAGAGTTATTAGAGGAGGTTTTTTAAATTGTTCACCCTCAATAGCAAAACTTGGGAGGGTTCATAAACTTCATTTATGTAATTAATTAAAATGAGATTTTATTTTAAACTCCCTAGTATTATGATATATTTATCCTATAAGTACAATAACAGAGTTATATTATATGTGGGCATAAAACTTGAATTGGTAACTTTAGCATGAGAGCAGTATTATAAAACTAGTTTCTTTTTATTTTTGTATAAATAACCAAACTATGTGTTAATGGAATTGAATAGGTAAAATATAGCTACCTTGTATTGTGGAGTAAATCTTGAGGAACTGTTAGACTCCTTGAAATATGAAAACTTGTCACATGGAAAATGATATTTGGTTTACATGTTTATGACTTTTAGTGTAATTAGAAAAACTGGGGTAGATTTCTTTAGTTAGTATTCTCAAGATAATTATTAATATAAAATTGAAAGGATTTTTTAAAGATAGCATATGATTACTTGTAAATCCCCAAATATAAACTGATTGTGAAATTGGATTACTTATGTTTCAAAAAATGAAGTTTGGGCTTTTGTAGTTGTTGTTTGAAATGAGTGTGTTCTATGTATAACTACTTCATGAGTTGATTTCTATGCTTAGTAGTTATGATTAAAACACTAAACTATGATTTATAAATTTCAAATATTAGAATACCTACATATGGTGAACATTAGGATGTGCTAGAGCTTATATGTGGATATTATACCTGTAGTTTATTAGATGATTTGAATAAGTCATTAATTTTATTAAGAATTAGGAACCATAACCTTTGGAACAATATCTTAGAAGAAAATGAGTCAATAGGATAATAGGTTTATTTGACTCATTATTAGTAATGCAAATGACTATTTGTCATATGTATTTGGTACATAATACTTCTATGAATTTACATACTATGAGTGTGTTAAATGTATAGTTATACTTAGTTCATAATGGTGTATCATGATGCATGTTTTTATGTTGAGATACCTTAGTATGTTTGCATGTAGATTATACCCAGGTGGTATAATAATTTACTGTTTATTTGTTATTATCTACATGAACTAGTTGAGTCGTAAAGTTTGTAAAGTTGCATTATGTGTTGTTATGTAATTGGTAACCTATGATAGTATGGGATATCATTGGGTACCATAGTATAAAATTATTTTTTACTTTGGTGGTACTTACTATAGATATTATAACTAACTCATATCTACATTTGTCTATACACTATATACATGTTGGTTATTGTTGTGGATAGTGTGTGTTAGCATAACTGGTAAGACTTGTGTAAGTGTGCATGAAAACTTTGAGAGTTTAGAAAATGTTGTGTTGGTATGATATTGTTTTTTTTTGGGCATGATGAATCACTTTATTATATATAGTTACTTTTATAATTCTTAAGTTTTCTTGTATTTTAGACTACTTCATATGATTGATTGTGGAAAACTATTAGATAAGTACTAGAACACTAGACTATGGTAATATGGGTTGTCATAGGGTGTAGTTAATTGGAAACCAATTATATTATTTGAATTATATAGTTAAATTTTATGTTACCCAGGTGGTATATTTTTAATCATTATTTTTAGTATGGGATAGAAGATAAAGAAAGATTCATGCATATGTTTGATGAAATAAAATTAAGTTGTTACTAATCCTTTATATATCATGTTATATGATGTATTTTCTAGTAGGATGTAATTTGATACATTTTATGGTTGAATTATATTTTAAAAATATACATTACTAATGCAAAGTAAGGAGTGAGATGGACTTCACTGGCTTATTGGCATTGTAATGCTAGATGAAGGTGGTCTGATCAAATGGTCCATATGAAATTGATTGATATAGATCATTATCATTCATTATTTATAAAAATTTGGGCCAAAGTATGTTTTGTGAGACATTATCATTTCATGAGTGTGATTCACATGTTTGTGTGATATCTTGAAATATAACGGATTTCTATGATACATTACATGTTTAGTTTAGAATCATATAACACATGGGTACTTGTTAGTCTATCTAGATTCCCACACCATCACTATCTACTCATCCATGAATAGAGTGCCATTCCTTGATGGGATTAGTGTGGGAGATTTTTAGTTTGTGGTTGGTATGAAAAAGTACTTAGATGATGCTCTACCTCCCCATAATATTACTACTTTTGAGACAACACTTGAGATTGTTGTAGATACTAAAAAGTCCAGGAAACCCATGATGTAGGGAGCCATCTATCTATATGTAAATTTAATTGTATTTATAATTGAGTATTGTCATGAAGAGTTATAATTACTTGTCATTGTAAATCATAGTGGTGGATATAGACTTGTTTCAGTTGTAGCTGAGATAATGTAATTACTTTCTATATTGACATTATGATGTGTACTCTCATGATATTAGAGATCAATATTATGAGATGTATTATATTTATTTATATCATCACCTTATGTATTTATCATGGTATCTATATATTCTCATGTTGTAATCTATATTTTTTATATGTGTTAAATTAGAAAAATCATGTATTTCTATGTCTAACCTAGCAGGGTTATTGCATGTGGTATAAGAGTTGTGGATCAAACTCTAGGACCTAATGAGTCCTTTAACATTTTCATGTCTTGAAGTTTGCACTAGTATTTGGAATTTTGGTGTCTCAGTGAGGAACCATGATTGGAGTTTTTTGACATTCATAAAATGTGTGTGAAACATTGATTATCTACTCTTAAGATCACTTATAATCCTTTGTGTTGTTTAGGAGATTGGTTTATCAAGTGTCCCAATGGTGATGGTTGTATTCGAGGCTTGGGTAGTTAGGTATATATCATAGTATTAAGTTATGAACAAAAGCTTTCTACCATAAGTTTATCACTTAGATCGAACACCTTGAGTGTGTTATATCCTTCTTGGTAATTAGGTCACATTTGTCATTTATGTTTTATGTTTATGAGTATTTTATATACACGGGATGCTTCTCACTAAAAAATATGTGTTTAGTTTGTTTCTATATTCAAATCCTTGGAGTGAAAAATCTTGTAAGACCATTTTAATTTTAGTACCACCTAGGGTAGTGAAAATCTTATTAGTAGAGATTTGTTGTATTACTAGATAATTTCTTTATGTTAGGAGTTTGTTTATGAAATTTGCACTCTTAAGATATGTGGTGTCATCTCTATTATTTGGATTAGAGGTGAGTTTTTATTATCTTATTCTCTTTTGAAATTATTATGATGTTTATGAAAGGAGTCGCATATGCATAATGTTGATTTAATATTCTCTTAAATGGGAATTATTTTCAAATAGTTTTTTATTGTACTCCCTTGAAAATTATGGGAGAATATTTTATACTCTTGGTGAGATAAATTTTTTAAAATTGGATGGATGGACACATTTTTGTGGTCAATATATATCTTGCGGTTGTGAAAATAGATTGAGATACCATACCTACAAGATTTGGTAAGTAGGTAGTGTTTGTGCAACAATGAGTTGCGATATTTTCTTTTTACCTTGGGAGGGTAAGTATGAGTTTTTGAAATGAAAGATCTATAATTTATCTAACTCATGACATGTGAGGTGGCAAACCTTGATTTATATATTAAATTTTATACTAAGAATTATAAGTTGATTATAAATAGTATAATGTTATACACTCATGATTAGAAGAGTTATTTTATACCTATCACCAAAAGTGAGTAAGGTTTAGGATGAGTGGAATATCTTGTCAATATAAGGGTTGGAATAAACTTTTAACTTATTGTGTGTTAGCTGATTAAGTAAGGAGATATTTTTTTGTTTACTCCCCTATAAGTTCAAAATAATGGTGTGATTCTTGGCCTATATGTGTTATGTTAATTATAACATTATTTTCTCTTAACTATGAAATATGATACTAGTTATGTGTGGCTGGTAGTAAATTAATACAATTATAGATTGATTTTATGATTTTTGTTTTTTGGAATATATGATGATACATCTATAATCGTTTAGCATATATATTTGATTTTAATGATATGATAGCATAAAATTGTGATTATTTAAAGCATTGTGCACATTTTGAGATCATTAGTCATGGAGACCTAAGAAAAGAGTGGTGAATTGTGAATGTGAGTTTTAAGTGATAAGATGGTATCTTACTTAGCCTCACATTAACTTAGATTTTGGTACTAATTTGGATATGTCGGTGGCCAAAATTGCACTAGGCATTTTTGGGGTCCTTGAAAATTATATTTTTCATCACATGCTTCTTTAGAAATTAAGTTCTTATGAGAGACATCTTTGAATTTTCCAAATGTTACTTCAAGTGATAAGAGAAGATTTGTATCCCCATAATAAATGTACCTATTACATATTCAATAGTCTCAATGATTGAAAGGCTTGAAGTGTTTTCAGGTGCCGAGGGAATCCTAATCTCCTCCCCATTGTAAAAGTATGGTGTAAAGGTGAGTAAATGATCAAGAAATTGAGCTCACATCTAACTAAGAAATGTGGTGGATCCTTGGGGGTTTTTATGTTTTGGGTCCTCTTTAAGTAGTTTCCAATTTAGTTTTGTTAATAAGGTGCAAAAAACACCTAGGACCTGAGTGTCTGAATAAGTTAGATTGATGAAGAGGCCACATGTCAATGTTTTAAGATTTTTTTAGTCTCAGGCCTTTTCTAAAGATCACTCCACCTTTCTTTTGGTGGTCATGGTTCAAAAATTCTCTGAGGTATGAACACCTAATCACGTAAAAAATATTGGAAACATGTGATAGGATCTCAGTGATTTATGAATACTGGACCTTTTTTGAAGATTGCCTCACTTGGAAATTGGGTAAAGTTTAAAATTATCCCTGAAGACCAGATGCTTGATATAATGACATGTGTCATTATTTTTCTCAATTAATAATTTGGGTGGTATCACACTAATGTACCAAAGGAAATGATAATGGTGAAGGTTTGAAAACACTTAAGAATCTAGGAAGGTGCTACAAGGTGACGTCTTACTTAAGGGGGCCTGTATGTCATAGAATAAAAGCATCGACATACTTCCCTCTATTTTAAAAAAAGGGGATAGTAGATTAATAAATGTGGTTTTTGGTGATTAGACATTTAGCTTCAAGGGATTAATGGTAACCATAATCTTAACAAATAAGAGATTATAACTAAGTAGTTTTATTCATTTTGAATTCACCCTTTGCATTTAGAGTGATATTTATGCCTTCAAGAAATCTATCCATAAAAAAAAATTAGTGAGAAGAATTTTGATCACAAGTATATTCTTCAAGGTTTTTTATAACTCTATTTGTGTGTGACCATCACAATAACTAGTAAGTGCTCCTCAATTCTATGGTGTTTTAAAGGAGAGTTCTGAGGTGTTTAGATAATAGTTACAATTAGGAATTTATATTAAGCTTAGAATTTCTACACTTTGTAATTCAAGTATCAATGGATTTATCCTCTACATTAGTGAAGAGTAGTATCGCATCTATCCTAGATGAAATTAGAGACACATATGTCTAAGGGTTAGATTTCATAGCCATGTTGAGTGTTTTATAGTGACCAAATCCCCTCCCAGTTGTCTCTAACCTTGGCACAAGCTACATGGTCCCTAAAACAACATTCCCTCTAGTAGCCCCATATCCTAAATTGGTTATTTCATGTGCCAAGGTTTATCAACTAAATACAAGGACTGTCATATATGGGAGCCAATCAGTTATGTGCTCATTTACACTTGAGTCCCTTAGTGTCATGCTTGGATTCCCTCCTCAGACTGAGAACATCACACTAACTCTAAAAGAGTTCCAATACTATATAGATGAAATGAAAAGATGATGTGGGATATTATGAATTCATACTAGCTAGCTAGGAAGAGGCAAAAAGTCTCTAGATTATCAAGAAATTTAAAATTGGTAGAGTTTAATGAGTTACCCCAGTATGTGGTGGCCATGGCTACCAAGATCTGTAGGGTGCCCACCATAGAGAAATTCAAACCATGGATGTTTTTTATTCTCATGTGTGTGTTGGAAGGGCAAAAAGAAGCTAGAATGGGTAACCATCTTGAGAAATAATATATATAGCCAAATGATGAAATTATGCAACACCATTTTCTTGAGGGATAAATTCATAGGTACCTTATATATGTCTTTATATTTTATGTATAACATGGTACATAATAGGACCTTCCTGGGTCTCACCAAGAACCTCTCATGGTTGATGATATATGAGATTTACCAAGAGGTCACACTAGAAGGCTTCAAGAATAACCTTTGCAAGGTGTACAATTATTTCTTCAACACCTTGATGAGTTTTTTATTCCCTTTGAGAAGCCTGAATAGGATGACCAAGATGGATGGGGAAGTAATTGATAGATTTGATACCCCTTACATCTAGTTGGGACTTTCACATATATCAAGGTTAGTGGCCATTCAAGGCCCCCTCATAAGCTACTAATATAAGTTGATGATAAGGTGGTGATTAAGGAAATCTATAGGTAGATGATGTACCATCATGAAATTATTATGACCAATAAGGTAAACAATCCTCTCAAGTTCTTAGTAGAAATAAGATATTATACATGTCCTTATATAGCTAAGGCAAAAGGATTAGAGCAAAAAATGGTCATCTATATGATTGCTAAGATGCCACTAAGGCCTAAATATTATATTAGGTGGTTGGTAAATGCTATAATAAGTGTAATATTGTACCAATCACATTATGAGGATGTATGCTTTGAGTGTACCATAGAGGAGTAGGTAAGGAAAATTAATTACATGAGGATCATGGTCTAAGAAATCCTTTCTTACAATATTTCTCCTATCCCTGAAGATATGGTGGATGATAGAATGACTCTGGTAGCTAAATACATAGAGGAAAATATTAAAGTGTAACCCATAGTGCAAGTGAATTTTAGTGCCTTGAAGAGTGAATCCATTGCATGGAGGGCCTTCCAACTTATAATAAGAACATTCAAGTGGTTGAAGGAGCATGGGGTTGATCTTGTTGCCTATGACAACCTAGCCCTCTAAGAACTCAAACAAGTAACAGAGCTGAAGATGTTCTTACCAATGTACACAAGTGATCCTCTAACATTATCATTGATAGTTAAAGAAAAGGGGAAGCGAAAGGCCCATCCTATCAACTTCTCCAAGAATGTCAATATAGAGCCAGTAATAGTTTCCCAATCTAATATAGGTATGTCATTTTAAAAATTGACAAGCCTAGATAAAAATTGGGACAAGATAATCATAGGGGAGGTGTAGCTAGCAAGTACCACCACCATATCCATCTCAATTGAGGGGGGGCATAATGCCAACAACCCTAGTCATTGGCATGCTTGACCCACCTATGCAGTAGCCAAAAGATGATCTTCCCCAAAAGGCTTAAATGAGTAAGAGGGGAGGGGAAGAAGATTTTGAATATTTGAGGCCTAAGAGGGATAAAAAATCATTATAGCCTCTAACAAGGAGCCCAAAGGAAATAAAATAGGTATCATTTAAGGACCTACCCTTAAAGGAGACTCTGGTAAAGAAATAGGAAGAGAGGTCTTCATATGTCCAAAAACTAAGGACTATGAGTGATGAAGAAGACTTAGATGAGTAAAGGCCAATCACTGAGGTGATGAAATGATGAGCCTTCACTCTTCCCCAAGTGAAAACTAGACATCAAAATTTGAAGGAAAAACTACAAACCCCAGTGAAGCCCCTAGTTGTAAGTTTATTTGAATAACAAGAACCATTAGAGGTCGGAGGAAAAGGTGATGAGGAAGATGTTTTGGCCTTAGATGACCCTTTATCCTTTGATGATATGTTTTAGGTCAAGTTTGAGGTGGCCACATAGGTTTAGGAGCCCTAAGAAAATGAGATGGTCTCCTCAGACATGAAGACATTTTTGGATAATGTTATCACCCAACCACAAGGACAATTTAAGGGTGGTGATTTTGGATAAAGAAAAGTGTTTAGGAAGAAAGTTAGGGAGAATCCATCATAAGAAGTACATGTTCTCACTAGTAGTGAAAAGGTTGAGGTGCAAGAAAAAGAATAAATAGGTGTCACAATAGATGTTAAAGCAACACCAAGTTTCCTTCTCCCCTGATGGCATTAAGCTCAACACCAAATGTAGGAGTTGGTGATAAGGAAGGTAAGGGATCAGACCTATAAATGGGTACCCCTTCAAAATTAAATAATGGAGTGGATTAAGTGATTGGAGCTACCAAGGGAGGAACCTCTAGAGGTATTGCTATGATTGAAGTATCCCAAGACTTCCTTTCCCACATCAAAGTCCATGATCCTACAAGGCCCAAATAATTTAAAGCCATGATTAGTGAGGAGTTACCTAAATGTGACATGAAGGATAACATAGATTCCTCCATCTATTTTTCCCAACCAAAAAGATAAGACAAATTAGTTTCAAAACCTTCTACTTGGCCAATAGAATAGGGAAGTTTGATTGACAAGTTACTCTCAGGATACCCATAACTTGGAGTAAGTTTTGAAGCCTTGGAGTAGGTCAAACCAGGCAAAGAGAGGGATGAGTATTTTATGAGAAAACTATTGATTTAGAAAGTGGTGATGAATCTGAGTAAATTGTGTCAGGCTCACATCCTATTATATTGACACTCTCTTTAGCAAATATTCTAAGGATGCCTCCATTTAGTGCATTGAAACCATCCTCAAGATACTTGACTCTAATGGGGTTCTAAACTAGGCCTCTTCTATGGATCAAAGAGAAAATAAAAGACAAATAGGTTATAATGAGTAAAATGGGGGATATTGATGTGATGAAAATTTCCCAAGCATATAAGGATATCTTCCAAAAAGGGCCAACACACACTCTCAAACCATAGCTACTGAGGAAGGAGGGAGAATAGAAAAAATATCCATTCCCCCACTAGGAGTTACAAAGAAAGATGTTCCCCTTAAGAGTTATGCAGTGCATAGGTATGATCTGGGGGAGTCATCAAGTAATGAGATCAAGCACATGTTACAAGTCCTAGTAAGCATGGTGTCTAATCAAATGGATAAGGATAAACCTTCAATGGAGGATTTAAAGGCAAAGACCTAGTCTATGATCTAGTACTTACAAAAGTTACTGAGTGAGCCCAAGGTAATCACCCCAATGGAAAGCAAGGCCCTTGATGCTCCTATTCTTTCCTTAGGTATGCTATATCTTGGGTGAATTAAGATTTTAAGGCTAGAGGATATGCCATCAAAGATTTTTAGAAGGACCTAACAACCCAAGCTAAGGAAATAATCCACTCAGCACTAGAATGTCTTGATGGCATACTAGATAAGCAAGGAAAATATGACTCTCACATGTTCATTAATGAGGTATACATCAAGAATTAGGAAAAACTGAAGCTGAAGATGGATGAAATTTACAATGTGGGTGAAAATATTTTAATAAAAGAAAAGATCATTTCCTTAGATGATTGTAAATAGCCCAAGGAATATTAGTTGGTAGTTAAGCATCAATTTTTGGTGCTTAAGGATGGTGCCTTTAATTTAAAGGGGAAGAAGCAGTCTCTCAAGACTGCAACAAAGGAAATTTAAGTTGTTTAAAAACTAATGGTCAACTTTGATGGTGTAAGTGACATGATGGAGGAGGCACTAGATGTTACCCTCAGAAGCCTCATTGATGCACCTCATGGGGCCTTCAAATTTTAGAAGATTTAAGAACTAGTGTCATTTGAAAAGTCATGTGACTAGTTAAAAGTGTTAGTTAGGAAGAAAAATAGATGATCTAGAAGGTTGGTAACTAGATTGATGAATATGATGTCAAATTAAAATGCCAAGCAAGGCTAGACTAGAAGATTCTTTGCACCATGATCAAAAAGTACACAACTTACAAGAATAGGTTAGCAAAAGGCTCTATCATCGATGTTGATTCCAAAATGTGAATAAATAATTTTTTTTGTCATGAAATAACATTATAACATTCTACTTCCTTCCTTCTCTCCTTATCATCTTTTCTTCTTATCTTCTTTTTGTTTCCTTTTTCTTCATTTCTCATGGGGAAAATATTGTACTTTCCCTGTTAGTGGCACGTCCCTTTATGAACTAGTTTTTGTTTAAGAAAGGGACATTTTTTAATTTTTTCCACAAGTGGACAAAGGTTTGTTTTGTATTTTTTTAGAGTAATCTCCACGTGTATAACTATAAATATTTCATCATAGTGGCTAATCAAGCTTATCATCATTGTAAAGGCATGATCATAATCTAAGGAATCATGTTTGTTACATTGATAAATAGACTCCAGGCTTGAGAAAGATTTTTTCAATTGGAGCATCTTTAGGAATATGCTAGGCATAGCTAAAATTGTATAAGTAAAGGAGGCATGTCCCTTTACAATGGTCAGTCAAATTTTTGAGCATATAGCTATAGATTAGAAGAGTTATCATTGTATGAATTATCTGGTGCCAAATTGATTTCTATTTTAAAATCATTGGCAAGCTTTGAAAACATTCATAATGTTTCCTTTGTTATATATTTCCTTCATATAGTATCATGTTATGTAAATTCTAATACATGTTGTATATAGCTATGATTTAATAAAATAATGTATTTTGTTCATGAGTTCTTGTTGCTATTGGTTGATGAAGTATAATTCTATGTTTTACTTGATTTATAGATTAGTTATCTAATATATTCTCTTTTATGATAGATTAGTTAGCTATAGATTAGAAGAGTTATCATTGTATGAATTATCTGGTGCCAAATTGATTTCTATTTTAAAATCATTGGCAAGCTTTGAAAACATTGTCAAAAGGTTATATACAACATTGTTTGTGAGTTGTTGTGGAGGATCATTTACACATAATTCCATTTTGTCTATTTTTAAGCTAGAAGACACTTGTTAAATGAGGATATTATAGCAATGTTGTGAAATTTTTTTCACTCATAAGTAAACCATCCACTTATTTTATTTTAAGTAGTCCTAATTTTTATCTTATCCTACCCAACAAATAACTCACTATTTGCATATTATAAGTGTTATGTGCCTTGTGAATTTATGAGATCCAGTGTATAAGAAATGCATGCATTATGTGTGTTTCATGCCTAAATGTTGTAGTCTTTCCATCTTTCCATCATCACTATGAAAATCATTAAGATAAATATGAAACCACTTTTTCATCCATCTCTAGTAGCCTATGTGTGATGCAAAGCATTTATACATTTTTGTGTGACAACCCTATGTGGGTGAAACATATGAGTTTGGTTCTTCTTTGATCATATTTTCCTCATCATAATAATAATCATCATGAATATTGAAGTGTAAAACTCCTTCATGTGAGTAGGTTACATTACTAGGTTCTCTCACCTTGGTTAAGGTAGAGCCAAAAGTCACAGGGAGTTGACCATACCCTTTGTATGTGCTTCCTGATCATTTATTATGTCTAGTCCATACTAGGTGTTAAACCCTTCCCCAGATATAATGATAAATAAGTGGGTTTTATATATTTTATTATAATATCTTATTTTTTAGGTGATTAAGGTGGAAATATAGAGGTGTGCAACTGGGAACCAACACATTTTTGGCACCATTATTGGGGACTTTTGCAGAGAGTAGTCCTAAGTTTTTAAAAAAAATCATCTATTTGTGTAGGTTTGATCTCATGATCATGTTATTTTTGGAATTATCATAGAGAATTAGGGGTGGTTTGTCTATTGGACCTCCCTGCTATAACTACATTGACTCAAATATCTTAGATATTAATATGCTCCATGTTCCACTAAGTGTTTGCCAATAAAGATTTTTAAGGATTGATGATATGTTTTCCTTATGTTTGCTTGTAAAGATATGAAATATTATATGTTAAAAGATGTCCCATCCCTTTTTAATTTAATATTAAAAATTTAGCATTCTTATGTTGTATATCACTAAGCTTTGTCATGATATGCATTCATCACCCATCACAATAGTTTGTCAGTTCATTTAGATCTATAAAAGTTATTTCTAGTGGTAACTCTAAGTTTCATCTCATGTCTATTGAAGTAGACTGGTGCCTATCTTTATCCCTATTTTATCAACCTCTAGTATTGAGTATTCCTCTATATAAAAAAATGGAAGGGTTAAGGTCATCTTTCTAGTGACCCATTTAAGTAACTAGTCTCTTCATTGCATATCCTGCAAAGGTGTAGAAGACTAGTTTGGGGGCCTATTAAAGAGCCTAGCTCAATTTTAGAGGACCACTTGGGTTTTGGTGACCTTAGACTATTATTATATCATCCCCTAGTCAATTACTACCATAGTATCCCTAATTCTTTATAACCTTATAGTCTTGTATACTATCCTATTTCTCACCCACCTAGTCAATCTCCTCTTAAGCTTGATCTAACAAGTTTGCCACATTTACTTGATCATGAACCTCTATCATTTGTTCTTGATCATATAATTAAACCAATCATGAGGAATGGGAATCAAGATAAGAATGAGAATCTTAATTTTTATGTTCCCAAATTTATACCTATCAACTTTGAGGGGATGGAAGGCTATCCAAATGAGGTCCCGAATGAGATAAGAAAATGCCTCCCAAAGTTTTAGGGAAACAATATAATAAGTAGTGATCAAATTTTAAATGCCTTTCATAATATCATTGAATATTATGAAGTATAATATGAATATGTGTGCATCAAATTATTTGTGCACACATTGGAAGATAATATACATGATTGGTTCAGCTCCCTTCCCTAGGGATGTATTGACTCATGGGAAGAGATGCAAAATGTTTATAGGATTTAATATGGTGAAAGGATTTACCCAAGGTTTCTCTTGGATGAATTTAAAATATCAATAAAAATACTAACAATTGTGTGTAAGATTTTAATACCTAGTTCAACAAAGCCATGATGTAATTGCTTGAGAACATCAAGCCTAATAAAGTATTGTGATGCCTTTGATAAAAATGTTACTTACTACTTGAGGGATAAAGCCCTTGAAACTTTTTGGCTCACTTTCAATATGGCCATTCAAATTTATAATAATATCAAGGCTATGGGAAATAATTTGAATAAGTGCACTGATGTGAAGATGGTCAATCTAGAAAAGGTGTAATCTATTAAGACTGTGAGCTTGGAGGACATAGATAAGACTTTAGCTTCTACCATCACGTAAATGTCATATAAGCTAGCTAGAGATTAGAAAGGCATCCCTAATGTGTCTAATAGTCAAGAGAGGGTTCCAAATCTATATCAAGCCTAAAGAGGACCTAATTTTCACAATCAAGATGGTGACAAAGGAAAGAGGCCTGCACAAGATGAGAGACTAGATAGAAACCATGGTAGAGGAGATGGGAGGGAAGTGATCGATACTTTGAATGCCAAGGTAAATGCCATGATATCTGATTTGGATATTGATTGGTGTGATATATGTTTTCTCCCACACTCTCTATGTGACATGGTTAAGGTAGTTGATGAAGAGCTAAGTGAGATTAAAGATTCTTCATCTGACTATGAGGTTTTTATGTTTGAATTTCAAAGTCCATGGAACAAAATAAAAATTATCATGGAATTTGGGGCTAACATTAAGGTTGACCAATTGTGGAGTGCTGTTGAATTGGAGTGTACCCCAAATTTTGATTCTAAATATGATGTTAATGTAGCTCAGGCATACAATTTTACCACATATGATTTTTATCATTTAAGGTCCATCATTATCAAGAAGTATCCTAAGGGAAATCCATTAGACAAGGATATAAGGCTCTTAATTAATGTTGTACTTACCCAGAGGAGTGAGATTAATTTGAGAAGTAGGAAATTGGGTATAATTCCTTGAGATAATATTCCTATGCATCTAAAGGTGGGAACTATAGGCAAGGAAATAAATAAATTCATGGGTGTCCTAGAATCCACCAAAAAAGTACCAATCACTTAAGCTACTAAATTTAGAGAGTTCCTTTCCAAGGGAAATAATATGCCTATGTTGTCTAGTATCCCAAAGGGTGCTAATGAGGATAAGCAGAAGCCCCATCTGAATATTACTACCAAAGTTACTAGCCCAATCCCTAATTTAAATATTTATTTCCTAGTTGAGTGTTCTATCATGCTTCCTCTAAATACACCCCTTCCCTAGTACAATGTTTATGATATGACCTAGGTGTTGAGTCAAATAAAGGTCACTATACCACTTGTTGAATATTTATGAATCCTTGAACATAGAAGAAGGGATTTTGAATTTTTGGAATTTGGAGAGAAGCTAATTGACAATGAATTCAAAGTACCTCAATCACCTTTGAAATATTATGATGAGCTTGAGGAAGTTGTTGAACCTACCCTTGAGGTCTATTTAAGAATAGCATTGGTAGAAATCCATCTAGATGTGGAGCCATTTTTCATAACTTTAATGATTAATGGCATGATTATATGCAATTACATGTTTGATTCTAGTGCTTCCTTCAATGTGATGCCCCTATGTGTTCTAAATGAGCTTGGGGTAAAAATAACATCTACCTTTGACAAGTGTTATTCCATGGATTCTATGGAGGTGTCAGTTGTGGGACAAGTTAAAGGGTTGGTGGTACAATTGGTAGTTCACCCTAGTAAGTTATTAAATATGGATGTGGTAGTTGTGGATTGCCCACCTAAATGGGGAATTTTTCTATCACAAAAATGGGCTATGAGTATGTGTTTAAGTGTATAGATAGATATTTCTTATGCCACTATTATTTTGGAGGGAAAGATGGTCAAGATTCATAGAGAGCCTAAGAAACTACATATAATTGAGGATCTAAATCATGCTCTAAATGAAGTAATGTATATCGATGTAGATCTAGGTAATTTCATTAGGAATGTTGATGCTGATAGTCAGTCAGATGCCCTCGATGAAGTACTTGACAAGGAAGATGTGATCTAAAAAATGTCCTTTGATGGAGCCTAATCCAAATCTAGAAATGGAGCTAGGGTAGTCTTACATGCACCTAATGGTAAGTGTTATATGTTTTCCTTGCATCTTATTTTTGGATGCACCAACAATGTTGCTAAGTACAAGGTGATTTTACTTGGATTATAGATCACCTAGAGCAAGGTATCAAGTTCTTACCTATCATGGGTGATTCAAAATTTGTAGTTAAATAGATTCACAATGCATATGCCACCAAGAGTAAGAGACTGAAGCAATACTAGAATGCCACTTGGGATTTGATTAAACATTTTGATTTATTCAACATCTCTTATCATGATAGGGGTCTCAACCAAGAATCTAATATGCTTGAAGGATTAGGTGCTCAATTTAATATTTTAAATCAAAACCCTTGCTATCAATATCAGGTAGAATTTCTTGTTAGAACTTTAATTATGGATAACATTTGTCATTGACAAGTGTTTTAGGATGATGATCAAATCAAAAGATTCTCAAATTATGAAGCTAAATTCCATGGTTAGCTCATAGAACTAGAACCTATGGTTCAAGTTTGTGGTGAAAAGGAGACTTTATTTGGGAAGGACATCATATAATTGAATACAAATACTATGCCAAGGGGACTAGAAATTTGGAGGCATCCTTAAATGGAGAAAACAAATTCAAGTCAAGAGATTTATTCATTTCAAAGGATTTAATAGAATGTAATTTGGGTTCACAAAAACCCAAGGAAAGTATGGTTGGGTACTCACTTTTACACAGATGATAAAAAGGCTTACATGAATTTTTTGAAGATGTATCAAGACTATTTAATGAGGTCTTATTCCAAGTTAAAAATATATAAGGAATATTTTTTCCATCATGTCATCCCATTACAAGATAATAGTAAGCCTTTATGGAAAAATCAAAGACCCATTAATCCCATCTTAGCCACTAAGGTGTGGGAAAAATTAAAGAAGTTGAGAGACAGGGGAATTATTCAACCTATCTTATATTCATCGTGGGTTGCAAATCTATTCCTTATGCAAAATAAGAATGGTGACATCTGCATGTGCATGGATTTCAAAAAAAATTACAATGATTATTTAAAAGATAAATATCCCTTGTCAACTATGGATAACTTGTTATAAAGTAACCATATTGGAGATAATCTCTACCATAGATGGATTCTCTAGGCATAACCAGGTTGTATTAAAACAACTAGAGAGATCCAAGACTACATTCACAATCCCATGGGGTACTTATGTATACATGAGGATGCCCTTTGGGTTGATGAATGTTGGTGTCATGTTCTAGTGAGCAATGGATGTTGCCTTTATAGGGATAATTAATGATTTTATCATTGTATATCAAGATGATATCACTATGTACTCCAAAAGTAGGGATGAGCAACTAAAACACTTGGAGAAGGTGCTAATTAGATGTAGGGAATTTAACATTTTGCTCAATCCCAAGAAGTGTCATTTTGGGTTACAATGGGCCAAGTTACTAGGATATATTATGTCCAAAAAAGGTGTTATGATTAACCTAATAAGGGTCAAAGCTATTGATAAAGTTCCTATCCCACAATCCAACAATGGGATTCAGTCTTTCTTTGGATAGATCAACTTTGTGAGCAAGTTTGTGTCTAACTTTGCAGAGATCACTTTGCCTATCACCTCTATGTTGAAGAAATACCAAACTATCAAGTGGGAGGAGAAGGCCATGAAAGCATTTAGTGATATCAAAGGAGCACTGAAGTCTACTCTTATCTTAGCTAGCCTTGATTATGCCAAACCATTTCATGTGTTCACTTTTACATCATCCCACACTGTTGGTACTATTTTGTTGAAAAAGAATGATGATGGACACAAGTAGCCTATAGCTTTCTTCAAAAAATCTATGGAAGGGTCTAAATTAAGATACACTATTATGGATAAATAGGACTTTACCCTTTTGAAAGCTACCAAAACATTTAGACCTTATATTTTGAGTTCTAATATCACTACCTATATCTCTCATACTATGGTCAAGGACAATTTAACTTAGACTGACGTATCTAGTAAGAGATGTATATGGGTCAATAAGTTAAAAGAGTATAGCATGGATGTATAAACCACTAAGTTGGTAAGAGGAATGGGTTTGGACAAGCTTATGGATGAGACTAATTTGAAAGATATTAAGGTAGATGATGTTATTATCAATGTCAAAGTTTTTGTGACTCAATTTGGTACATCTCTATGGTATAAGGATATTGTATATTAATTTCAAATTTTGAATTGTCTCCCTGACATGAGTAATAATCAAAGGAGGAATCTTAGGCTTATGTCCCAAAAATACATTTTTATCGAGGATGAGCTTGCATGGAAGAATCTAGATGGAGTTCTCTTAAGATGTGTGTTGGAAGAATAAATGACTAACCTGATTGAAGATTTCCATGGTGGATTTTGTAGTGGCCATTTTGTACCCAAGGTCACATCCCATAAAATATTGAGATCTAGTTATTGGTGGCCATAATTGCTTAAGCATGTTTCTCTAAAGGTTAATATTTGCAAGAAATGTTAGCAATTCATCAAGAGGTTGAAAGCTTTGGATTCTCTTCCGTTACAACTTGTAATAATTGAGGGCCTATTTAGGCAATGGGGAATGGATTTTATTGGAGAAATTAATAATTCATCAAGTGCTAGGCATAGATACAATTAGAGGCAATTCCCATAAAGAGGGTGACACATCAAATAGCCATGAATTTCTTATTGAACTAGATTATTTATAGATTTGGTATCCATGTTAAGATTATTGTTGATAATGCCATGAGTTTTAGATCCAAGCCTTTGGTAGCAATGTGAAAATATTATAGGATTAAACATACCTATGCTTCCAATTACAATCAATAATGGAATGGACAAGATAAATCAAGTAACAAGAATTTTCTCAAGATTATTAGGTGAACATTGTAAATAAATAAGAAAAGGTGGGGTGAATAATTAAAGTTTGATTTATGGGTAGACAGGATCATGCCTAAGAGAACCATAGGTAGAAGCCCTTTTGAGATTGTTTATAGAGATAAGGTTGTCTTGCCTATAAATTTATAATTACTAACCTATCAGCTCATGCAATAGCTAAGTGATGTATATCTAGGAGAATTTAAAAAAATCAACCACTATGAGAACTTAATGAACTAGATTATTGATCTTGATGAAATTTAAATGCAATCCAAAAAAAGACATATCAAGTTCAAAGAGAAGTTGAAAATGATTTTTGATAAGAAATTTTCTCTAATAACTTTCCAAGTAGGTGATTTGGTTATACTCTAAGATATTAGGCATGAAGATAAGGGAAAGCATGGCAGTTTTGATGCCTTATGGATGGGTCCATTTCAAATTATTTACAAATTAGGGAACATAACTTTTTATTGAGAGATTTAGATGGTAAAATATTAGAGGTTCTAGTTAATGGCAAGCACTTAAAGCATTTCTTGGATTAGGTCCATCATATCTTATATACATATGTATTATATTATATAGTGCCTTGTTGCCCTACCTTGCCATTTATTGTGATGCCTCTTGTCTTAGGCTCTATAAGTGTGAATTTTTATCTTTTTGTGTGGGTTTAAGATCTCATTTGATGATTTTGAGATGTTACCCTAAGGTTTTAAAAGATGATTAATTTTGACTCTATCGCCCAATGGATTTATACCAATCCTATTTTTTGAGGTTCTTTGTAACTCATGGGGGGTATGCATCCCTGAGCGAGAGGCTATGTTAGTGCCAAAAATCACACTAGGAAATTTTGGATCCCTTAAAAAATATTTTTTTCATCCCATGCTTCTTCAAAAAATTAAGTTCATGTGAGAGACATCTGTGAACTTTCAAAAGGATAATTTAGGTGACAAGAGAAGCTTTTTATCCCTAAAGGAAATGCCCCTATTGCACATTCAATAGTTGCCATGATTAAAAAGTTATAAGTGTTTTTAGGTGCTAGGGGAATCCTACTCTCCTCCCCATTGTAAAAGTATGGTGTAAAGGTGAGTAAATGATCAAGAATCTGAGTTCATGTCTGACTAAGACATGTGGTGGATCCTTAGGGGTTTTTAATTTTTGGGTCGTCTTTAAGAAGTGTCTAGTTTAGTTTTGGTAAGGTACAAAAAAATCCTAGGTGCCAAGTGTTTGAATAAGTTATATTGATGAAGATGCCACATGTCAATGTCTCAATATTTTTTAAGTCTCAGGCATTTTCTAAAGATTTCCTCACCTTTATTTCAATGGTCATGGTTCAAAAATTATTTGAGGTGTAGACACCTAAGCATGTAAATAAGATTGGAGACACATGGTAGGATCTTGGTGATTTATGAATAATTAACCTTTTCTAAAGTTTGTCTTACTTGTAAATTGGCCAAAGTTTCAAATGGTCCCTAAAGACTAGATGCCTAATATAATGACACATGTTATTATTTTGATCTATTAAGAATTTATGTGGTATTACACTAATGTATTAAAGGAAATGATAATGGAGAAGGTGTGAAAACCCTTGAGAATCTAGGAAGGTGATACAAGGTAAGGTCTTGTTTAAGCAGGCTTGCGTGTCATAGAAGAAAAGCATCAACATGTTTCCATCCATTTTAAAAAAAGGGGCCATTAGAGTAATAAATGTGGTGGTTGGTGATTAGCTATTTATCTTCAAGGTATTAATGGTAACCCTAATCTTAATATGCAAGAGATTATAACTAAGCATTTCTCTTCATTATGAATTCACCCTTTGCATTTAGAGTGATATTTGTGCTTTAAAGTAATCTATGCACCAAAAATGAATTGCAGTGAGAATAATTGTGATCACAAGTATATTAATCAAGGTTTTTTATAACTCCCTTTATGTGTGACCATCATGATTACTAGTAAGCACTCCTCAATTGTATGGTGTTTTGAAGGAGAGTTCTAAGGTGTTTAGAGAATAGTTACAGTGAAGAAATTATCCTAAGCTTATAAGTTGTGCACTTTTTAAATCAAGTAGAAATGGATTCATCCTCTACATCAATGAAGAGTAGTATCATGTCTATCTTAGATAAAATTAGAGACACATATGTTTAAGGGTTAGATTTTACAGCCCTATTGAGTGTTTTTCAGTGACCAAATCCCCTCTTAGTTGTCTTCAACCTTGGCATGAGTGAAATGGTCCTTGTGTAAGTGTTCCCTCTAGAATCCACATACCCTAAATTAGTTATTTCATGCACCAAGGTTTATCAAATAGATACTAAGACTATCATAGATGGGATCCAATCAATTATGTGCTCATTTACACCTAAGTCCCTCAGTGTCATGCTTGGAATCCCTACTTAGCCTAAGAGCATCACACTTACTCTGGAAGAGTGCCAACACTATGCAAAAATGAATGAAAATATGATGTCGGATATTATGAATTCATGTTGGCTATCTAGGAAGAGGCAAAAAGTATCCAAATTATCAAGAAACTTAAAATTGGTAGAGGTCAATGAGTTTCCCTAATATGTGATTGCCATAGCTACCAAGACCTATGGGGTACCCACCATAGAGAAATTTTAACCATAGATGCTTTTGATTCTCATGTGCATGTTGGAAGGGTAGAAGAAGATAGACTAGGCAACCATCCTGAGTAGTAATCTGCATAGCCAAATGATGTAATTACATAGTCCCATTTACTCAAGGGAGAAATTCATAAGTACCTTATATATGTATTCATATTTGATGTATAGAATGGTATTTAATAGAACCTTCCTAAGTCTCACTAGGAACCTCTCAAGGTTGAAGATATATGAGATTTACCTAGAGGTCACACTAGAAGGCTTCAAGAATAAATTTTGTAAGGTGAAAAATTGTTTCTTCAATGCCTTAATGAGTTTTTTCTTCCCTCTGAAAATCCTAAACATGATAACTAAGATATCTAGGTAAGTAATTGATATATTTGGTGCCTCTTACATCCATTTCAAGGCTTTCACATATATCAAGGTGAGTAGTTATTTATGCCCCCCCACAATCTACCAAGATATATTGATGACAAGGTGGTCATTATGGAACTCGGCAAGTAGATGGTGTACCCTCATGAAATAATTGTGACTAAGAAGGTAAATAATACTTTCAAGTTATTAGTATAAATAATAAATTATACATGTCCTTTTATAGCTAAGGTGAAAGGATTAGAGAAAAAAATTGCCATCTATATGATTGTCAAGATGCTACTAAGGCCCAATTATGATATTAGGTAGTTGGTAAATATTTTAATGGGTATAATATTGCACCAATAATATTATGAGGATGTATGGTTTGAGTGAACCATATAGGAGGAGGTAAGGAAAACTAATTACATGAGGATCACAATGTAATAAATCCTTTCTTACAACATTTCTCCCATCCCCAAAGATATGGTGGATGATAGAATGACTATGGAAACTATGTACATGAAGGAAAATATCAAATTACAACCCATAGTATAGGTAGATTTTAATTCCCTTAAGAGTGACTTAATTTCATGGAGGGCCTTCTCACTTATATCAAAGACATTCAAGTGGAAAAGGAGCATAGGGTCAATATTAGTGCCTATGACACCCCATCCCTCCAATAACTTAGATAGGTAGCAGAGTTGAAGGCATTCCTACTAGTGTACATAGGTGATCCTATAAAACTATCAACAATAGTCAAAAGAAAGGGGAAGTGAAAGGATATTGCTATCAACTTCTCCAATAATGTAGATATAGAGTTTTTAATAGCTACCCAATCTAAAATAGGTATGTCATTTTCAAAAATGACTAGCCTAGCTGAAAATTGGGATAAATAATCATAAGGGAGGTGGATCTAGAAAGTGCCACCCATATATCTATCTTAGTTGAGGGGGAACCCATGATGACAATCACCCTAATTATTTCCCTACATACCCCACCTATGAAATAATGGGAATCTAGTCTTTCCCTAAAGACTTACACAAGGAAGAGGGGAGAGGAAGAAGAGTTAGAGTAGCTAAGGTCCAAGAGGGATAATAAATCATTATAGCTTTTGATGGGGAGCCAAAATAAAATTAAAGAGGTAACTTTTAAGGACCTACCCTAAAATGAGAATCTAGAGAAGCAATAGAAAGAAAGATCCTCACATGCCTAGAAATTAAGGGATATGAGTGACGATGAAGACCCAGATGAGGAAAGGCCAATAGTTGAGGTGATGAAGAAATAACAATCCTTCGCTCCTCCCAAAGTGAAAACTAGACACCAAACTCTAAGGGAAAAACCATAAACCTTGATGATGCCCATGATTGTAAGTTTATTTAAACAACAAAAACTATTAGAGGTGGGAGGAAAAGGTTATGAGGAAGATGTTTTGGCCTTAGATGACCCTTTCTCCTTTGATGATGTGTTACAAGTTAGGTTTGAGGTGGACACATAGATATAGGAACCTCAAGAAAAGGAGATGGTCTCCTCAGACATGGAGACATTTTTGGAGAATGTTATCATCCAACCACCAGGATAATTCAAGGGTGGTGAAGTTGGAGATAGACAAGTATCTAGGGAGAAAGTTGGGGAGAAGCTGACATAAGAAGTACATATTCCCACCAATAGTGAAAAGGTAGATGTGTAAAAAAAGAACAAATAGGTGGCATAGTAGCTATTGAAACAAAACCAAGTGTCTTTCCCCATTGATGACATTAGGCTCAACACCAGAGGTAAGATTTGGTGTTTAGGAAGGTAGGGGATCAAACCCATAAATGGGTACCCCTATCCCTTAAAAAGTAAATAAAGGAGTAAATCAAATGATTGGAGCTATGAAGGGAGTAACCTATAGAGGTAATACTATGATTTATTTACCCTAAGACTTCCTTTCCCACATCAAATTCCATGATCCTACAAGGCCCAAAGAAATCAAATCCATGATTGGTGAGGAGTTACTTAAAGGTGACAAGGAGGACACCATAGCTTCTTCCATGTAGGTTGCCCAACTAAGAAAAGAAGATAAATTGGTTGTGGAACCTTCTACTTAGCCCACAGAATAGGGTAATTTGATTGAAAAGTTACTCTTGGGATCCCCATAGCTTAAAGTAGGTTTTAAAGTCCTAGAGTAGGTAAAACTAAGTAAAGAGAGGGAGTGAGGAGTTGATGAGAAAACTACTAATTAAAAAAGTGGTGATGAAGCTAAGAAAATTGTGTTAGGCTTGTATCTTGCTCTAGTGACACTTTCCTTAGCAAATATTCCAATGATTCCTCTATTCAATGCATTAAATCTATCCTCAAGATCCTCGAATCCAATGAGGTTCTAGACTAAGCCTGTTCTATGGATTGAAGAGTAAATAAAAGAAAAATAGGATGTAATGAGTAAAATGGGGGATATTGATATCATGAAAATTTCCCAAGAATATAAGGCCAAGCCTCTAAAAAGGGATAATACACAATCTTGAACCACCTTTATTGAGGTAGGAGGGAGAATATAAGCAATAGCCATTCTTGCACCAGGAGCTAGAAATAAAGATGTTCCCCTTGAGAGTTATGTAGTGTATAAATATGATCTAGGGAAGCCATCAAAGAATGTTATCAATCATAACTTCCAAGTCTTGGAAATCATGGTGTCTAATTGAATAGATAAGGATAAAGCTTCAATGGAAGAGATAAAGATGTAGAACTAGGCTATGATCTAGTACTTGTAAAATTTACTGAGTGAGCCCAAGTTAGTTACCCCAATGGTAAGTAAGGTCCCTAATGATATAATTATTTCCTTATGTATGTTGGATCTTGGGTGAGGCAAGATTTCAAGGCCAAAGGATGGGCCACTAAAGATTGGTAGAAGGACCTAACAACCTAAGCCAAGGAAAAAATCCACTTAGCACTACAATGTCTTGATGACATACTAGATAAGCAAGGAAAGTGTGACTCCTAGATGTTCATTTATGATGCAGACATCAAGATCTAGGATAAAATTAGGCCAAAGTTGGATGAAATTATAAATGTGGGTGAATATCATATCATTCGATGATCATAAACATCCTAGGGAATATCAACTAGCGGTTAAGCATCAGTTGCTAGTGCTTAAGGATGGTGGATTCAATTTGAAGGGGGAGAAGTAGTCTCTTAAGATTTAAATAAAGGAAATTGAAGCTTCCCTAAAAGGGATGGCAAACTTTGATGGTGAAAATGACATGATGGAGGAGGCACTAGATTTTTCCCTCAGAAGCCTCGTTGATACACATCATTGAGCCTTTAACTTTCACAAGATTCAAGAACCAGAGTCACTTGAGAAGTCATGTCAATAATTAAAAACATTATTTGGTAATAAAAAAATGATTCTCTATAAGGTATGTAGCTAGATTGATGAATATTATGTCAAATTCAAATACCAAGTAGGCATAGACTAAAAGATTCTTGCCACCATGATTGAAAAGTACATGACTTACAAGAATAGGCTGGCAAAAGGCTTCATCATCAACATTGATTCCACAACATGAATGGATAATTCTATTTTTCATGAGCTAGTGTTATAACATTCTACTTCCATCCATCTCTCCTTCTTGTCTTTTCTTCTTCTCTTCTTCCTTTTGTTTCCTTTTTTTTGTTTCCTATGGGGAAACCATTGTACCTTACCTGTTAGTGGTATGTCCCTTTATGAGTTAGTTTTTTTTAAGAAAGGGACATATTTTTATTTATTGAAAAAGTGGATAAAGGTTTATTTTCTCCCTTATTAGATTACTCTCCAAGTTTATAACTATAAATATTCCATCATAGTAGAGAATTGAGCTTGTCATCATCATATAGGCGTGATTATAATCTGAGGAATCATTTTTTTACACTAATAAATAGACTATAGGACTGATAAATATTTTTTCCATTTGGAGCACCTTTAAGAATATATTAGGCATAGATATAATTATATAATTAGAGGAGGTACGTCCCTTTACAATGGTTGGCTAAATTTTTGAGTATAGAGTTATAACTTATAAGAGTTCTCATTGTATGACTTATCTAGTGCCAAATTGATTTCTATTATA
Organism: Torreya grandis; assembly: GCA_037957365.1. Lineage (NCBI taxonomy): Eukaryota > Viridiplantae > Streptophyta > Pinopsida > Cupressales > Taxaceae > Torreya > Torreya grandis. Next base: position 3,602,804 of record JARHVA010001235.1, on the reverse strand, counting down.
AAATCATAGGTAAGCTTCAAGAGAATTCATAATGTTTCCTTTTTTATAGATTTCTTTCATATAGTTTCATGTTATGTAAATTATAATACATGCTTTATATAGCTTTGATTTAGTCGATTAATGGAGTTTGTTCATGAGTTCTTGTTCCTATTGGTTGTTGAATTACAATTCTATGTTATACTTACTTTATATATTGGTTGTCTAATATATTCTCTTTTATGGTAGTCATTTAAGGTTTATATCTAAAATATAAAATCCTTTCTTGTTTGAGATTTGGAAATAGGGTGTTGATGGTCTTTTAAGGATAGTCCTAGGCATATGAATTCAACTAAAGAGAATATTCAAAAGGTTATAGATAATATTGTCTGTGAGTTGTTATGGATCATCATTTGCACATAATTCCATTTTATCTATTTCTAAGATAGAAAGCACTTGTTAAATGAATATATTATAGCTATGTTGTGAATGTTTTCTCACTCATAAGTAAACTATCCACCTCTTTTATTTTAATTAGTCCTAATTTTTATCTTATCCTACCCAGTAGTTAAGGCACTATTTACATATTATAAGTGTTATGTAACTTGTGAATGTATGAGACCCTGTGTATAAGAAATGATTCATTATGTGTGTTTCATGCCTAAACATTTTAGTCTTTCCATCTTTCCATCATCACTATGGAAATAATCAAGATAAAGTTCTAGCCACTTCTTCATTTGCCTCCAGTAGCTTATGTGTGATGTAAAACATTTATACATTTTTTTGTGACAACCTTGTGTGGGTTAAACATATGAGTTTGGTTGTGCTTGGATCATATTATGCTCATCATACTAATAATCCTCATGAAGATTGAAGTGTAAAACTCCTTCATGTGAGTATTTTACATTACTAGGTTCTCTCACCTTGGTTAAGGTAGAGCCAAAAGTAGTAAGGAGTTGACCATAACCTTTGTACATGATTCTCAGTCATTTTATATATCCAGTCCATATTAGGTATTAAACCCTTCCCTGACTATAATGACATATAGGTGAGTTTTCTATATTTTCTTATCATCTCTTACTTTTTAGGTGATTAAGGTGGAACTACAAAGGTGTACAACTGAGAACCAATTGGATCGACTTATGGACTTGTCGAATTTAGGATTTGATAGGAAAAACTTATCAAATTTAGTCATATGGCCATACACATGTATATGGTGGATAAAGATTCCATATGGATGAGTATTCCATGATTTTTGTATACTTATACTTACCATTCCTATTCATCATCATAATTGTTAGGATATTTGATGGAGTAAATGATAGTATTGACATGTACTTATTTGGAGCTATGTGGGGTAGTGATAGTATTAACTTCTACACATTATTCTTATTAGATTCTCTAATTAATTTTCTTTGAAATGAGAATATCACTCTTTAGGATAGAGATATGTGTTTAGGGTAGGAAGATTTTCTGGAACTCTTCCTGGATATTTATTTTGGCTTGTATGAGGATCTTGTAAGCTCTAAAGAAAGTCAGTGAAAATTTCATCAAGACATATGGAACCCTTCAAGGTAATATAAGTGTTTAGTACTATAATATATAGGCATGTCTTTATGATTGTGGACCTTGGGGTGGTCATGACAGAATTATTCAGAGTAAATAATACTTCCAATCATGTTTGATTAATTTGGATATGTCATTGTGTAGGGTCTTATGGCACCAATACTTTGGGAATAGATAAATTTAAAGAATCAGGGTGAGTTTTATAGGTAATTTCCTAATTATTTTCTTAGTTTGACATTGCATATCATGTTATTACTTTGCCAAGAAATCTTTTCTATTGATAACTTATCTTTGAATAAACATCATTGGGGGTGTTGACTAGCTTTAGGGGGAAGGATATTACATCTCGATTCCTCACCAGACAAACTTGATAGATTATCCAAAGATATCTATAATTAACAAATTTATATTTTGTTATATTTCTGACTAAGCTTGAGATTTATGTTATTTTGAGATAATAAAATGTTTCTTAGTTAGATGATAATACATGATTGATTATTATGAACTGGTTATGTATGTGTTTACATTTGAAGCATATTAATGAATTATTTTAGTATACTATTGCTTATGATTATCATGTGAAAAGATATAATTACCTATGTGTTCTGAGGTAGATGTGGGATAATTTTTACCTCGAGCATATCAAAGGGAGAACATCACAGGTCAATAGAGAGCTAGCAAAACCCTACACACACCATTATAATTAGTCATGGTAGAAAATGCATTTAAAAATGATTGATTTTGATGTCTATTTAAATTGTTGTTTTCCATGATTTCCTAATTAAGTAAAATTATAGATATGAATTCCCTTGTGTGTTTAGCATGATAATCCATTAATACACAGAAATAAATTTAAAGTTAAAATTTATATATATATATATATATATATATATATATATATATATATATATCATTAATTATGAATTTTGGAATTGACATTAAATTACTTAATTATAGTTATATGTTGAAATAGTTCAATATAAAATTAGGTTTTTCATATTAAAATAAAAAAATAGAGAATCAAAGAAATAAAAATAACTAAAAAAAAACATAAAGCATCTTCAAAACAAATAAAAAATAAAAAAATAAAAAAACAAAGCTTTAAAATAAAATGCACCCCTTTTTATAGTTGGGGGGGACATCATGAAAGGGGACATCATGAGGAACTAAAGAAAAGAGAGAGATGCATAAGGAAGCGGGGGAGCTACTTCAAGGTAGCCATTCTATAGAGTCATGAGGGCTAGAGTTGAAGGAATCCCAATGTATAATTTTAATCCTTGGTCAGATTTAAAATCAAACATGCTTCTATTTTAATTTTTCTCTATCTCTATTATATGTTTCTCTTATTTTTAGTTAGACAAGTTAATTCTATAGAAATGAAATGTTGCATTATCTTATTAGAGTAAATAGTGGCATTTTATTATAAAGCCTTGGCTTGAATATTGTCACTAATTGTTGGGATTTAGTATGGGTCACTAAAATTACTTAATTTAATGCAAAAAAAAATTATTGGTTAATTTATTTATGAGATATTGATATCCTTTTAAATCATAAAGCCATAACTATGAGAATCTATGTGTGTGTGTGTGTGTGTGTGTGGGTGTGCACACACACACACACACACACACACACACACACACACACACACACACACACATGTATGTATGTGTATATATATATATATGTGTGTGTGTGTGTGTGTGTGTGTGTGTGTGTGTGTGTGTGTGTGTGTGTATGTATGTATACATACATATATATATATATATATATATATATATATATATATATATATACATACATACATATGTGTGTGTGTGTACACACACACACACACACACATATGTATGTATATATATATATATATATATATATATATATATATATGTATGTATGTATGTATGTATGTATGTATGTATGTATGTATATATATATATATATGTATGTCTGTATATATATATGTATGTATATATATATATATATATGTATATATATATATATATATATATATATATGTATATATATATGTATGTATGTATGTATGTATATATATATATATATATATATATATATATATATATATATATATATATATATATGTATGTATGTGTGTGTGTGTGTGTAGACACACACACACACACACACACACACACACACACACACATATATATAAATTAAAACATTTGTAGAAATAAACAAAACATAGATCTTTATAAGTTAAATTAGATTTAAATGTATCATCAAAGTATAAAGAAATATATATTGTAGATTTGAGCCTTACTTAATTATCGATACCTAAAGAATAAGGAGTAAAGAAGAAGTTTAAGGTTCCTAAAATGTTATACATTCATATATTGATGCATTCCTTAAATCTATATATACTCATATGAATTCCTTAAATCATTTATATATTCATGCATTTGTATATAAATGATCATGTATTGGCATATTCTGTAAATGAGGAAAATACATGCATTCAAGGAACATAGAATTTGATGTTTTGGGGTAAATTTGTTTTGATGTTCAATAATTTATATATTTATTTATAAATAGTGACTTATGCATGGTTTTTTTAATAGTGATTTATTTATAGATTTAGAAATTGAATAAATAGTGATATATGTGTTGAACAATGATCTAATACTAATACTAATCTCACTATATGATCTTGTTGTTACTAATAAAGATCTCAATATATCACTATTACATAAATAGTAGTCTAATATTACTATCAGATCTAATAGCGATCTGAGATAAAAATAAGCATTATGATTGAATAACAATCTGTGGTATAAATTTGGGACATTGGGATTTTATTTTGCTCAATTGAAATAATAATTAACTCTTTAATACTAAAAATGTAGTGTAAATAATATGGCTAATAGCAAAAAATAATCAAGTAAGTGGTTGTTATCATGTAATTAATTTAACAAAGTGAATTATTCGTAGCTAAAAATTAATTCGATGGCTAATAGTAAAAAATAATCAAGTCATTGGGTGTTAGGATAATCATAGTGGTATAATTTAATGATGGCATCAAGTCTAGGTAAAATATGATCTTGTTTAACTCATTGGATTTTGGTATGGCATCACTTCATAGTTCTTTATTAGTTATCTGAGTATAAACACCTTGGCATCATAATAAAATGGTCTACTTTTATTCCCAGTTAGATCAAATTGCCTTATCATATTTTTAGTTTAATTATAAATTAAATAATATTAAATAATTTGACATCCTATGTGCTCCATGAAAATAAATAATGATAATTCTTTAATCCTTAAGAGAGGCATTGTATAATGGTATAATATGTGAGACTTTTTCATAGCAACTATTTCTATAATCATTGTGTTATATATTAGCTATAATCATTGGGTTATTCTAATAAAATCATTTCAATAAATTTTAGACTATCATAAGTTATTATTCTAAGAATATTTAATTAGAATATACTACCAAACTGAGTTAGGAATTATTATATTCTTCCTCTTATATGCCAAGAGTTATTAGAGGAGTTTTTTTTAATTGTTCACCCTTAGTAGCAGAACTTGGGAGGGTTAATAAACCTCAATTATGTAATGAATTAAATAAAGATTTTATTTTAAAATCCATAGTATTATGGTAGATTTATCCTATAAGTAAAACAATAGAGTTATATTACTAGTGGACATAAATCTTGAATTGGTAACTTTAACATGAGAGTAGTGTTATAAAACTAGATTCTTGTAGTTTTTGTTTAGATAACCAAACTATGTGTTAATGGATTTAAATGGGTAAACTATAACTACCTTGTATTGTGGAGTAAAGCTTGTGGAACCGTTGGAATCCTTAAGATATGAAAACTAATCACACAAAAATTGATATTGAGTTACATGTTTATGACTTCTAGTATAATTAGAAAAACTGGGGTAGATTTCTTTAGTTAGTATTTTCAAGATAATTATTAATGGAAAATTAAAAGCATCATTTAAATATATAATATGATTTATTCTAAACCCCCAAATATAAATTGATTATGAAATTGGATTAATTGTGTTTTAAAAAATGAAGTTCAAGATTTTCTAGTTGTTATTTGCAATGAGTGTGTTCAATGAATAACTACTTCATGATTTGATTTCTATGATTAGTAGTTATGATTAAAACACTAAAAAATGGTTTATAAATTGTAAACATTAGAATACCGACATATGTTGCACATTAGGATGTGCTAGATCTTATATGTGGATATTATATGTGTAGTTCATTAGATGATTTGATTAAGTAATTAAGTTTCTTAGGAATCAAGAACCATAACCTTTAGAACAATCTCTTAGAAGAAAATGAGTCAATAGGATAATAGGTTTATCTTACTCACTATTAGTTATGAAAATGATTATTTTTCATATGTATTTAGTATTGAATACTTCTATGAATTTACATACTATGAGTGTGTTAAATGTATAGTTATACTTAGTGCATAATGATGTATCGTGATGCATGTTTGTATGTTAAGATACCTTGGTATGCTTACATGTAGATTATACCCAGGTGGTATACTACTTTACTATTTACTTGTTATTATCTACATAGACCAGTTGAGTCTTGAAATTTATAAGTTTGGGTTATGTGTTGTTATGTAGTTGGGAACCTATGATAGTATGGGATACCATAGGGTACTATAGTATAAAAGTATGGTTTGTATACACATAATATTTTAAAAAATTTATTGATTAGTGAAACTTTATATCTTATAAGAACCTATTACTTATCAATCTCTATGAGTGTATTCCTTAAAAGGTGCACCAGGAAAGGGGTGGATAGACCATCGATGCTTCATAAGATTATTATTCCTTTTTCAACTTGCCATCTACACACTTGTCTCTTAAAACTATTAACCCTAATATTATTCTTCTCAGTCCTACCTATTCTGGTCTTGTCCTCTTTCCATTCCTCTTTTTCTTACCTTAACATCCTTTTTGACTATCATTTATACTAGGTCGACTGGGTCAACCTAGTATAGTCTAGGGGCATTCTTTACTTTCTTGGTTTGTTAGCCTTTCAGTCAACCTAACATAGACCTAGTAAATTATCCTTGAAAACACATTGGGTCAACTGGGTTGACCCCATACAGCTGACATTACTCAAAGGATTTAGGGTAAGATCTAATTATATATGTAAGGTTATTTCCCACAATTTCATAAGAGAAGAATTATTATCAAAGAAGTGTGAGTGAACATCTATGTATTGACCATTCTACTTGAGGAATAAACCTTAGGGTTTTATACTATATTTAGAGATATGTATATTGTCTTATGGATAAGTATTTTGTATGCTTAGATATGTTTTTTAGCCTAGATTTTATTTATTTTAGTTATCCTTACATACTACAACAATATCTTGTGAAGCACCTTGGCCAAGGGAGAGATTGAGGCTCAACGGGTTCATCTTCAAAGGTAAATATTATTAACTTTATTTCTCCTTTATAAAATTAGATAGATAGTGCATTTGTATTCTTCTCTCCATGTATTTATGATTCCATATACATTGAAATGATTATGTCTTCTAATACATGTTTAGTTTAGTTTTGTTTGTTTTATTATTTCTAACCCCCACTTTGTGCCACAATATTTATTGTGCACTAGATTAGATTTACTTTCTTTTTATTAGAATAAAGCATTTAAAACCTTAAGACTCCATTAAGGTTATTTTGATATTGTGTTAGAGTGTAGGATTTAGAACCCTTTCTAGCATGATGTGTTGTGACAAGTGATCCCCTAATTAGGTCTGGTGGATCCCCATATTGGTCATGCTCTTGCTTAATAAGTATATCCCCAATCAAAATTATAGGTGTGATTTATCTTATCTTATCTAGGACTAATTCATAGACATGATGCATTTTTTATTGCATACATTTTGGTGAATGCAATGTGAACTAACCCTTAAAAGATTTATTGACTTTTTCCTTCATTTATTTTGTTTATTTTGATCATCATTTTTTATCATATATTTTTGACATTCTAGATTTATTTTGTTAACCCAACTCTTTTCTTTTATGTGCAAGTTTTAAGAACAAGAAATTGGATTAACCAAGTCAACCTAGTATAGGTTTTTAGCCTTTTAGACACCTATTTTAGCCTAATATGTTGACCCAATTGACTCTTTATAGTTTCAACATTTTTTAGTAAGTTCTTGTATAGTTTGATTGATACTATTGACCTAGTTTGTAGGTGTTTCAAGCATACTTATAGATTCTAGACTAGTAATACTCTTCATTACATCTCTGATCCACTAAGGTTCTTCTTTACTTCTATATTTATTTCCTTTCTATATTTCATTTCACATTTTGTAGTCTTAAAAACTACCCTTGCATAGTCAATGGAATCAACATTACCAACCTAGTTTTATGTTTTATGTGGTGTCTGAAATAACTAGATTGACACTATCAACCTAGTTCATTTTCAGACCTTGCTTTTATAGCACAGGTTTGACCTTGTTGACCCTATTTTGTATTTTGTGCATATAGTGTCCACACTATACCTTGTTTTAAATTTAGAATTAATCTCATATCTATTAGTAATTAACTCACACATTTCTTTTCTTATTATTTGTATGATTAGAATAGTTCACACAATCTAATTAGGGGTTTTAAAATTAATCTCTTAGTTTTAATATTTCTATTTTATGCACACATGACCAAATTACATAACATAAACAAGCACTTTAACATCTTGTATACCCTAGCCCAACTTACTTGGATTTCATCACCAAGGTGGAAGTAGACTTGATGATATAGTCAAGTATAAAACATGGTTAATGGTATATTTTGGCTGAGCACCCAACACCCTTATTGTTGTGGTGTTTCAAGTGAGGGGTTATGCCCCAATACCAAGCTTGTATCATTGCCACTATAGTCCCTTTCAGCCCAAACTACCTAAAACCATCATTAGATTGTTATCTAGAACCTTGATTATAGCCAAATTTTAATCACATTTAAAATCATTCTTAATAATCTAATAAACAATCAGGTTGACCAATTAGTTAGCTTTACTTTTCAAGTTGATTACTTATTTTTTGCTAAATTATGTGTGTAAAACCTTGCATTATGAAATGTTGGTGAAAAATTTTGATTTGTGTGTTCAAATTAGATTGGCCAGCATTAATCCACTTGGTTAATTATTTCCTTTCATTACTTACTACTTTTTATTACTTGCAGAGTTAGCTTGTTTCATTTTGTAATCTATTTTTAGGCTTTTTGAGTTCCCTGTCTTTTGTATTGGATCAACCTAGTTGACTTAGTGCTTTTTTTGCCTTATGTACACTATAATGGATTAACCCATTTAACCCTATATAGTTTTATAATCCCTATTTCTATACTAGATCAACCCAATCGACCCTATATAATTTTAGTCACCTCTTTTGATCTTTGATTTATCATATCTCTTCTTTTTCCTTCATCATTAACTTTTTTTTGGATAATGACACTAAGTTACAGTCAATAGATATGATGAACTTTACCAATACTAATATAGTCTCCCATGGATAGAGTATGGATCCTCTTTTATATGCTACTAATGTTCATATTTCCACTCACACAATGAAATATGGGACCCCTCTTCATACCTCTTCATATCAAAATCCTCTTTTCTCATTAGAATATCAACTTGAGTTAGAGTATACTCCCAAAATGCTTTTCTTTATTTTCCAAATTTCTCTACATAGAGGAAAACATCCTTCTACCATTTACAACCTCATGATTAATGGTCAAACACAAGAGACTCATTCACCTACCCCTACATTTTCAACATGATTTGGAGGTACCACTTTCTTTGATCTCAACCTCCTCCTTCAATTTAAAATCCTTCTTATGCCATGACTTCTTCTTCTCTAACCTCTTCTACCTCCATGCCTAGTATCTAAACTAATATGGTGGGTTCTACATTTAGTGGGATTCTCATAAGGTCCAACATCCTTAATATTTCCGCTATTTCATTGATTTCTACCCAAGGCAATCGTGCTTCTAGTGCTTGTTTATCTAAACCATTCACCAGTCCATATTTTGCTTCATAAGAAAAAATTTCCTCTAATGCCTCAAATTCTCATAGTTCTTCTCAAGTTTATATCAATACTAATATTGGTACCCAAGACACTAATACCAACATGAATACCAATTATAATGCTTCCAATGTTAATCAAACACATAAAATTTTATTGTAAACTCTAAACCAAATAAATACCTTTCGAGCTCATAACACCAAATAAATGATGAGAATGCAAAAAACCACATTATTAATCTTCAATCTCATCTACAACCAGTGGCTTGGGGCACACATAAACAAAATTTTACCCCTCCTCCCCTTTGATATTCTCAAGGCAATATCATTCCTCAACCTCTTTTATTCAATAAAAACATTAAACATCTATAAAATGAACCTCTTACTGCTCAAATTGCTAACATTTATATAGGAGGCATAACACCTATAATATCTTATAATGGGTAAAATAATCCTACCATTCACACTAAAAAATTTATAAATATTGACAAGGATTGGGTCAAATTAAAAACATTTGTCACTACCAAGCTCCTAGCCAAAACTCTCACAGGGGATGCCTTGGAATGGTACAATCAACTTAGAGCTCATTCCATTTCTAGTTTGGAGGACTTAGTAAATGTTTTATTTATATAATTCCAAACTAATGATCTTCCTAAAAACACTTTGGTCCATTTCATTAATTGTAAATAACATGAGAATTAAATTACCCAAGCCTTTGTTAAGAGATGAAATACTTTGTCAAACAAATGTGAACATAACATGGTAGATGACAACCTCTTTCATCTCTTTACAAATGCTCTCTTTCCTAAAATTCAATATTGATACTACGCACACTCTCTCTCTCTCCACATACCTTAGAGGAGGCTATTGACCAAGCTAAAATACAATATTTCCTAATGTGTCAATTCAATCTATCTTAGCATTCTATGGATCCTTGTATATTACTTAAGAATAAAAACTACAATATCACCAATGATGGTGTTATCAATTATTATGACACCATTCATAATGTTCAAGATATTGTTCCTAACCCTTCTTAGTAACCAACTTCCTCTTCTCAACAATATACCAATCCTCATTTATCTTTTTAAAATAGCATCAATGTTCAAAAACCTCTATCCTTGACTGAATTGTTTAAGCATCTACCCAAACCTCTTCCATGAGAACTTGACCCTACCCATCCTATGAAATCCTGGTATAATCTTAACAAAATTTGTTTATTTCATGCTATTTGGGGTCATTCTCATGAGACCTATAGGCAAATTCATAATTTAGATATGTATTTTCTTCTTGGAACTAATTTCAATCTATTATCCATAAGAGTCAAAAGCCTATCAGATTGTTTTCAAGGACTATAAATCAAATGACAAAACTCAAGCCTTGAATCAATCAAATGATCATGTGTTTATCTATAAGGATCCTCTACCTAATCATTAACCTACCCAAGACACTCAAGAAAAGCCCACCCATTCCACTAATACCATAGAAAGTTTTATTGAACCAACTTTTGAAGAGAATGTGGTTAGCATGACTAATATGTGAAGGGTGGTAGATTTCATTGATTCCTAATCTATCTACACTCCTCCTTCCTATAAGACATATCATGTTATCCACGATTCTTCTCTAACTCATTTAAATGACTTGTAATAAGAATATATTATCACTTTTGATGATCCAATTGATGATTCTCCCTTGGATAACACATCCCATTCTATTTCTACCACTCTTCCATCATCTTCCAACACTAATGATAATCAAGTTTCTACTAATATTTCTTCTTCCAATTATCAAAATCAACTTAAACTAGTTATTTCATCATCTCAACATGACTTAAAACCTTTTTATAAACCTTATTATTCTTCTTATAAATGAAAATTCCAATGTGCTTTAGGTCCTCCTTCTAAGGACCTATTTAACCATTACGCACCTATATGTAACAACATTCTTATGGTTTATGATGAGTGGGATCCCATTACGGAGCTCACTAATATCCCATCTGAAACTCCATTCCTTGAGCTCATGAGGACATCTCCACATTATATAAAATACCTCATGCATCTTCTATTTGAGATGAATGTCCCTTGTCCTCCCCTCATAAGATGGGAGGTATCTTTATCTGATTCTAAAGATAGTATTTTTCAATACTGTAAAGAGATATCTATTAATGTTGATGAAATTATAGACACTTATCTTTCCATAAAACTTCCCATAGCTTTTATGATTATTGATGATATTCTAATTCATGTAGATGATCCTCATTTATTCATTAGCATCCAAATTGGTGATATCCAATTCAAGCATGCATTGATTGATGAGGGTTCTAACACATGTTGCTTCTCTTGATTTCATTAAGACTCTTGGGTATTCTAAATGTAATCTCAAGTCTACACATAGAACATGCCAAGGATACAATAAAAGTAAAATGCCTCCTTTAGGTTATGTGTGGCTTCCCATTATCATTCCACCTATAACCATTTATGTGAAGGTGATGATATTTAACTTCCCCCTTTCATATAACGGCTCTCCTGGTAGGTTGTGGATTCACTGCATGAGAGATATCACTTCTTATGCCTATCAATGCATTAAATTACCTCATAATGGAGCCATTTATAGGATTCAAGGTGACAATAACCCTTTAAATTTTGAAAAATTCCAAGATCATGGTGTTTTCAAGATTCCTACTCTTGATCTTTTGCCAAACATTCCATTTTGTGAGTCTCAATGTCTCAATTTTCTTATCAACTCAACCCATAGTTATAATGGGCATCCTGAGCTCATTGGAAACATTCCTCTACATTTTTTGATATTTCAATGATGATGAACCCAATGAGATTAACTTTAACATCAAAAAAAATTATCTCTCACCTCATCTCATCTCATAACTTCTTACTTAAATCCTTGTTCTTGTAAACCTCCTTGCGATGACATTCCATAGTCTTGACTAAGACTAGACATTCCATTCACCATGCTTCATCAGATGACAAGTTTATTCCTACATGTGTCATTGATCTTCACACCTTGTATTACGATGATGGTTATTCCTTAGATGAGCCATTATTATGTGGTCTTGTCCAAGCCCATGATGTCAAGATTATCCATTATCATTCTTCTTTACTCGTGTCTTTTCATGCATATCATCATTTTCCTTCACTTATTGTTCTTGTTTATTAGAATTTTCCCCTCTATCATAGGGTAGAGATGGCACCGACACCTCTAGTTTGTAAGGAGCCACATAAGACTATGCTCATGGATCATGATATGATGAATCCTTACCACTTTTGTAAGTTCCCTAACTCCTATCATTGGTTCACCCTTGAGGTTAGTATAACCCTCAGATATTTTATAGATACCATCCCTCCCTTAGTAGAGCCTACTATAGTTGAGCCTCTTCTTGAGTCTATTATAGTTGATCATGTTCCTACTCCTACTATTTTTGAAAATACTCTTGCTTTTGATTCTATTGCTCCTTCCATTGAGCTTAGTTCTATTCCTTCCTCCTTAGCACCTTCCCTTGGTGATGGTTTAATTCCCTTGCCTAAGATGGATACTTTTTCCACCAAATGAGATGATGAGAATTTATTGGCTTCTTTTACTCCTATTTTACCTCTTTTCATCAATACTTCTAATAAAACCACTCACAAATGTATTTGTTTCTTCCATAGCATAGATAACCATTATTCCACCTATTGTCATAAGTTGTGACAATATCTTGATACATTGTATCCTTCTTCACCATCATTAGACAAATCTATACCTCCCTTGAAGATACTAAATATTTTCCAAAGTATGGTGAGGTATATTGTCTATGGAATCTCTACAACACCCATCACACTGTTCATTGTCACATCTTGAAACAACATCTCAAATACCACTTTATAGCCATTCTTAGACCTTCTACCACTCCTTCCACAGTTCATTCCCAAAAGAAGGCTCCTCATTTTTCTCCTATGGATCCACCTCTAGTGGTTCCATCACCTCTTATGGTCCCTTCACCACCTTTTGTGCCTCCACCTATGATTCCTCCACCTATGAACCTTCCCTCACCTGTGGATTATTCTCCACCTATGAGTTCTTCACCTATGGATCCTTATGCACCTATGATTCCTTCTTCTCTCATAGGTTCTTATTTCCATGCATTCTCCTAACCAAACTTTTCCTAGTTTTCCTCCTTAGTATGATCCTTTGAGCATTCCTAATTTTTTATTTGAGGAGATCAAAAAAGAAGTATTTTCCTAATATTCATTAAAGATTGATGACACCTTAGAAGAAGTTTGATTATAACTTCATAGAGTCTTATTTGATGTATTGGATAATGTGTGTGGATATATTTACCAGTATTTATGAGCACATTCATGGTTTTTTCACATTTGTATTTGGATTGGATGTGTGCTCCAATATTGTTTCTATCTATTATATCATTTGACACTGTGTCAAAATTTTACCTATCTTATATCATTATTTATTACTTATTTTACTATATCTTGCTTATCTTTTATATGTTCACATATGATTGTCTTTGATTTATCATTGCTTTCCCTTTTCTATTTTCATAAAGTTTTTTCTCAAAACTCTCTTTCTTGTATCTTCATTATTATTTTACTTTCTTATATTTATATTTTTTATAGTGATTTGGTTATACTTACCATATTCCCCTTGGTTGTTATCTCCTTTAACCATGTGATCAGTTACTAAAAAATCTATCTCATTATTATTTCCTTTTACCAGTCCATTTTGGATCTCCCTTTTCCCTCATATGTTTTTTGTAAACTAACCATATACAAAGTTGAGACTTGAGATCATATGCTAGTTCATTGTTAATCCTAAGTGTCCTAGTCAGTCTTTGTCTTTAGTTACTTAGATTTCTTTAGCCTTAGCCTATAGCTCATTTATGTGTATCACTATCTCTCTCATTATTGGTCATTCCCAATTTGTATGGAGGAGGGATATTAAAAAGCCTTAAAAAAAAATTAAAATCAAAATCATTTAAACAAAAGGCAATGATATAAAAATGCAAAAATATTATTAAAAATCTAATCACACTAAAATATGTGATTCAAAGCACATCTCTTTCTTCTAGTCAAAGCTCAAACTCCATAGTTTGCCTCACATTAGAGTTGAGGTCCTTTGGGGTGTGGTAAGCCAGTAGATTAGAAGAGGAGAATAAAAAATATTTTAGTGCTACATAATTTCTTATGCAAGTACCCAATCTTTCCATTAGATCAATGACTCTATAAGGGGCCCTAAAGAGTAGGGAATGTGTCATGGGAAGGTAGGTATTTTTTATTTTATTATACCAATATAACTTCATGAGTTGATCTTATTAGCACACCTATTTTCCTATAAAGCTTTATGTTTATAACAAGTAGGTTCCATTTGTGTATAGATGACCACTAGTCACTTAGTGTATTCTCATGTCCTTAGTATGCCTCTTGCCTCCTAAGGTCTTCTCATAAGACACCTAAGCCTTGATTTTTACACTCCCTTTTTCACTCCTTAATTACCTTATATTTACTCTTGAGATTTTTTGTTTGGTGTATTGATCACCACCCTTGGGATTTCATTTGTGAGTTGATTTTTAATATCATGGAGAGGACCTGACCCTCCTCATAAAATTCTCCAATACCTAAATCACAATCCAAATTGCATGTGTCAAATTTGAGATAAGATTCGATTTATTATGAAGTTACATGTCATTTTACATGCTTCCCATCTTGATATTTAGTATGTTATATGTTTAATTAATTTTCCTTTCACCTTTTTATCTTCTTATTTTTTGATTGCATGTAAGATTTCAACCATTTTCTTGATTTTTTCATACTTCCTAGCTTGAATTAGTATGACCAATTTAAGACCAATCTTTTACAATTTTGGTTTTATTTCATACTTACCATCATGCTTTAGTATGACTGATTGACTTAATTGATTTGTTTTTATTACCATTTACACCCTTTTACATACCTTCCACTTTATTACTTTTTTGTCATACTTCCCAATGTGATATTTAGTATGATTTACTTATTTTAATTTCATGTAAAAATATTTCACTTTGGTTTTAAAATAAATTCATTATTTATCATGTTTTTCCTTCTTCTTGGTTCTTTATCCTTATTCATTTATTTTTATTAAACATTTCCCATCTTTAAATAATGTGCAATACATTTTTTTTGACTAGTTATATTTTTCCAAGTTATTTTGCCCATTTATTTTTAACTATGCATGTGTTTTTCATACTACTAGAAAAAGAAACCACATCTCATATATTTACTATAGCATATAAAAAATATATAAATACATGTACTAGAAAGAAATATATCATAAGCATCCACAGCCTCAACCATAATAAACAACCAGAATAACCCATAATGATAATATACACATCCAATAATAATATGCCAAAATGATCTAGATATATATCTCATGAGTTTTATACAACACATATAATCATATATAATGCCTTGGATATATGGTTGGGTCTCCTCCTATCTATCTCATGGCCTATCCATGTTGCCTACTAAGGCTTTAGTTTGACTCCTTTGAATGGTATGTTATAGGGAGGCTATTTGAGATCTCAGTCCCTCTACTTGCCCCTGTAGGTGTGATGCTTGCATCTATGACTCCATTAGTTGAGTCTAGATCTCTATCATCTATGATACTATAGCAATATGTGTACCTATCTCATCTACTATGGCCTACCATGTTTGTATCTCCTTGACACCCATCATTGTTAGTGATTTCATCCTCTCCCTCTACATTTATATCTACTTTACTACCTCTCTAACTAATCTAAACCATCTCACCTAAGATGGGGTAGATGGTACACTTGTATCCTCTAGTGTGATGGGGTCATATGACTATAGATTATCATCCAAGATGTCATGGAGTGATCCCCTCACTAGGGACCCCCATCTCTCCTCCTCATCCTTAACTATGCCTAGAAAATCACACCTAGAGAGATAGTAGATCATTGTTATATCTCACAATATCTATTTATCTCTAGTCTCTATTTCAAAATAAAAACTTAAGTAATAATTTACAAATGGTTATTTATTTTTCACTAACTTCTATAGGTTTTCCTAGTGTTCTTCACATTGGATGCTTTCATTTTTTCTTATAGTATATTTCTTTATCTATGTCACTAAGGTAAGTTAAAGGTATATATTTTTTAATTCAGTCCTTTCATTTATCTTATTTTCTACTTACTATAATTTACTTAACATCAACATTATGTGTTATCATATTTTATTTCAAATCATCATCCCATGTTGCAATTATGTGACATGTGATGAGCTTTGAGTGGGGCATATGTATACACATAATATTTTAAAACTTTAATTAATTACTAAAATTTATATCTTTCAAGAACCTATTGAGTCTCAATTTTTTTTAGTGCATGATTTAAGGGGTGAAACAATAAAGGGGTAGGTAGACCATTGGTGCTTTGTAATATTATTGTTCCTTTTTCCACTTGCCATCTACACACTTGTTTCCTAAAACCATTAACCCTAAGCTTATTCTTCTCATTCCTACTTATTCTAGTCTTGTTTTCTTTCCATTCCTCCTTTTATTGCCTTAACATCATTTTTGAATATCAACTATATTGGGTTGACTAGGTCAACCTAGTACAATTTAGGGGCATTCTTTACTTTCTTAGTTTCTTAGCCTTTCAATTGACCTAACACAGACCTAGTAAATTATCCTTAAAAACACACTAGGTCAACTGGGTCGACCTGACACAATTGATGTTCTCAAAAGGATTTAGGGTAAGATCCACCTATATATACAAGGTCATTTCCCACCAATTCATAAGAAAAAAATTATTAGTGAAGAAGTGCGATTGAACATCTACTTATTGACCATTCTACTTGAGAAATAAAGCTTAGGGTTCCATAGATTCTTTGGAGATATAGATCTTGTCTTATGGAGAAGTATTTTAGATGATTAGATAGGTTGTGTAACCTATATTTGATTTATATTGGTTATCCTTACACACCACAATAATCTCTTGTGAAACACCTTGGCCAAGGGTGAGATTGAGGCTCAGTGGGTTCATCTTCAAAGGTAAGTATTCATGACTTTATTTCTCCTTTGTAAGAGTAGACAGATAATGCATTTGTATTCTTATCTTCATGTATTTAAGATTTTGTATACATTGACATGATTAAATGTCTTATAATATATGTTTAGTTTTGTTTTATTTTATTTTTTATTTCTAACCCCCACTTTGTGCCACAAGCTTTGGTGTGCACTAGATTAGATTTACTTTCTTTCTATTAGAATAGAGTGAATATTTAAAACCTTAGGAATCCATTAGGGTTGTTATGTGATTGTGTTATACTGTAGGCTTTGGAACCCTTCCTAGAATTATGTGCTATGACAAGTGATACAAGTGATCCCCTAATTGGGTCTAATAGATCCCCATATTGGTCATGTTCTTTCTTAACAAGTGTATCCCTAATCAAAAGTGTAGGTGTGATCTATCTTATCTGATATAGGGTTAATTCATAGACATGATGCAGTTATGATTACATACATATTTTACCTAGGTGGTACTTACTATAACTATTATACCTAACTCATATCTACATTTATCTATATACTATATGCATGCTTGTTATTAATATGGATAGTGTGTGTTGGCATAGTTGGTAAGACATATATAAGTATGTATTCAACATTTGAGAGATTATAAAATGTTGTCTTGGTATGATATTATGTTCAATAGGCTTGATGACTCATTTTTTTATATATAGTTACTTGTATAACACTTGTGTTTCCATGTATTTTAGACTACTACATATGATTAACTATGGAAAATTGGTAAATAAGTCTTAGAACACTATACTATGGTAATATGGGTTACCATATGGTGTAGTTAACTAGAAGATAATTATAGTTTTTAAAGTATATAATTAAATTATATGTTACCTGAGTGGTATATATGTAATCATTATCTCTAGTATGGGATAAAAGATAATGAAAGATTCATGCATATGTTTAATGGACTAAAAGTATGTTGTTATTACTCCTTTATATAGCATGTTTTATGATGAATTTAGTATTAGGATGTAAGTTGATGAATCTTGTAGTTGAAATATAATTTACCAATATACATTACTAACGCATAGTAAGGAGTGAGATGGACTTCACTGGCGTATTAAAATTATAATGTTAGATGAAGGTGGTCTAATCAAGTGGTGTGTATGAAATTGATTGATATAAATCATTATCATTTATTATTTTTAAAAATTTGGGCCAAACTATGTTTTGAAAGACATTATAATTTCATGAGTGTAATTCACATGATTCTGTAATATCTTGTAATAAAATGGACTTATATGATACACTGCATGTTTAGTTTAGAATCATAGAACACACAGGTACTTTCTAGACTCTCTAGATTCCCACTCCATCACTATCTACTCATCCATGAAGGGAGGGCCATTACTTGATGGGATTAGTGTGAGGGATAGTTGGTCTGTGGTTGGTATGGAAAAGAACTCAAATGATGCTCTACCTCCCCATAACACTATTTTTTTTGAGATAACACTTGAGATTACTATAGATAGTAGAGAGTCTGGAGAACTCATGCTCTAGGGAGCCATGTATCTATATGTACATTGTATTTTTTTCATTAAGTATTATCATTAAGAGTTGTAATTACTTATTATTATAAATCAATAGTGGTGGTTTTAGACTTGTTTCAATTGTAGTTGAGATAATGTAATTACTTTTTGTATTTGTATTATGATGTGTGCCCTCATGATAGTATAAATTAATATTATGTTATGTATTATGCATGTTGCTATTATCACCTTGTGTATTTCGCATGGTATCTATATATTATTGTGGTGTAATCTACATTTGGTATATGTTGTAAATTAAAAAAAAATCATGCATTTCTATGTATAACCTAATAGGGTTGTTGGTAAATTTATTTCAATAGGTAGAATTTCCTTTATAATATAAACTAATGAGTATGGTATGGCCTAAGTAAGAATGTGAACACTAGTACAACATGCCCATAAACTATACACAATTTTTTATTTCTAATTTGTATTGTATCATTCAATTATTTCCCCAAGGATTTTGATAATGGTTTCATTTATCACTTACACTTGGCCATTACCTTGTGGGTAATAAGGTGTAGTATATGTTTGATTTTGTATTTTCTGAAAAAGTGCTTCACTATTTTACTATTTAATGATGAGCCATAATTGATAATTATTTTTGAAGGTATGCCAAAATAGGAAATAATATTGGTCATTTGAAATATCCACATCTCATCTCTAGTGGTAGATTAAAGTGGAATGGGCACCACTCATTTGGTAAAATATTTTGTAAATGTGATTAAGAATTTGTGATGAACTAAAGATAAGGGATTTATTTTTCCAATCAAATCAAAATCCTATAAGGGTCATGGTGAGACAATAAGTTATAACTTATAATATGGAGCATGATTTAAGTTGTATTTATGGCATTATAGGCATAATTTGGTATGATAAATAAATTCATGTTACATTTTAGTCCAATAATATCCTTAACATAATAATTTCTTGGACATTACCTAGACACTTATGTGTCTTCCACAATCCCTATTATGAATTTATAATAGTTGGTTCATGCTTCATATTTGTTTAAGTACTAAAGTAATTTCCTATCAAAGCTTCATTTAAATAAATAATTTACAATGATAACATAGAAAATCACCTCATTATAATCTACATTGGTCATTATGTATAAAATGGTATGGTATGTAAGCCCAGTATAATAAGTTGCAAAGTTCATTGTACCATTCTATATTTTTAGATTTGCATGTGATTCCAATAATTGTTAAGGTATCCATATTATTTGATGTAATTGAAGGTTGGTATAAATATTGCATTATGAAATTGATGTAAACATCACTGATATTGTAAGGCATTATAGACGGCACATTGGCCATTGCATATGCATGATGGTTGTCTTTGTGTGGGATACTATTAATAGAAAATATGTCAAATTTTTCTTTCTATCCATCTACTATATATTTATATTTAATTAAGTGTTCTTATTTAGTTTGGTAATGTTTGTAACTTGAGTAATGAACAATTGAGATTCACCAAAAACTTAGATATCCTAGATATGAAGCTTTGTGCTATGGATAATATGATTATCAATTCCTCATATTTTACTAGATTATTAGTCCAACAAAATGCTATTATATAAGACAATGAGATTTACTCTTCCTCAAGAGTATGAAGTATAATACCTATACACACACTCCTCATGCATTGGAATCCATCAAAGACCATTTTCCATGTGTTATTGGATATATTACATACTAAAACTCATCATGGAAATCCTCAATAATTGGGAATGGATCTAGTAATGGAGCCATTTATAGTTGATCACCTACAACTTGATATTTTGCTGATTTTTGTGATCAAAACATAACATTAAATTATGTTAGTTGCATCACCCCCTTATCTATTTAAATAATTAGGTGGGTTTTGTTCATGATAAAATTTAAGGGATCTTCTTTAATTATAACATGGATCTCATTTTTTAGAAATTACTATATTACTTTTTGTGTAGGAAGTACCAATGCTAGGATTAGTTTTTCCATTGTGGCATATTTGCATTTATAATCAACCAATTGATTACTTATGTAATAAATTGTGTGCTCTTGATGTTCATCATAATATTGTTCTAAAAGAGCCCCCCAAAGCCTCATGAGTTATTGAGATATAAAGGAGTAATGGTTGATATCGTACAAGAGGCATATATATTGGTAGATTTTCTAAATATTCCTTGATTTTGTATAAAAAAATGTTGACAACATCATCCCATATAAATTTTGTCTTTTTTAGAAACCATGTGAATTTAATCTTTTTATCAGCCAACTAAGCAATGAAACATCAAATTGACTAAAATATTCCCTGTAACTATTGTAGACACATAAATTTATTTTAGTATCAAAATGCACATCAACATACTATCTCTTCTTCATCCTCAAATTCAAATTCAAATCCATGTCATTTCCCTCCAAATTAAAATAATTAAATAATTCATAGTTAATCAATTATGCACACTTTTAATCCAAATTTAATTCATAGATTTGAATTTTCCACCTCACTCAAACATCTTCCAACTTTATCTCACTCACATGTTGACTCATCCAACCAATCCCTTAATTTCCTCAACTACCCTATGAGTTACCCCTTGACTTGTCAAACAACTTGACCCATTCTTGATGACTTAGCTAACCAATTTCCTTCTTCTCTCAACCAATTAAATAAGTCATCCTCATGGATGGGTAATCATTCTCCATCATTGATTATTTGAATAAATATAAATACTAAAATAATCCTCCACCATCTGATATGCCTCTTAAAAATCTACAAATATGAATGCAATGTATCACTTTCATCCATCTACCTTCAAGTTAATGAAGTTCTATCAAATTTTCAAGGGAACCCAAAGTGAATAAAATCCATAAAGAGTGAATTTTCTTATCAAAATTCTACCCATTCACCATTTACATTGGAGAAAGGATTGAACATCCACATTCCACACAAATATCAAATCTACCATTGATTACACAATGGAGAAGGTGGTGAAATTTGCATGTGTTTGTAAGTAATTATTTTAATAGTTTAGTTTATTCCTTTTGTTTTTTCTCTATCTTGAGTTTGTTTGATTTTAGATTAGGATTAAGGACATTTTATTTCTTAATTTAGTTGCATTAAATTTATTTTGTAAATTTTGACATGCCCAGTGGGACTTTCCCTCATATTTTTCATATCAAAATCATCATAAGTGAATTTAAAAGCATTTTTCAATTGATTTTTGAAATTTTTATTATGCACTTGAATTTAAACTTGATCTTAGTAGTTTTTTTTTGCATCTACAGGGTCTTTTCTGGAGTTGTTAAGCTCAATTTATGTATAGACTATGTAACGATGATTTTCTTAACATTGTATTAGTAAATAGAGAAATAATTATTTCTATATGTATGAGGGTTTTCAATATTTTTATTACTTATAACATATTTTTGGTTCGTTTTCCACATATTCTAGTTTTTATTTTCTAATTTTTTCTCTTTTTAGCAAATTATGAAATAGAAGAGCGTGGTAGAAAAATTATGGAGGTTAACTACAAAATTACTAAACATAGAAGTGAAATTCAATCCTAAAATTGAAATTGTACAATCTATTTTATGTTTTAGTAAATTAATAAATCATATAATATAATTATGAAATCATGACACTAAACAGTGATATCATTTTGTGTTATTTTTCTATTTTTTTCTTAAAAATGAAATTCTATAGGATATCAATGAAATCAAAGAAGATATCAAAAAAATAGGTAAACATAAAAATAAAATTATTCAAAAATTATGAATTCATTTTTTTTTATGTTATACACTTTATTTAATTTTTGTTTCTAACTATTTAACAATTTTATGTTTTTATCTAATTGTGTATCTATGAATTCATTCTAGAGACTTATTTTTTTGTGTTTTTGTGGGTTTTCTAACTTTTTTAAAGGTTTCATTGAATCTTATAAAAAACACAAACTCTATAAATATCTTTTATAGGCTTCGATTCAAAAACAAATTGGTAAAAAATTAAACAAAACCAACTTTTTTCTTCTTTTATTTCTAACATTTTTTTTAGTAATTAGATAACACTTGGTTTCTTAGAGTTAATCATTTTCCCTTTTTCAACATTTTGTATGTGTTTTTCACCTATGTTGTGTATGATCTTCTCTCAATGTCATAATGGTGATGATACTTGAGAATTAGAAATAATACTAGTGAATTTTGTATTCCAAGATAATACTTGTGTATATGTTCTTCTCTTAGTGTCACATTGGTGATGATACTAGAGAATTAGAAGTAATTATTATTTTTACTTTTATTTTTCTAAGGGCTATATCGACCATGGATTTAAACACCATGCTATAGCCCAAACCCCATGTACTGATAAGGTATATAAATTGAGTGTTAACTATTTCAAGTTCATAAGTAGTTATGTGTTTTAAGCACACTGTGATGTGAGGGGATTTCATGATCCAATATCCATGGTTTCAAAAGTTTCCTCTAAGTAAAATTTTGATTATGTTAACATATTATGACCCTTATGCTTATGTTTGGCATGTTGGTACAAAATTATGCATCTACTTAATCAAATTATTCCACATAATTGGACCTCATTATATCAAAAGGTATATTGAGGACCCCCTAAACAAACTTGTGAAAACCTTAATCCTAGATAAGCCTATTTGTGATTTGACTTAGGTGAATTAGTTAAAGGTTAACACCAAGAATTTACCTTTCACACACACTTCAAATTAAACTCAGTGGGATATGAGAATGGTAGAATCATCCATGATTAGTTCCTTGAAATAATATGCCCCAACTAAGAGTATTTATAAGTGACATTGAAAGGCCCAAATGTTGTTAAAAACCCAAATCCTATATTATCACCTTTTTGTGTAATTACATGATTAGTTAGAGTATAATTTTTTTGTTATTTCCTTGTGCTATACCACATGTTGAATAATCATTGAGTTAAAATAAATTTATTTTGAGTTTTAAAACTACCAAAATCCTAAAATCAAACTTTCCAAAGTTAAAACTCAAAAGTATTTAGTCAGTAATCTAAAATTTTATTAACTTTGATCCTTTTTAGTATAATTTTATTTTTAAATCAATTCATTACCCAATATATGTCACAAATAATAAGTCACATGTCCATGTTAAACAATCCTAATTCAAGGGCAACACCTTCTTGTAATGATCCATTTCAATTCGATAGCTAAGACCATTATGTATAAATACATGAAATTACTGAACATGAGGAAGGATGGGCATACCAAGATGATGGTATACCCAATTATATTTTCCTTCATAATTTCATTGATCAATACATAATTACCAATTAAAATTAAGTTTTTCTTCAAGCTTTGAGCTTAGGAGTCAAATTCCCTCCTGATTTTGATGTATAAAACTTACAATACTTGATTGTGAGTAAAGAGTCATTACCTTCCATTCATGAACAATCCATTTTTTAAGGATATTTAAATTATATTAATTTTCTCATATTTTACTCAAATCCCAATACTCACATCTCCCAAGGTAAAGGTAAATCCATCCTTCATGAGGAAACCTCCCAATTAAGTCATCGATTTTTTATGAAAACCCATGTGCACCATGTCAACCAAGAGATTATGAATCTCCAATCCCATAAATAAAATAATCCTTTTGGTAATCTAAACCCTAATCAACCTAATGTGATTATGAATGATAATTCACCCTTATATTTCAATCCAACCAATTTGAGATTGAATATACATTCAAGTTGATCAATTGTAAATACAACTAACCAACACTTGGATTATCATTCAAGTTTTTCATTCAGATATCCAAAAAATTCAAACTTGAATATACATTCAAGTTTACCAATCACAAATCAAATCACCCCAAACTTGAATATGCATTCAAGTTTTCTAATCAAAGATAAATCCAATCAAGCTTGAATATCCATTCACTATCACAAATCAACTCAAATCTAAGTCTTCAAGGCTCTCAAATCAACACTATCTTCAATCCAACTCAAAATACAAGATTTAATAATCATTCTATCTCATAAATCCACCCATATTTATAAAATCCAAACTTGGGTATTACTTCAATTATGCCCATCAATCTCAGTCCAAATGGTTGTTTATGAAGTTTACAAAATTATTTTTCTCATTCTAATTCTCTTGTAGGATTAGTTCCATCCAATCTAACTCTAACATCACCTAACATTAATCCACTCAATATTAAATCCAATTCTAACCAATAATTCAACCCTAACACCCATGTTAATCATATGATTAGTTCACATCCAAACCAAAACAAAAATAAAACTAACCCTAACAACCTCAACTTGAACACAAACCTTAACCCACACAACCTCAACTTGAACACAAAATTTAACCCCACTAAATTTATCCATAGCATAAAACCAAAACCAATTTAACCGAAACCAAGCCAAACCTAAATTGAACATGAATTATAATCCAACTAAATTTAACTATAACATAAGTCTAAATCAACTGAACCATAGTTTATTCAACCAATCTAACCTTAGCTTTAATACTAATCCAAAACCCACAAACTTTAATTCTAACACCAACCTAAATCCAACACCCTTTAATTTTAACACAAACCTAAAACACCATAACCCAAATCTTAACTTCACAAGCAACCCCCATCCAATGACATATAATTTTAACACTAATGCTATTACAAACAATTAGTTCAACACTAACTTGAACAATCCTAACCACTTTGCACATCCAAAAAAAACTAACTTTCCAACCAACCACATAAGCATTTCAACCCCTCACTTAAAAAAATTTCAAAAAATTACACCAACACAAATTAAAAATTCATAGGCCAACCATCCAAATGTTATGCCTCTTTAATCCAAATGAATAAACTATCACCATAATTTATCCAATAATTTCAAAACATGAAAGACAGAATTCAAGTCTTGCAATATGATACTCATTCCCAATAAAAATAGTTTAAATTTGAGTAAATTTATTCATATACATGTGACATAAGTACCATGAAAACACCTTTCCCTAAGTATTTATAACTTATATTTCTTGACAAATACAAAGGTAAGGGATATCCTAGGGATCACCTTAAATAATTATATCATGCATGTGCAGATGTTTATTATACCAATGAGTAATTATTATGATTATTTACATTAAGTCTTTGTGTCAAGCCCTTTAATGGTTTTAATTCCTTCCCAAGGGATAAATATTCACTTTTGATGACCTTTATGATAATTTTATTTGTCACTTTTATTACAATGTTGAAAACAACTTAACCACGTTAAACCTACACAACACCAAGAAACACAATGGTGAAACCTTTTCTTATTTCTTACTAACATGGTGATGATAGGTGAGTAAGTTTGGTGGTCATTTCCCAAACCAAAATTATGGATATATTTATGAGTAATCTTAATTCAGATTTGGAACATCACTTGTTATTCCTTTGCCCAAGGTCATTTGATGAAATTATTAAAAAGGGTGTCAAAATTGAATGCACATTAATCAATAAATGTGTTATTAATATATTTGAACCTGAGATCAATTCATCAAAAAACCTAAAAAACCCAAGTTATTTATCTAGAAAAAGAATTTTATTGGAGACAGTGTGATCAATGTCAAACAAATTCAAAACCCACCTAAATAATATCAAACTCAACCCATTAACAACATAACCATCCCTGATGATCAACCAAGATAAGATAATGATACACATAAATTCACCCAATTGGAAGACTCTTACTAATCATTTTTATGAAATTTTATTGAAGATAACATGATAATTTGGCCAAACACTAGACCTTTTGATGAAAATGTTCCTAAACTTTATTGATACAAATAAGATGAATACTATGAGTATCATAGGATAAAGGTCACTCTACTAATATGTGTATGTGCCTTAAACATTATGCCCAAGATCTTATAGATTGTGGGGATATTGACATTGAAAAAAAACCACCCACAACATTTAAAACCAAAATAAGGGGATATATCAAGACCCATTCCCCAAACATGAGCATGGAAAAGGTAAACAAAGTCAATAATAACCTGAAACAAGTAATGTCAACCAAGATAGTCATCCTTGATTGGGTTTATTATTTTCACAATTAATTCAATGTCATTGATTTACAATTCCAATATTGGACCATTATTACAAGGCATGAAAAACTTACCATTCCTAGTGCATCGTCATCTAATGTTGAATGTAAGCACAACATTATTGATCTTTTTGAGAAGATACCTACTAATATTTCCATATTATAACTTATTAAGACTTCACCTTTTTATAAAAACATTTTTACAAAGTCTTTCAAAATTTGTGTCCCATAATACATCAACCCCTAAAGTTTTGAAGGGTTAGAAATTTTGACACTAACAATCAAGTTACATTCGACCATTTTGATGTCTCCCATTTGGGATCTATTCACAATCTTCCATTATATATAGAATTTATTGTCTCTAAGTACAAGGTAAAGAGGATGTTTATATACAATGTATCAGCATTAAAATGTATGTATATTAAGATTAATCAAACACATATAATATTCAACAATAACATTAAAAACAAACATAATTATATTAAAGGTGTATGATAATAATGAGTTTTAATCTATGGGTACTATTTATCTTCCTTTGATGGTGGGGTTTGTTATAAATGAAACACCAGTCTATGTTCTTTATCTTGATATACCCTATAACCTACTTTTTGGTTGTCTATAAATACATTTAATGAATGTCATACCCTCCACTCTACACCAATGTTTAAAATTTTCACATGATGTTCTAGAAGTAAGCATTCAATGTAATACTCAACCTTTTAATAGTACAATCTATTGGAAGGTCGATATCAAAAATCCAATTACCTCGTAGTTTTGTATGACAACTTCACTCTAATTGAGTAATCACCTATGCTTTATAACTATGTCTAACATGATACATTAGTTCAAACACCTCCCCTTGGTGGTTGGATAAACACAGCAACTACTTTCATTTTCATAGAAACACCTTCCACTAGTCAAGCCTCTAATCATACATCTATAAGTCAAGCATCTAATCAACCACCCACATCTAATGCCACTTCATCCTCTTCATCCCATTTAAAACTCATTGATATATGAATTAATGAATAAATTATCCAATAGTTTAATTATTAAATCAAAATCCATATAACCTCACATAATTTTGGCATTATGGCATACCTCTCCATCAAAGATATATTCAAGTGGTTAGGAGATTCAAAAAAATAAAATTTGTAGTAGGCAGTATTGTTTTTAACAAACACATTAACAATTTGAATCCTTCCTAACTTTACTCTGATGAACTAGATATTTTATTCACTAATAATATATCTCATATGACAAAATCCATTATGTTTAATATTATGAATTACAGACATATGGGCCTTGGTCTTCATGAACAAGGGCCAATTAAACCAATACTGTTCAAAGCTAATGAACCCACTCATGGCATAGGGTTTAATCTGATCAATATAAATATCACACTTTTATAAAGTGACTCTTCTAGTGAGTCAAAGACAAATTCTTTAGAAAGTGAAATATATTCCATTCTTAGTTGCTTCAAAGACCTTTCCCTCACTAATAGTTTCCATGAAAATGTTGTTTTAAGACTCAACTTTACATATCAATCCTTAATAAAATGGGACCAATATGCAACACCTTCGCTTTATCATTTTAAAAATTATGAGGTAGTTTTATAATTCTTGAGTACATGAGACCACATTATTGTAAGGGATCATAAGAAGGGATTCTCTGTTTAATTAGATAATTATGCATATTTTGGGGAACAATGATCACCTTTCCAAGTCAATTCAATGTCAACATCAAATCAATAATATCTAAATTAATTCACTCTTCCTCCACCACCCCCAAACTATAAAGGAGATTCAACTCTCCTATTTGATAATATTATTTCTATCAACATTGTAATAGAGGAAGATCCTAAAATAGTCAATCTTGTAATTTATTTCACTCGATAACAAAGATAAATACTCACTCTTTTACTTTGACATTTTTGAAATATTCACATGGTCTTATTCATATATGTCAGGGATTAATCAATCACTAGTAGTGTATCATCTTTTTTTACATCAAATGAAAAAAACATCAAACAAAAAATTCATAAAATGCATGCCAAGGTAGCACTATTAGTGAAGAGTTGAAGAAGCAACTAGAAATTGGTTTCATACATCCTATCAACTGTTTAGATTGTAAATCTAATATTTTACCTATGTTAAAAAAGATATAAAGAATCAAAGTTTGTACATATTTTATTTGTATCAACAAAGCATGTACAAAGGATTATTTCCCATTTCCCAATATTGACAGGATTATGGACTCTACTATAGGTCATGAAATATTGTCTTTCATGTATGATTTTTTGGGTTACAACCAAATCATAATAGTTCACAAATAAAAACATAAAATAACATTTAAAACACTATGGGGGAAATTTTAATATCAATTAATGCCATTTGGTCTAAAATTTTGTTGGAACCACATACTAGAGAGTAATGACTATGATTTTTCATGAGATTATGGAGGACTATGTTGATTACATACTTAAAAAATAAAAGTCTATATAATATCATGCCAAAGTAATTCACCACATATTTGAAATAATGAGATAATATAAGATCAACTAAATCCAAAGAAGTGTGTGTTTGGGGTGACATTAATAAAGGCGTTATGTTTCATTGTTTTATGTTAGGGTATAAAGTTTTATCCTTATTAAATTTCAACTATCATGGATATACCATCACCAAAAAATCTCTAACAACTTCAAAGTTTTCAATTCAAAATCCATTCAATCAAGTGATTCATATCCCAGCTTGTAGATATTTGTCATCCCTTTAAATTTTTGGTGAATAAAGATACTCCTTTAATTTTATAATGACGATTGTGCTATAGAATTCAACCACCTTAATCAATGTCTTACCAATCAACCATTGTTAATGCCTCCTATTACTGGAAGGAATTTTCTATTGTACATATCAACTAGTTATTATGCATTGGGGGCATTGTTGGCATAACATGATGATAGTCAGTTAGAAAGTGTAGATTATTATCTTAGTAAGACCTTGGTATCTTACAATCTTAATTATTCTCAAATGGAAAATTCATGTCTCAAAGTTATTTTTGATTCAAAAAAATGCCATCATTACATGCTCATTAATCAGACCAAAATCATTACAAAAATTATCCCTCTCAAATATATTTTATCCAAAATAGCATTAGAAAGAAGTATTTATAAGGGGGTTGCACTTCTAAATTAGTTTGATCTTGAGTATCTTATTCAAAAGGTAATTAAGGGACAAGTTTTATTAGATGCACTAGCATAGGCACTTATTCACAATAAATCACCTCTTATTATGGACTTTTTAGATGAAGATATAATGTTTATCTATGAATCTCTAGTTTAAAAATTATTTTTTTATGAGTCTTTCACAAACCATCATTTAGTGGTAGGTATTCTACTAATCAAACCAGATGGGGATTGTATTCTAAAATCATTCAAAACTAAGTTTCCTTGTAACAACAACATTATATATTATGAAACTCTCATATCAGGTATCAAACTTGATATAAAAAGGTGTATCCAACATCTTATTGTCTTTGGTGATTCCAAACTTATCATAAATCAAGTAACTAATGAAGTTTTATTCTCATTATGATAATGTAATCCCATACAAGTGGATGGTGTATAGTTTAAATTCATCTTTTACATTTATCTAATTTCAAAAAGTACCATGGATTAATAATAGGGTATCAAATGCTATGACAACCATTAGTTCATTACTTAATCTTAACACAAAGAATAACAAATTTGTTGTAGATTACCTTTGATACTAACATATGACATGCCTAATTCAAAAATGGGTTATGAGGTGGTTGGTCCTACTTTTCCTTATTATTATGATATTTATGTATATTTTCATAATAACACACTTTCACCCAACTTATCTAATAACCAACATAAGTCATTAATCCAATGCACATCCTATTACACAATCCTTGACAATACTTTATATCAAAGAGGCTATGATGGAACACTTCTATGTTATTTAAATTCTAAAGCATCTACTTTGGCCATTAGAGAATTTCATGAGGGAATTTGTGGTCAACATTCCATTGGAATAGTCTTATCCAAAAATATTTTGTTTGTAAGTTATTATTTGACTACAATGGAATCTGATTCATGCAATTATGTTAAATAATGCATACCTTGTCAAAATCATGGTGACCTTATAAATAACCCTTAATAAGATTTGTAGCCTATTATCACATCTTGGCCATTATACAAATGGGGTTAAACCTCAATTTAAAAATCAATCATAATTAATATGATGGTAATAAACACATTATCATTGCCATCAAGTAATTTACCAAGTGAGTTGAGGCAATGCCCCTTATGACTAGTTTTTAAGGTCATTCTAAACCACATTGTCTACTTATTTGGTATCCATTCTGATATTATTTATGATAATGAAATATCATTAAAAAATAAAGAAATTAAATATGTTTTTAAAAACTATAAATTAAAGCACAAATGGTCTACTCTGTACTACCCACAAGGAAATGGTTAAGTTGAGTCAATAAATAAAATCATTCTCTGAATACTTAAAATGAGTTTCAATGAAATTGGTCAAGATTAGCACTAGTATCCATACACTCATGGGGCCAACCCATTATTCCCTTGTCTATGAAATTGAGTCTATTCTACACATATAATTTAACATTCCATATTTGTGCATATCCCTATAATAAATCATTGATGAAGAATTTTATCACACTTCACGCCTTAGTGAACTCAATATTCTAGACAAGAAACAACTCAATGACTTAAACCATTTTAAATTATACCAAAATTACCTCCATTGTAGATATAATAAAATCATAAAATATAAGAAAGTCTTTCCATATTACCTCCAAAACACTCTCCCTAACCACATTTACCATATTAACTAGTTTCTAAACCATGCATCATTGTTCACTCACTAAAATTTATTGGGAGGGATAATATCCTATTTATTCATTAAACACTAAAAACTTCATCAATAAACCATTTTATCATCACTTCCCATATTGGGATAACAAATTATTTCATGATATCCCATTAGGGACTTTGTCCATGGTGGATTATATAGACAACACTTAAAGGTATGGGGTCTCTAGGGTTAGCTCGACCACCACCTTCATCCTCTCCATTCATCCAAAATTTGATTTTAATTTTTCACACTTTATCTCTACATCTTAATAGTTATTTTAGAACTTCCTCATTGATCATTACATATTATGGACATTCACTACCAAAGGTGTCAACCCCTGCTTAGGATGTTAAGTTTAGGCTTTTGTCTCCTTGTTAGGTGTTGATTTATTTTTGTTCTTATGTTAACTCTTATATTTTTTTGTCATTATGTTTCCATTGTATTTTGAGTTTTTTTTCTCTTCCTTAACCATTTTTAGTTAGTCTCTTCAATCCCTTACTTTAACCATCATTGGTTAACATATCTTCTTTACCTAACCATTTTTGGTTATTTAGCTTAAATATTCTTTCCTCAATATTTTTTTCTTATTTATCTTAAATATTCTTTCCCTAACCATTTTTGGTTATTTATCTTAAATATTCTTTCCTTGACCTCTCTTGATTATTCCATTTAACTCTTCTTTCCCTAACCTCTATTGGTTATTTTTTTTAATCTTATTTGTCATAATATTTTTTGGTTATTTTATGTTGATGTCTTGTGATTTATCTTGTTATAATTACTTTATTTTTATTTATGTGAGATTTTTATTTTCAAACATTTGTGTTCATCTTGCAATTGTTTTTATCAAAATCATGTTTGTGTATTACCATCTCATGTTATTATGGCTTCATGATGCACCATGTATTACATAATTTGACCTTTGACTTGTTTTTTTTATTTATTTACGTGTATAAAGATTTTTTTTTAATTCCATTATAGCGTGTTCATGTTTTTCCATATCATGATACACTTTATTTTGCACAAATTATTGTTTTATGCACTTATTCATAAAACACAAACATTCATCAAGATTATTTTATATCATTGGTGATTTTTGTTTTAGGCTACATTAAAATTTAGGTTGATCAAAAGCTATTTACCTATTTTATGTTAGAACTCTAATGAAAATAAAAAAACTAAACATAAGGTTGGAATTTAACCATGCATGCATCCATATACAACATCTATTATATTTTTCTATATTCCATAATAAAATCTGAAAAAGATTAACATGTGATATTATGAATAAAAAATTAAGAAAGAAATAACAATACCATGTATATCCATCTACACCATAATCCATACATCAAAACAAATAATAATAGTCCATAACATCCATACGTCCATACAATAAATAACACAAGTGTCACATCCAAAATGAATCATGTGTGTGTGTGTGTGTGTGTGTGTATATATATAACTCAAATTTGTTAATAAAATGATACATATCAAAAATACATATATATCAATACATCATGCTCAAAGCATATCAAGTATCTCCCTAGCCCTAA
This sequence comes from Torreya grandis, assembly GCA_037957365.1. Taxonomy (NCBI): domain Eukaryota; kingdom Viridiplantae; phylum Streptophyta; class Pinopsida; order Cupressales; family Taxaceae; genus Torreya; species Torreya grandis. Next base: position 3,569,084 of record JARHVA010001235.1, on the reverse strand, counting down.
TATGGGGCAAGTGTCTTGGTTGAAATGGTTTTGATCTCATTATTCACTCCTATGTCACCAACATTGGTAATACCTCCTGTAAAAATCATACATATAGCACAATGTTAGTCTCAAAATTAGATAAATTATCTAAATCATCATCACAACATTTCCTCATTTCATTGTTATTTCCTCATCTATCCTAATTACATGTTTAATTATTTTCCAACTATCCCAATTCTTCAAACCCTAGTGATTTCTCTACTCATTTTGATAATTTTTCTATCTATTTTGATGATTTCAATGCTATTTAAATCAATTTCACATGTTAATCACACCTATTTCTCCTTAATGATTTTACACCTTATTTTGACAATTTTGCTACTCATTTGAATGATTTATCTTCTATGTAATGATAGTTCATGATTACCTAATCTAAATTATCCCCAGTTATTTTGTGACCCATGTATATGAGTTTGCCTCTATGTTTATTGATTTTGTGCTTATGGTTGATGATTTCACAACTTTCATTACCCAAATCACAACTATGATAATGGTGAATTCATTTATGCATAGTTTAAATAGTAATAAATGACCAACAATCAAAAATTCAATATTTTAATTTTTACTTATCGGAGGCCCACTCCTCCTAGGTCTCTAGTGTCTCCTCATGCTTTCATTGTAGTGTTATTGGACATGGATATGATATATTTTATTGATGAACCTAGAGCAAAAATCAATCAATCACACCTTCTTCACAATTAACTATATAAATCCAATTCACACAAATAATTTTTTTATTTTCCCTCCCTCTATTTATAGTCTACCCCTCCCATTCAAATATTTATCCATCCAACTTCTCATTTTCACATCTTTCACCATTTTTTCTCAAAATTCTAGGTCAAACTTTCTACAAATATTATAAATCTTTATCTACTACTTAAAAATATTCATTTTGTAAATCTTTAACTCAAATTGGAATATCTATATTTTTCATTTTTAGACCCATTACTTGCTATTGTTTGGATATATCACTCCCATGTCTACTTGAAAGACTCCTAAGTCTGAGCACATTTCCATTCATGTAGTCCTAAAGTGGGAAATATTCTTTTTCTAATCATTTATCTAATTATATGCTAGGGTAAACTTATTTACACACACCTTAATTATTTAAGTATGATATCAATTTTAGTACTTTATTTTGTTAATGGTATTTAATATCATCACTTCATATTTTTATCCTCTTATTAAATTTTGAGTGTCCATTTGCTTTCCTACATGAACACTCAAGAGAGCATCATCACATTCATTTTCATTCATATGGGGAAAATGTTTATTCTCAATCATCAAAACTCTAATTTTTATACTATTGTTCAAAACAATATTGCTTCACAACACCATTTAAAATATGGGAAAATGTAGACACCTAAAGTTCATTTAGTGGTGAAATGAACTTCAATATACTAGCTCTTCTTCTTCCTCAAATTTGAATTCAAAATCATGTAATTTCCCTCTAAATTCAAATAATTGAATAATTCTTAATTAATCAATTATGAACATTTTTAATCCAATTTTAATTAATAAATCTAGATTTTACACCTCCCCAAACATCCTACACCTTTATCTCCCTCACATGTTGACTCATCCAACCAATCACTTACTTTACTCAACTACCTTGTGAGTCACCCCTTGACTTTTCAAACAACTTAACCCCTTCTTGATGACTCAGCTAACCAAGTCCTATTTCTCTCAACTAATTGAATTTTTAATCATCTTCATGGATGAAGAATCATTCTCCACCATTTATTATTTGAATAAATAGATATATTCAAGTAATCCTCTACCATCTGATTTGCCTTCCAAAAGCCTATAAATAGGCATACAATCCACTACTTTCATCCATCCACCTTCAAGAGAAGGAAGTGCTATAAAATTTTCAAGTGAATCCAAAGTGAATAAAAGCTATAAAAAGTGCATTTTATTATCAAAATTATTCCCATTCCCAGTTTTCATTGGAGAAAGGATCGAGCATCCACATTACACATAAAGAATATATCTACCATTGATTGAAAAATAGAGAAGGTGATGAAATTTGCATGTGTTTGTAAGGATTTATTTTAATAGTTTAGTTTATTCATTTTGTTGTTACTCTACCTTGAGATTATTTAATTTTATATTATAATCAAGATCATTTTATTTATTATTTTAGTTGCATCTATATTTCCTTCATCTAACTATCATAACTATTTTAAACTGGTTGATGGTGGCATCTCAACAATATATTTTAATTTTTTTGAATCAACATCAATTCCTCATTGGGAAATAATGTATCCCAAGAGGTTTTTATAATATACTTGTAAAACACATTTATTTGAGTTTAAATGTACATTAAACTTTAATAAGTGTTTAAAAAAATCATAAATCTATGGCATGATCCTATCGGTGTTTGGATTTTGTGAGTAAATAATCAACATTGTCCTCAATATTCTTTAGGATAAAATCATGGAAAATGTGTGGTATTTCCATTTTATATGATTATCCTACTTTTTTTAGTTTAGAAGGCATTCCAATGCAAAAAATGTTCCCACGGGGGTAAATGCAATTTTCTCTCGGTCTATTGAGTTAATTTTGATTTGTATATATTCAATAAAATCATCTATTAATTAAAATGTCTCATATACAACTATAAAATTGAAAATAATTTCAATTTTGGTTAAAGGAAATAAATATTTCAAAAAAGATTTGTTTAAGTCAATATAATATATGCAACATCAAATATCACCATTAGGTTTAGTGATAGATACAATGTTAGAACCCAATTAGAATGTGCAATGAATCTTATAAAGCTCTTATTTCAGAGTCTTTTAATTTCATCTTGTATTAGTAATTCCACCTTGGGATGCATTTTGTAATTTTTTTGTTTAACTAGTTTTGCATCTTGATATGGTAATATATTATGCATTACTATTGATGGGTCACTCCCAAGCATATTTAAATAATCCTAAGCAAAATAAATTTGGTAGTCATGTAGGACTTGCCGATAGAATTTTCCTTCATCCTCATGCATCATTAGTGTGAGTAATATTGGTAAAGGATATTTATATGCTCTATATTTATATCATATTATTTATTTATTTATCAAAGTGGGGAATTCTATAATCTATGGTGTAGTAGTAATAGTTTTAGGTTAATTGTGTTGAATATTTTTATTATCACTCTCACCATAGTAATAATGAGAAGGGGTGGCATGAGGAAACTTATTCTTATGATAAAAAAAATGGATATCTCATATGCCCCCAAGTAATCTAGCAATGACACATCATGTTAGAACTAATCTAATGTACATATTTCTAGCAAACCATATTTATTAATCAAATAAGGGTTTAACAAGTGTAGAATGTATGTAGAAGAATGTGTATGTACACATTCTAATTTGGATCTAAAATCATGGTTTACTACAAGTATCTTGTTTTTGCCTTGCAGATTTTTCTAAAAAATCCAAGCCATGCCAATTTGTATTATTATTATGAGAAATAGGTTGGATTACACCTTGTTTAGTTTTTTCCCAATCCTTATCCTTTATATCCATGTTTAATCAAATATCAATAGCTAAAATAAAAAGTGTAAGATTATGGTGTAAGAATATTCATTTGTTGGACCATAATATAATGTTTAAAGGTAGTAGTATCCATCAGAAATGTATAAATTACTACTTCATAGCTTAATTTTAGGTGTTCATGTAAAGTATATAGGACCGCATACATTTCATATATCATAGATCATCCTAAAATTAATTTATAATTCAAAACATTTGGTATAACTTAGAATAAAGTGGGTAATATATGGGGTCCCATAGTAATTTACAATTTTATTTATTAAAATACATGTCATGAAATATTATTAAATCCATTAATGCTCAGACTTGAGGATTCTATGTCTTTAGTGCCAACTCCAAGTAAGGAAAGGAAATATATACTACAAATTTTGAGTCCATAAAAAAATTTCATGAGTAATATTTTAACCATTTTATGTAATGCATATTAATATATGTACAGTGGTAACCATAAAATTAAAAAATGTTGAGTTGGTAACTCCTCTTTTTCAAAAGATATATTATTTATAGTCCATTTAATGGAGTTTATTAAGAAATGTTTAACCCTAAATTTTGAATGTGGGGATAAGGTTAATAATATATAAATATTATCTAGCACAAGGGTGATAAAATAATCTATAACATGAAAATTAATATAAAACTTGGATAAACAATATTCTAAATCTATATAAATGAGATTATAAAAAAAATAAAGTACAACTATTGAAATATATTACAATAAATAAGAAACATGTGTATTGAGTTGGTCTACTATGTGCAAGAATATATGCTCTAGAAATAAACGTAAATTATATAGGATTAATATTTTTGATTAGTAGTTATATTATGGAAATTTCACTTTTGTGGCTATAGACACTACCATCAGATTTGACCACTGTCATTGATGCTAGTGTTTGACTATGATGCAAGTGTCTATTATAGAATATTGATAGGATATGGATGTGACTAATTTAATTATTCTAAGTTGTATGTAACCTTAATGATTATGTATCTACATCTAGGATATAATCTATCACTCTTCATTGATTTGTCAAACCCTAGCTCTTCACCCTTATCCACCCTTAGATTGAGTTTGATGAAAAATAGGTTAGTGAGCTCAAGGTTTTGAGCTGCACCAAAGACCCGTTAATCAATGGGAATTTACTATATAACAAATACCCCAAGGAGGGGCTCAGACTCACGTATGTCTCCCTTATGTGTGAGAAAGTGTTTGCATAAGGGTGAAATATACTATATGAATATACATGGAGTGATTTAGCTTGGAATTTGAAAGGAATCACTCATGAGATATTGTTTGAATGTTTCAGACCTATAATATGATTTATTATACTCTTTAAATTGAAATTAGGGATGAATAGGTTTGAATATAGTGCTTATGTAGTTGATTTATTTAGCTTTAATATGTGTTTACTTGGTATTTATAGATGAATAATGAGAAGGATTAGAATTGTATTTATACCTCACCTTTTGAAAATATCTCATGGTAAAGTTATATAAGACAAATAGACCAACCCATAGGTTTCAAATAATTTTCAATTTGGATGACTATTGGCTACTAGATACTAGATAAGGATATGGATAATAATGTCAATAGTAGTGCCCCCTTATGGCTAGTAGTGTCCATAAGGATAGAAAACATGTATGGATATTAAACTGATAGTCAAAGATGTTTATCATTTTTTAATATTTATGCTCAATACATGAGACCTAGGTCATTATAATTATATGGATCAGACTAAGAGACAATAATTTAATCAAAATGAGATGATTAATGTAATTATATTGATAGGAGGAAGGTATAAAACTAAAGGGTAAATATTTGATTGATATTTATCAAATTTACAAGACTATGATGCTATAAATATTTAGTTTTAGTTCTACATTTACCTCACCCCATTAATCTAGTAATGCACAATCACAAAATTAATAGGCTAAATATAATAAATGCATACTTAGGTGTGTATAAAACACCTTGAATTTGTGTAAACCTGATTTGAGTTATTTTTTGGTGCATGACCTATAATGAATGCCATGCCACAATATAAAAAAAAATCCATATAATCTAAAATTTGACATAATTGAAAATTTTGAAAAGAACAAGAATAAGAAAGGATAAAACATGTGTGTTGATGAAATTATGTTATTTCATGATGCTTTTAGGTGGTAAATATAATTCTTTATGTAGAATTGGAGATGTAAAAGTGTTAGACCTAAACCTTAGGGATTTGAAGAGGGAGATTATAAGGTATTATTCCCCCAATTTGGTGTAAGAATGAGTTGTGACATGGCCATTAAGATCATTATACCTTAATTACATAACTCAAGTATGAATATATAATTACGTGAAGATGAGTGATTTAATAAACTCATCTTATAAATCTTGTGTTATTAGATGATTTAATCACTCAATCTATAAATATGGTGAGTTTTAATGATTTAATAACTTCAACCTATAAAATGAACCCACTACTACAACCAAAAAGGATTGATAATAGTACATCCTAGTGTAATGGGTGCATCTGAATGAGTATTATAATTAGTAATTTCTTAGTTTTTTATGTAATAGCATGGCATATCCACCTCTAATATGTTTTAACTGGAGTATATATGTTATAAATCTATGCCAAATCAGTGAAATGCATAAACTTTTAACCAAGTGTATATCTAAAATATATGATATAAATCATGGAAATATCTAGGGAGTAACAATAAAAGATCAACAAGAAATTTATCAAACACAAAAACACTCAATATAATGAAACATATTTTTCCAAGCAAACCTTATACAAGGGGCACATTTGAATGCCACATAATAAAAAGGTATGACATATATAAATGTCTAATCAGCATGGAATTACATATTCAAATGTCCAAACAACATAAAATGGCACAGATGATAATAATCAAGGAACATATTCAAATAGTACATAATAAATACATTATAAATCAATGTAATGCACTCAAATAAGTGAAAAATGGATGAATCATAAATAACCAACATAAGCATATTTTACTAGTCCCTACATATATGTGTTATAATAAAATGTTATGTAGTATAGAATATCAAGTACATTGTGAAAGATATGAGCATGGATATAGACACGGGTAAGTTTTATAATATAAGCTCAAACATGATAATGTAGAACTGATCATAAAGGATATGTAACATTTATCAATCATGATCAAATAAGGAGATTCCCCTAATGTAATTTTTTACTTGAATAGAGGAAAACTATAATATTAAAAAATTCATATATCATGTGTTTGGTATTATTGTATCACACTCAAATATGAATGAAAAATATGTGTATGAAATGATGTGTTATCTACTAATATAAAGCAAATAACATAGGTGCAAAGGAACTAGCATTATCTTGGAATGTTGAATATTTTTTTTTGTAAATTATTTGGAAGTTTTTTCTATGTTTCTAGAATATTTAGGTATATTTTTTTTTCAAGTTCATGGTGTTCATTGGGTTCCTAATATGTTTTACTTCATTTACATCCCATTAATATATGCCTTTTCCCTACTTTTTTGCTACTATGAATGAACCCAACAATTTTTTAAACTTTCCTATATTTTCTTTTTCTAAATTGGTATTCTTTTTATTTTATTTGAGTACCAATTCACACACATAAAATCCATGTTAACAAACCATTTTTTATGTGTGTTTGACACAATCTTGATATACACAAAAAATTTCAATAGCTTATGTGCATTTTGCACTCAGTTATTCCAACTGGTGTAATAATTTTTCCTAATAGTCATTATATTTTATAATATCCTTGAAAAAAATGTGAAAAATTCTATTTATAGTTCAATAGGTAGAATTATATCTATACCATAAACCAATGAGTAATGTGTATCTTGAGTAGGAATGTAAACACTAGTGTGGCATGCCCATAAAGCATATGTCATTTGTTGGTTCCAATATATATTGTATCATTCAACTATTTCTCTAAGGATTTTGACAAGGGTTTTATTTTTCACTTCCACTTGGACATTACCCTATGGGTAATATGGTGTATAAAATGAATTTCTGATTTTGTATTTGATGAAAAAGTGTTTCACTATTTTATTTTCTTATGATGACCCATTGTCGATAATTATTTATAAAGGTATGCCAAAATAGGAAATAATATTGGTCATTAAAATATGCTTATGTCATATTTGGTGGTAGATTCAAGTGTAATGACCACCACCCATTTGTTAAAATATTATGCAGATGTGATTATGAATTTGAGACCACCTACAGATATAAGATTTATTTTTCTAATCAAACCAAAACCCCATAAGATGAAGTGTCATAGTGAGATAATAAGTTGTAACTCACAAGATGAAGAATGACTTAAGTTACGGTATTTAAAAAATTATAATCATAATTTGGAATGCTCAAGACATTAATGTTCCATTTTGGTCCAATAATATCCTTAGTCTTATAATTTATGAGATATTTTCCATCCATTGAAGTGTCCTTCACACTCACTATCATGAATTATAAGAGTGTGCTTTATTCTTCATATTTTTTAATCACCAAAGTAATTTACCATTAAATATTCATTTGAATAACTCATTTCCAATGATAACATAACAAATCACCTCTCATTGTATTCTAAATTGGTCATTTTATGTAAAATACTGTGGTATATAAACTTGGTATAATATGTTATCAATTTCACCATAGCATTCTATATTTTTATGACTACATGTGATAGTAGGAACTGTTAAGACATCCATTTTATTTGATTTGATTAAAATTTGGTGTAAATATTGTAATACAAAATGTAATCATCACTAATATTGAAACACATTAAAGATTTTTTATTGGCCATTGCATATGTGTGATAGTTATCCTTATGTGGGGCACTATCAATAGAAAATGTTTCAAATGTTTATTTTAATGTTTTAATGTATGTGATCACATCAAGTCCTAAAATGCATGATATAAATCATGGAAATTTTTAGGGATTAATAATACAAGCTCAAAAAAAAATTGATAAAATACAAAAACACTTGACATAGTGGAACATATTCATCCAAGGAGACCTTATACAAGGGGCACATCTGAATGTCACATAATCAAAACATATGACATATATAAATGTATAATCAATATGGAATGACATAATAAAATTTCCAAGAAACTCAAAATGGTACAAGGGATAATAAGCAAGGAACATATTCAATTGTTACATATTAAATAAAATATAAATCAGTGGAATGCACTCAAATAAGTGAAAAATGGATGAATCATAAATAACCAACATAAGCATATTATACTAGTCCCTACATATATATGTTATAAGAAAATTTTATGTAGTATAGCATATCAAGTACATTGTGAAAGATATAAGCATGGATATAGACACAAGTAAGTGTTAGAATATAAGCTCAAACATGATAATGTAGAACTGATCATAAAGGGTATGTAACATGTATCAATCATGACCAAAAAAGGAGATTCCCCCAATGTAATTTATGACCTGAGTAGAGGAAAACTATAATATATGAAAAATGAATATATCATGTATTTGGTATACCTATATCACACTCAAAGATGCATGAAAAATATGTGTATATAGGAATGAAATGATATGTTATCTATTGACATAAATTAAATAAAATAGGTGCAAAATAACTAGTATTATCTTGGAATGTTGAATATTTTTGTTTTTGTAAATTATTTGGAAATTTTCTCTATGTTTATAGAATATTTAGGTATAATGTTTTTTCAAGTTAATGATATTCATTGGGTTCATAAGAGGTTTTAATTCATTTATATCCAACTAATATATGCCTTTTCCCAACTTTTCTACTACTATGAATGGACCTAACCATTTTAAAAACTTTCATTTTTTTTTCTACATTGGTATTCTTTTGATTTTATTTGAGTACCAATCCACCCACATAAAATTCATGTTAATGAACCTTTTTTAATACATGTGTGTCTGACAAGATATTGATATATCCAAAAAATTGCAATAGCCTATGTGCATTTTTCACTCAATTTTTCTAGTTGGTGTAATCATTTAACCAAATAGTCATCATATTTTATAATATCCTTGAGAGAAATGTGAAAAATGCTATTTATAATTAATTATGTAGAATTATCTCTATACCATAAACCAATGATTAATGTGTAGCTTGAGTATGCATGTGAACACTAGTGTGTCATTCCCATAAAGCATATGTAATTTGTTGGTTCCAATATGTATTGTATCATTTAAATATTTCTCTAAGGATTTTGACAATGGTTTTATTTTTCACTTCTACTTGGCCATTACCCTATGGGTAATAAGGTGTATAAAATGTATGTTTGATTTTGTATTTGATGAAAAAGTGCTTCGCTATTTTATTTTTTAATGATGACCCATTATCAATAATTATTTATAAAGGTATTGTATACACTTGAAAACTACACAATTTTAAATGTCAAAATGCCTTGAACTCATACCCGACCCCGAATCTAGTTGACCACCTAGTTGACTTAGCCCATTTATTAATTTAATAACTTGAACCCCCTAATCTAACTCCTCTAACTTAAATTTTTAATCACCCATTTTTAACTTATTTCCCATAGAACCTTGACCATAGATGGTCAACCTAACCATCAATGGTTAGCTTGACCATCAATGGTTAGGTCCTCCAAGCTTGTTTTAAAGGAATTGCCAGATGTAAAAGATAAGCATGGATAAATTTAGAAACTTTCCTTATGTGATGATAAAAATAGTTAAAGAATTTTTAATGGAAACTTTATACTCCATCATAATTAACAACTTCCTCCTACACAATTAGTAACTTCATCCTATAAAAGGAGAGAAGTAGGAAGTGAAAAGGGGGAAAAATATAGAAATCTTTGTCTAAGCTATCTTGCATATAGGTATCCAACATCCCTTTAGAAAACAAGAAGCATCAACAGAGACCTAAACCTCTATCAAAATCACTTTTGAAGGCCAAACTATTATCACTCTAGCCAAATTGCTTCATCCTTCCACCATCAAGATACATGTATTGCATGCTTGTTTTCTTTGATATATTTCATTTCTAACCTCCTTACCCTATTCATACCTATATTTAGCTTATTTTACATCTTCTATATCCATAAAATCCCTCTAATTAACCAATTACCTAATCTACCATTATTTTTTGAACATTTCCATAATTTCATAGGTAATTACCAATAGTTGGCCCAATTGTTGATGGTCAACTCATCCGTTGATGGTCACCCAACCACCAATGGTTCACCCAACTGTCAAGGGTCACTATGGTAGAACATAACAAGTTATTTTCACCATTTTACTACAAGTTAACCCTATTTTATATGTTTCTACCTATTCACAGAGACTCTTCTAATTTTTTTAAACTTGACCCCAACTATCTTAGCATAAGTATTGACCCACTTTTACTATATTTAGTCATTTTGTTTAATAATAAATTTACTTTCATCTCATCTTACATTAATTTATGTTATAATTATTGAATTTAAGTAGTATTTTTTTTCATTTATATCAAATTATATATTAAAAACAATGGATTGACAACCTCCTAGCAAGCATACGTTTCTTGAATCTAGCTCACACCAAGTAGTCCATTCAACCATCCATATAACAACCCCTTTTCTAGTGTCTTTCTTATTTTTATGTTATTAATTACAATATAAAGATGAGTTACCATCATCTTCTATATCGCATGTACACTTTATCATGTATCCCTTTACACACCCTATTACTAGTTTCATTACCTGCTTCCAAATTAAAAAATGAGTGGAAATTTAGATAAACATGTATGCCAAAACAGGAAATAATATTGGTAATTTAAATATGAATATTTCATCTCTAGTGGTATATTCAAGTGGAATATCCATTAACCATTGGTAAAATATTTTTTGGATGTGATTATGAATTTGTGACCACTTGAAGATACAAGATTTATTTTTCTAATCAAATCAAAACCCCATAAGATGAAGGGTCATGGTGAGACAATAAGTTATAACTCAGAAGATGAAGAATGATTTAAGTTATGGTATTTACAACATTGTAATCATAATTTTTCATGATCAATACATTCACATTCCATTATGGTCCAATAATATCCTTAGTCTAATAATTTATGGGATAGTTCCCAGCCACTGAAATGTCCTTCGCACTCACTATCATGAATTTATAAGAATGTGGTTCATTATTCATATTTTTTAAGAACTTAATTACTTTACCATTTAATATTCATTTTAATAACTCATCTCCAATGATAACATAAAAAATCACCTCTCATTATAGTCTACATTGGTCATTCTATGTAAAATGGTGTGGTATATAATAAATTTCACCATAGAATTCTATATTTATATAAATTCATGTGATAGTAGGAAATGTTAAGACATCAATTTTTAATTATTTAATTGACATTTGGTGTAACTATTTTAATAAAAAATTGATGTAACCATCACTGATATTGAAAGACATTAAAGATTCTACATTGGCCATTGCATATGCATGACAATTGTTCTTACGTGGGACACTATCAATAGAAAATGTTTCAAATGTTTTTTTTAAATGTGTCCATCAAGTATTTATATGGAATTAAGTATTTTTTTTAGTTTGATAAATATTGGTGACTTTATTAATGACCAAGTGAGAGTCACCAAAAACTTGGATATCTTTGATATGAAGTTTTTTTTATGGGATAATCCAATTATCAAGGCCTCATATTTTTATATATTATTAGTGTAAGAAAAGGATAATCTATAAGAGAATGTCATGTATTCTCCCTTATTATTATGAAGTATAATAACTACACCCATATTTGTCATACATTGTAATCTATTAAATAACATTTTCCATGGGTTATTGGATATATTATGTGCTTCAAAATCATCAATAATTTAGAATGGATCTAGTAATGGAGCCATTTCTAGTTGATCAACTAAAAATTGATATTTAATAAATTTTGTGATGAAAAGTTGAGATAAAATTATGTTATATACATCACCTAATTAAATTTTCAAAAAATTAGGTGGGTTTTTAACATTATAAACTTCAAGGGATCTTATTTAATTATAATGTGGATCTCATTATTGAGCAAGTAGTGTCATAATTTTTGTGTAGGAAATACCAATGCTAAGCATAATTTTTCCATTGTGTTATGTTTGCATTCATAATCAACCAAATGATGACTTACATAATAAATTATGTGTTCTTAATTTTAATCATTTTATTATAGTGATAGATCCCCCAAGGTCTCATGAGTTACTGAGATATAAATGAGTAATGGTCAATCTGGTATAGGAGGCATAATTATTAGTGGATGTGATAAATATTAGTTGATTTTGTAATAAAATTGTTGACAAATATCATCCCATATGAATTTTTTGTATTTTTATAAATCATGTTAAAGGAATTATTTTATCAACTAACTAATAAATGAAATATTGAATTACCTATTTTTTCTCTATAATTATCATAACTATTTTAATTTGGTTGGTGGCGATATCTTAACAAAATATTTTTTGGATCAACCTCAATTCCTCCTTGAGAAATAATATAGCCCAAGATATTTCTAGAAGATAATTAAAAAAACATTTATTTGGATTTAAACACAAATTGAAATTTAATAAGTGCTAAGAGTGTTACTTGAGACCACCCATCCCTATATTAAACCAATACCTATCTTAAATCCTATTTAGGAACTTATCTAACCTTTGTGTATGTTACACGCATCCCTAAACATCCCTATAGTAGTCATATACCCTCAATTTAATATCCTATCCCTAAGTGCCTCAAGTTATACCACCTAGACATTAGTGCCATAATTTTAATAGTAGCACCCCATGGCACTAATGTCCTAGTTTGTTTGGTATTTCCTTTCTCTCCTTTTTTCTCCAATGGATATCTTTTCAAATGATCAACCACCTAGGGTTGACCTAAACCTCTTTTAATATTTGCACAAGTACTAGAACAATAACAATATATATATATATATATATATATATATATATATATATATATATATATATATACATACATGAATTTTATCCCTTTATCCACTAGATGGACATCATATGAAAATTACATTAAAAAAATCAAAACAAGTTATCCATAATCATGGTTATTAATTATTATCTTACCCTAATTCTACTTAAAACCATCTACAATATTACTAAGTTGAGATTAAATAGGTTTCCAATCTTAATCACATTTAAAATAATCAAGACAACATTCATACTAGCATCACTTACACTTACACTAGCACTTATGTGGTGATAGCTACATCATTATTTATCCCTCCTTAGAGTATTGGTATGCAAGAAACACTCATAATAATGGTATGTTAAGGATATCCAACCTACCCCACTAATAACACACTTTGATACTTATGCCAACTAGATGCCATAACAACATGAAAGTTTAGGGTTTTCATATTAAATCATTCAAAATAGGCCATCTATAAAGATCCAAAATTCATGTGCACAAGAATAGGCATGGCATACCCAAACATAGGTGCACCTAGAAACTTATAATAATTTTTCATAGAGGACACTAGAACCAAAATAGGGACACTAGTACCACATGTGCTACTATCTAGTTAGGGAACTACTATCCAAGAAGGGTTTTGACACTTGGATCTTGTTCATGACATTCAAATCAACTCCTATTCTAGTTTGTAGCCTCCAAATTTCCCTTCTCAGTTAATTTACATCTAAGTAAATATTTACATTATTTATTTCTATTTATATAAAGGTTAAACTAATTTAATTCTATTACAAATAAGTGGATGTAATTATTGCATATTTATACCCTTAATTACTATACTTGTACCCTTTAACAACCTAGGTATTAAAATCCATAACCCTAAAAAAGTTAAATCATTTGGTGATTGTGTATTTCCAATAATCTAAATGGAGCCAATAGGGTTTGGCAATGGGTACATAAGGTACTTAATCAAACACCTAGAAGGATAAAAGGCTCAGGGATGATATGGGTTACTTGTGACCTATAGAGGTTATCTGGTTTTCTATTTTTCACCAAACTATTGGCAAACTTGTAAACAATGGTATGATCAAGGACATAAAGTATGTAGGTATCTCTAATGGGTATAATCATAGTACAAAAATCAATAAGGGGGTAACATTCAATGTATAAAGAATGAGAAATCAAGCTATTTGAACAAGGTAACACTACCAAGCATGAAATGCATTTCAAAAACATGCAATCCTATGAATTGAAATATGATTTTGGAAAGTAAATGATGTTTTGAATGGAGAGAGATGGGGAGAGCATACAATTTTATAAACCTAAGGTAATGCCTTTGTCCAAATGAAACTATCTTTATCATGTGAATGAATGATGGAATGCCATTTTAACCAAACCAATTAAGATAAATGAACATAAGAGAATATAACAATTAAGGTAATGATTCCAAATAAATAAATATTACATAATGAAAGACATTTTAAAAGGGGAAAGATGTTTTTAGGGTTGAGAGAATGCATACAATTTATAATCTACTCAAGCATGTACACAACAATCTAAACTATCACATAAATAGTAACCCCTAACATATATACTACAATACAACAATGTAATTTCAATTTCATATCAAAGTGGCCTTAGATAAAGATAAAAATTATTATGTATATGTTCCAACAACTAGGAATTTAATTTTGAGACAATAACAGAGGAAGATAGGGTTGTAGTGTAAAAATAGGTCCAAACTAATGTCAAAAAAACTAAGAGGAGGTGAAGAAAGAAATTTAGAGGATGAAAGAGTTCCAACCAAGTGCATAAATTAGGTGAAATTCTAAATTTTTAAGTTGGTAGTAATCCACAAGGAAGTAGGAATAATTAAAAGTAGTAATGGAGTCTCCAAGTTAATGTGCAGTAGTATATGGGATCCTCTATCACTAATCAAGCTCAAGAGTGCCAATAATTAATCAAGGATTAATAAAGGTATGAGAGTCAAGATAGGTAAGAATAATGAATCATCCAAATAAAAATGGATTAAAATGAGTGATGTAAGGCACCCAAAAGCCAAAAAACTCCTAAAACTAGCCATTTTTGGTCGTTGGAGGCCCAAAACTAACTATTATAGTTGATCCATGACTTAGGACATAGATTTTATGAAGTAAATGTGTGGCCTAAACCATGGATTTCCCCCATAATCCATGGTCTATATCAATATCTCATTATGGGTTCTCAACAAGACCCTAAAAGGTCTCTAAAAGGTGTCTAAAGGGTCTATGGGTGTGTAAAGAGGCTAGGGCAGTATAAGAGATCTATGTATGGATCAAAAGAGTGTCTATAAAAGTGATAAATGTATCTAATAGGATAATTTGGGTTGGCAGTATATACATCATTTGATGCATAATCATAAGGAGGAGTAGGGTCATGTGAATTATGATTACATATGCCCTTAAGGTACAAGCAGTAGGTGTTCAAATGAACAAGGAGTATTGTGTAGTACCTATAAGCCACACAAAAATAAAGGAAATACAATACTAAAATATAAAAAATAACATTATGTAAACTTACTAGATAAGGATGGTGATAAAAAATGTTGATGGCATAATCCATGGGTGAGAGTGTAGATGTTGCATAATCCAAATCCAAATCCAACTCCAACACTTGCATATAAGGGACATAAGGGATATCAAATCATATTATATAATATACAATTACATTTACTAGAGCGTTAGCCCTATTTTTCTTCTCATGAGGGATATGGGTGACTTGGATGTCCTTAAAGGAGGAGAGTAAATTGTGCATTTCTTTAAAGAGGGGGAGCAACTCAGTGCTAAGGATATACCAGGCATCGATGTGCTAAGACACTATTAAGAGTGATTTATAGAATAACAACACATAGTGTGTTCCTATCACATGAGCATCAATGAAAGCATTAATAATCATGTGATACTCAGCTACATTATTTGTCTCACTGGTAAGGAGGTAGCTAACTACAATAAGCTCATAGTTCTATGGGTCATTGATAATCTAAGCAATAGTGGTAGGTTTTATGTTGCGTCAACTACCACCATCAATGTGGATCACCACTAAGAGGTGTACCATGATGGTGGTTAGGGATGTAAGTAGACATTGTAGAAGGATTGTCTCAACATAAATTATGATAAGTGAGTTTCACAAGGGAGATAAATAACATATCAAAATTGTAATCAAGGGGTAAAGTCCAAAACTAACTATAGGATGAGGTAATGAAGGGTGTTAGGATAACCATGAAGATATGAAGAATAATATTTGAATACCAAAGCAAGTCGTAGAGAAATAATAACCATGAGACAATGCCTATAGGATCCATAGTAAAAGAGGGAGAGGGAGTTAGTAGGGAGCAACTATAAACAATCTGAGAAACTACTAACTAAAATAATTAGAGAGATTAACTTTTATGCCAAGGTGTATCCATCAAGGAGTACATAAGCCTAATAAGCCAGAGAACTTGGGGGTCTAAAAGATAATAATAATCCCAAAACACACCCAAGGATGCCTCAAAGAGAGAAATAAACTCTAACATTACATTCACGATGGGTCAAAACCTCTAAGATGAATATTTTATGGTTTCAAGAGCAATAACAAAATGAAATAAAGGCTAGGAGAGGGAACAAATTTGGCCTAAGTCATAGCCTTCATAGGAAAACTCATGGCTTAGACTACTACCAGACCACCAGACCCATGGCCTATCCTAATGCTTGGCTATGAGATATCCCAAAAACTTATGGCTTAGGCTATAAAGGGCCAAAAATAGTCTTAGGGAGCTTGGAAGGGATAAAAACATGTTTAAAAGGAAAAAAAGGGAGAAATAAGAAAAAAATGTTGGTTAAACATGTTTATCGCATTCTATCACCTGCAGAAATGATCTAGTGTCATGTTTCTCTATTGTGTAGACATGAGGAGGAATCAAAGTACTATAGGTAGGATATGCATCTCAACTAATAGAGCTGCTGCCACTGTGTGAGGGCCAACTAAGAGAGACTATCTCAATGCCAACCATAATGAGAAGTGAGGAGGGGTGGTAGGAGGTTTGTGATAGATGAGGACTAGCAAGGAAAGGCTATGATAAGTTTTAATAAACCACAACCAATAACCTATATCCTCTTCAAGAATTATGGAGAAAGAGAGAGGGAGTCAATATAGGGATAACTATAAGCAAGCAGTAACATGATCAACCAAAATAAGCAAAAGATTTTAATTCTATCCCAAGCTAAATCCAAGGAGGAGTGCATAATAAAAATAACTATAGAGACCTACAAGGTCTAATGATGGATGCCATGAGATGGGCAATCCACTGAATAGGGGCCTAAATGGGTGTTCTAGTAAGATTTGAGGCTCACTAAAGCACCATAAGCATAAACATAGGCCTACCCATAAGGGAAGGCCACCACTTCACCCTAACTAAAGGCTTTCCCCCAAGATAGGCCACTACTTATCCTATGAAGAGGCCAAATAATAGGTAAAATATAGGAAAATAGATATGGGTCATCCATATCCTAAGGTTTACTAGTCATGACCTGAAACACAAGAGTGATGAAAGTGGTGTCATTTTTCATGAACAAGACCTTTGAAACCAAATAAGTAAGAGGATGGTGGCAGATAGGATGTGAAAGAATGGCCTTCTTGTAGCCTCTTCTCTCATCAATTGGGTTGTGTGTTATACCATGGATGGGATAGCACTCAAGATTAGACTCAATGACTATAAAAATCTCCATAGGAGATGGATTGAGAGAGCCTATACTTCAATGGGAGAAGTGTAATCAGAGGGGAAGCTCAACATTAAGGGATATATCTTGAAATAGGTCTCTGAGAAGGGAAGAGGCAACTTGGTATCATAGGGTAAGAGAGGGAGTTGGAAAATACATGCTAGACTTAGGAGTGAATGTTGATCAGTACTCAACTAGGTCAAAATGCTCATCTTTGAGAAAACAAGATTTAGAGGCAGGAACCTTGGGTGAACCAATATGGCCATGTGAGGATATAACCAAAACCTTATTAGAAGGCTTTATCTTAGCATAGATTAATTCTTAGGGATATTGGTCTACCTCCATGGGATGGAGCTCACCTTCGATTCAATGACTTGCATGGTAGTGGTCTAGCGATGGCTAAGGATCATGTTGTTTGAGAGATCCAAGTCTAACACATAAAACTCAATCCTGAATATCTTAGGGATTAACTTGACCTTAAGATCATTTCCTACTAGCAAAATTGTGTTGTTTTTTAAACCAACATAGTTACAGAAATAAGTAGAGAGTTTTCAACTAATCCCAAGCTCATTAAATACACACAGGGGTATGATGTTCAACATAGATATTTTATCAATGATGCATCTCTTGACACAAAAATCATAGATAGAGGTCTTAATGTAGAGAATAAATTTGACCCTCTCTATAAGGACTGAAGCATCTAGCAATGAGGTAGTTTTAAAAGTTAATGTGGGAGGATAAGGGTGATAGGTAATGTCAGAGTTGAATAAAACATTAGCATCATCATGTTATGGACCCTCATGAGAGAGACCAAACTCATTAAATATGAGACCCTTGTACTTATGTCAAAGGAAAAGAAGGTTACAAATGGAGAACCCAATTGATAGGCCCTATAATTACACTATGATGGATTAGGCCACATGTTTCCTTCACTTAAGCTATGGCCTAGGCTGTAGCCTGGGGAGAACATGTAAAAAAGGGTCCAGTTTGATCACAACAACTAGAAACAAGTAGTTTTTCCTTTTATCAAATTAGGATTGCCTTATATGATGGTATATCATTAATTTTCCTCTTTCTCTCTTGCATTTTTACTCTAATATTCTCTCTTTATCACAACTCTCAAATATTTGGTGCCTTCTTGAATCTCACCTTGTTCATTCTTGGCATACTTCACTTTCATTGTGATATGGGATGCACTACTACTCTATATTTGATTTTGGTGATTCACATTGCTCCCTATAATGTTATTGAAGATTTTTGGTTCTACTATCTCCCTCAAGACTCCATTTCACCTATTTTTTTGTTTTACACATTAGATCTCTCATAGTTGGTAGCTTCTCCTTCACATCTTCCATTACTTTTGGCACCCAATTTGGACTCATCTCACACACAACCTAATCCTCCTCCTTCATTGCTTCTTATCTTGGATAATAGGTTGGTATAATGTATGCACAACACTTTTGATCTTGATATGAGGTAATTTTGAATTGAAAATTGAAATTCCTATTTATTTGCATTAGTATACATGCTAGGTTTTGATTATTGTAGTGATTTAGTTTGTTTAAGACATTATCTAGGATAGTTTTTGAAGTTTTTGCATTTGTATGTGGTTAAGAATATCCTTAATTTCTTGTAAATATCTTCCATTACATGTCATTATTGCTTTATAAATATTTCTCATTGTATATTAGAATCCTAATTACTCAAAATAGTCTATGTATTTGAATAAACGATTTCCTCTTTTGCTAAATAATCAAATTTCATTATTAGTAAATAATAGTGTTGAGACTAAAGAATTAACTTAGGCTTAGAGTAGGCATTCTCTTACACCCTTGCCTAAAAACATCTTTGCTTCCTAATTTTTTTTTCATATTGGCTTGAAAGTGCTTTATTTTCTAAGTTTATGCATCATTTTATATTTCTCTTTATTTAGCATTATCATTTACACAATTTTTATGAAATTATATTTATACTTTTGGCTACTCACTTTACTATGGTTATACTAGTTAGATATACCTGCATCCTTTGTGTGTTTGATCACACTAGTCCTAACCTAGTTTATGAATCATTTTATATCTTGGTGCAAGCTAAAAAACTAGATAACCTCTATAGATCTCTAGTATACCATAGAATATTTGAGCCTTTTAGCCTTATAAGTGTTTGTTTAAATACCCTATGTAGCCCATACTAAACACTAGTATTTCCATTTAGATTCTTGGAGATACATTCTGGCACACTTGATAGGACCCTAGATATAGTCTCATGGTATTTATATCCCCTTTAAAACTCTATTATCCAATTCCTCTCTATTAGTTATTAGGATTTGATTTTAGTTGTGTTTTAGCTCTTGCCTTGGTTTTCTTATCCTAATTTGGTTTTGTGTTCTTCTCCCTACTAGTTTGTCATCTATTTTTCTTTTTCTAATTTCCCATGTTTCTCTTACTTCATTACATCTATGGATAACTTCCCATCCTTGGGATGCCAATCCTGTCAGATTCAAGGACTTATCCTTGAGCTCACTCATGAGTAGTCTATGCCTATAATGGAGTGCCATATACACTATAAGACCAAAGAGGTTCCATAAACCTAGCATAGTGACCTAGACCTTCTCATGTTCCATAGGGAATAGTATTGGTAGATCTATAACCAATAGACTCAGTCTCCTTTACACCAATTCAAGATTTATTCATGTAAGGATATTTCCCCTCAAACTCATGCCAACCCATTTATGGTGATGAGGACCCCTTTTCATGATTGAGACCTGATGAACTACATGTAATCATTGATGATTGTTGTAGACTCCTTCATGTGAATTACATGCACCCTTCTCCCCCTAAGATTAGGTAAAGTACTTCTAGAGATAGAGATCATACTCACTTAGTTTCATGTGCCTCAACCAATTATTATGTGATTTCCCCACCTCTTTATCGGTAAGAGACTCTATAGAAAGAACCCCCTCATGTCCATATTATGGGACATAGACACTCCAACTCATTGAGGAATACATATCATGTGGATTCCTCCCATCATCCTAGTCTATCCTTTAAAGCCTCAGATGAGCTTAATAATTTTGATTTATACCTATATATGAGAGATCTATAGGATTCTTATCTAGAGCATCAACATGCTCATGTTGACCCTCATCTAATGACACATGGTTAGCATCATGGAGACCTAAGTCACCATGACCATTTTCATTAGTATACCATGTCATCTTATCATAATTTTAGAGAATAGTACCCTTTTTGTGGTTATTCCCCACCTTGTACTATGGATGATTCCTAGTGAGAGCATCTCCTATACTAGGAGCTACCTCAACATCAACCCATTTGTGTATAAGGTTGTGATGAGACCTATTGGCATAGGAATCATCATAACCTCCATGAACCTCCTCCTGAATCTCATAACCAACATGTTATCAATCATGCCTATGAGGATTTCCATATGAATCCCTTAGTCCCTCGGTGACATTTTATTCCCCTTCCTACTCCTATCCCTAAACTACCTAATTTCAATGAGACTTAGGATGATAGTCCCATGGATCATATCAAAACATTTATTATGATAGTATGTATTAGAAATATGACAAAGGCATGATGTTGAAAATATTTTCTCATTACTTATGAGCTGAAGATCTCATTTGGTTTCAAAACTTACTTCTATATTCTCTCTCTAATTCCTATATACACATAATATTTTTAAACTTTTATTTATTATTGCACTTTATATCTTGTAAAAACCCATCGAGTCTCAATCTCTTTGAGTGTATGCCTTAAAGGGTGAAAAAATAAAAGGGTGGGTAGAATATTAGTGTTTTTAAAGATTATTGTCCCTTTTTCCACTTGCCATCTACACACTCATCTCTTAAAACCATTTACCCTAAGCTTATTATTCTCAGCCTTACCCATTTAAATTTTTTCCCATGATTTATCCTCCTTTTCTTACCTTAATTACCTTTTGGATATTTCATGGTACTAGGTTGACTAGGCAACCCTATATATTTTATGGGTATTTTTCACCCTTTAAGTTTGGTAGCCCTTCGATTGACCTAGCTTAAACCTAGTGAAATGTCCCCAAAAACATATAGGGTTAGTGAGGTCAACCTTATATAAATAATGTTTTTAGGAGGATTTGGGATGATATCTACCTACATATACAAGTTTATTTCCAACCATTTTTAATAATATAATTGACTAATATTAAGTATGAATTAGCATCTATTTATTGACCATTATACTTGAGGAATAAAGCTTAGGGTTCCATACTTTCTTTGGAGATACAAATCTTGTCTTATGGAGAAGTCTTTTAGATTCATAGATAGGTTGTGTATCCTAGAGATGATTTGTCTTTTCTATCCTTACATACCATAACAATCTCTTGTGAATCCCCTTGTCCAAGAGAGAGATTGAGGCTCGATAGGTTCATCTTCAAGTTAAGTATTCCAAACTTTATCTCTCCCTTGTAAGAGTAGATAGATAATGTAGTTATGTTTCTTTCTACCATGTATTAGCATTTCATATTAATTAACATGAGTATGTCTTATATGCATGTCTTTTTTTTGTTTCTAACCCCCACTTTATGCCATAAGCCTCGATGATAACTAGATTTGATTTACTTTCTTGTTATTAGAATAGAGTGAAAATTAATCTTAGGACTCTTTTAGTGCTGTTGCATGATTGTGTTAGACTATAGGCTTTGTAACCCTTCCTATCATGGTTTATTATGAAAAGTGATCCCTTAATTAGGTCTAGTAGAACCCCATATTGGTCATGCCCCCACTTAACAAATGTATTCCCAATCAAAAGTGTAGGTATGTTCTATCTTCTCCAAGCCAGGATTGATTTATAGACATGATGCATTTCCGATTGCATACATTTTGGTGAACCCAACATAAACTAACCCTTGTAGGATTTTTTCATCTTATTTCATTTCTTTCATTCTTTCATAATTATTTTTATCATATATTTTCCATACTGGATTGACTTTGTTGACCCAGTATCTAATTTTTTACATCAATTTTTAGGTATAAGCTACTGGATCGATCTTGTTAACTCGATATAGTTTTTTAAATTTTTATACATCCAATATATACTACTAGGTTGACCCTATAAGTTTTCAAATATCAAGTTCAACATACTAGGTCAACCCAATCAACCTTATACATTTCAAGCACTTAATAACAAGTTTTTGTAAATCTTGATCGACCCAGTCGACCTAGTTAGTAGAATTTTCAAGCACATATCAAGATTATTGAAAAAAATATTCATTATATGCATATATAATACACCAAGGTTACTTTCTATCTCTCTATCTCTTTCTTTAGTCTTTCCTTTCATAGTTTGTAGTCTTTAAAACTACCCTTGCATAGGCAACTAGATTGACCCTACCAAGATGGTTTTATGTTCTATGTACTATCTAATAACTAGGTAAACTTTGTATACTATATTCATTGTCAAACCTTTCTTCCATAGTCTAGGTTTGACCCTATTTTGTATTTTATTCATACATTGTTGACTATATAAAAAATTGTACCTTGTTTTGAAGTTGGAATTAACCTTATATGCTAGTAATTAATTCACACTTTATTTTATTGTTTCCTAAATGCTTATAATACTAAAAAATCACAAAATCTAAACAAACATTTTAACATTTGTCTACCCAAGTCCAACCTAATTGGATTTTATCACCAAGGGGTAAGCTAACTTAGTACTTTGGTCAATTATAAATCATGGTTAATGGTATATTTTGGCTAAGTACCCAACACCCTTATCACTAAGGTGTGTTAAGTGAGGTGGCAATACCCAATACCAACCATATATCATTGCCACTATATTCCTTTTCAACCCAAACTACCTAAAACCACCCTTAGATAACCATTATAGTTTCTTTCTTATAGCTAACTTCCCATCACATTTAAAATCATATCTTAATAATATAATCAACATCTAGGTTGACCAATTAGTTAGCTATTTACTTTCCAAGTTGATTGTTTGATCTTTTATAAATTGTATTTTGTATATCAAAAACTTGCATTAGCTAGTGTTGGTACAATTTTTTGTGATATGTGCATCAATTGGATTGGCTAGTGTTAATCCTATTGACTATTTGTTTCCTTTTAGCTATTTCTTTTCAAATTACTTGCAAAAATTATCTTGTTTTATTCCACAAATCTATTATAGGATTATTAAATTTACCTCTCTAGTGTACTAGGTTAACCCTGTTCCTTTTTTAACCTCTTTTCACTATACTAGATCAACCCTTTACAATTTAAAAACCTTGCTTTTATGTTACGTCAACCTAGTTGACCCTCTACTATTTATATCATTCTCTATTTTATTAATTTCTCATCTTTCTTTTTCTTCCCTTCATCATGGACTTTATGTTTGATGACAATATCGAGTTGTAATTAATATACTTGATGAGTTTTGCCAGCCCTTATAGGGTCTCCTATAGATAGAGTAGGGAACCCCACTTGGATGCTAGTAGTGTTCATATTTCCACTCGCACAATGAACTATGGGACCCCTCCTAATACCTCTTCATAGAATAATCATATCTTTTCATTATAATACCAAATGAATTAGAGTATACCCCTAAAATTCTCTTCTTTATCTCTAAATTTCCTCAACATTGAGGAAAAGATCCTTCTACTATTTGTAATCTCATGATTAGTGGTCAAGATAAAGAGCCTCATTCATCTAATCCTACAGTCTCAACTAGATTTGAGGGTACCATTTTCTTTGACTCTCAGTCTCTTCTTTAAATTAGGAACATTCTTATACCATGACCTATTCTTCTATACATTTTTACATCTCCATGCCTAATATATCCACTAACATGGTAGGTTCTACATCTAGTGGGCCTCTCATAAGATCCACTATCCTTAATCCTTTGACTAATGCATAATTTGATACCCAAGGTAATAATTCTTCTAGTTCTTCTTCTCAACCATTCACTAGTCCATCTTTTAATACACAATCAAATCTTTCCACTAGTGCCTCACATTCTCATAGTTCCTCTCAAGCTCTTATCAATACCAATAGTGGTACCCAAGCCACTACTACCAAATCTAATGCTTATAATAATGTTAATAAAATACATAAACTATTGTTACAAACACTCAATAAAATGAATACCTTTAAATCTCATAACACAAATTAAATGATGAGAATGCAAACCACCTTCTTCATCTTCAATCTCATCCTCAACTAACAGCTTAGGGCATACATAACCAAAATGTTTACTCTCCTCCTCTTTGAGATTCTTAAGATAATATCATTAAACATCTCCAAAATGAACCTCTTCTAAAATTTATAAAATTGATATTAGAGGTATCACACATATAATTTATTATAATGGATTAGGTGATCCCACCCTTCATATTAAAACATTTAAAAATCTTTAAAGGATTGGGTCAAATTTAACACCTTTTCCACTACCAAAATCTTAGCCAAAACCCTCATGGGTGATGCCTTGGATTTGTACAACAAAATTAAAACTCATTCCATTACTAGTTTGGGGGATTTAGTGAATGCTTTAGTTCAAGAATTCCAAACTAGTGATCTTCCTAAAAACACTTTGGCCCACTTCATAAATTGCAAACAACTTGAAAATGAAACTGCTCAAGTGTTTGTTAAAAGGTGAAAAACTTTGTCAAATAAATGTGAACATAACATGTATGATGATAATATTTTCCATCTCTTTACTAATGCTCTTTTTTCTAAACTTCAATATCGGGTCTGCACTCTCTCTCCACATACCTTGGAGGAGGCTATTGACCAAAATAAATGACAAGCTTTCCTTATGAATAAATTTGAGCCACCATAACCTTTTATGGGTCCTTTTATCTTACTTTAAAATAAAAATCAAAATATTACTAATGATGGTGTTATATATTCTTATGACACCATTCATAATGTTCTAGTTGTCATTCCTACCCTTTCATCGAAACCAGTCCTTCCTTCTCAATAATATACTAATCCTCAATTATCTTCACCAAACAACATTATTATTCATAAACCTCTATCCTCATCTAAATTACTTAAGAATATACCTAGGCCTATTCCATAAGATATTGACCTTGACCATCTTTTGAAATCTTGGTATGATCCTACCAAGTTTTGTTGGCTTAATGCTAGTTGGGGTCATTCTCATGAGACCTATAGATAACTTTATAATTTAGCTATGGACATTATTTTTGGTCATAATTTTGATCACTATTATATCATCCAAAAGAATCAACAATCTTATGAAATTAATTTTAAATATTATAAATAACATTATAAAACTCAAGCCTTAAATCAAGCAAATGTTCATTAAGCTATTTATAAATACCCTCTTCCTAATCATCAACCTATCCAATACAATCAAGACAAAGCCACCCATTCCACCAATAATGTATAAATTCTTATTGAACCAAAATTTGAAGATAAAGTGGTTAACATGACTAAGATGTGAAGGGTGCTTGATTTTATTGATTCCCAACCTATCTACACTAATTTATCTAGAACATATCATGTTATCTAGCATTCTTCTCTAACTCATTTAAATGAGTTGGGGAAAGATGACCTTATTATTTTTGATGATTTAATTTCTGATTTTCCCTTGGATAACACTATCTTTTCTATTTATACCACTCTTATAGCAGCTTCTAACACTAATAATACTCAAATTTATACTAACACTTTAGCCAATTCTCAAAATCAACTTGAATCAACTACTTATCATCACAACATGATTTACAACTTTGTTCTAAACCTTCCTCTTCTTATAAGAAAAATCCAAGCACTTCAACTCCTTTTGAGGACCTCCTTAATCATTATTCACCTATATCTATAAACATTATTATAGGCTATGATGAGTGGGATCCCATCATGGAACTCACTAATCTCCCATCCTAAATTCCATTCCTTGAGCTTATGAGGACTTATCCACATCATAGAAACCATCTTATGCAACTATTATTTTATATGAATGTCCCTCTTCCTCCCCTAATAGGATGAGAGGTAGCGTTATCTAGATTTGAGGATAGTATTTTAAAATAATGTGAAAAGATGTCAATCAATGTTGATGAAACTATAGACACTTCTCTTTCCTTAAAATTTTATTTAGCTTATATGATTCTTGACAAGATTATGCTTCATTCAAATTATCCTCCCTATTAATTAGTGATCAAATATGTGATATCTAAGTTAAGCATGCATTGGTTGATGAGTGTTCTAGTACCTGTATTGCCTCTCTTGACTTCATTAAAACCCTTGGATATTCAAAATGCATTCTCAAGTCTACATGCAGCACCTACCAAGGATATGATAGAAATAAAATTCCTCCTATAGGTTTTATATGGCTTCCCATTACCATCCCACCTATTATCATTCGAGTGAAGGTGATGATCTTTAACTTTCCCCTTTATTATAATATCTTTTTGGGTAGGTTATGGACTCATTATATGAGAGTTGATGTTTATTTTGTCTAACAATGTGTTAAATTCCCTCATAATGGAGTCATTTATAAGATTAAAGGTGACACAAACCCTTATAATTTTAAATAATTCTAAGACCATGGTGTCTTAAAGATTCCTACTCTTGAACCTTTGTCTAACGTTCCATTCCATGAGTTGCAAAATCTTAATTTTCCTATCAATTCAATTCAAGCTTAAAATGGGCATCCCAAACTCATTTTTAAAATTCCTCCTAACCTCTTATATTCTAATGATGATGATCCTAATGAGATTAACCTAAATATTAAAAAAAATCATCTCTCACATCATCTCATCTTGTAGCTTCCTAATTCTTTATAGCCTCATTCTCATAATCCTACTTACGATGATATTCTTGTAATCTTAACCAAAACTCAACATTCTATTCACCACACTTCCTTATATGTTAATCTCATCTCTAATTTTGTCATCGATATTCATACCTTAGATTATGATGATGGTTATTCCCTAGATGATCCACTCTTAGGCGGTCTTATAAAAGATTATGCTGCTGAGATTATCCATTATTATTATTCTTTACTTGAGTCTTTTCATGTATCTTCACATCTTCCTTAATTTATATTTCCTTATTTTATTATTTTTTCTCTTTATAATATAGTAGAGATGACACTAGCATCTATAGTCTCTAAAAATCCTTGTAGGAGTATACTCATAGATCCTATTATGACTGAGCCTTACCACTTTACTAGGTACTATGATCATTGTAGTTGGTTTACTCATGATATTAGTGAAACCCTTCTTAGACATTATATATATCCCACTCCTCCCTTAGTAGAACCTTTATTGGATCCCATTCCCACTCCCATTGTTTCTAATCCTACCCTTTGCTTCTCATCCCATTACTCCTTTTATTGAGCCTAGTTCCATTCCTCCTCCATCACCACCTTCCCTTGGTGATGGTTTTCTTGACTTGCCTAAGATGGATCTTTTACCTATTTCACTCAAAATTTTCTATTATTTAGAAGAAGGTAATAAATGTAGAAATATAGATTATGATAGGAATACTTGCTTATTTGTGCACATATTAAATCAGAAGATTGTGAAGAGCTCCTCTTTGGTTAGGGAAGATGACTTGCATGTAAGAAATCACTAAAGAATTTTTTTTTGTTAGATAAGTAGATAGGTGGATTGTCTAGCGCCAGCTAGATCCCAGAAGTGAGAGCTTCCTTAGGGGCTATCAATCCACCATTGTATAATAATTAAGTTAATAAAATAGAAACAAAGTACTTGAATTAATGATTAAAAAGTGTTAACATTGAGAATAATAATTGATTGATACATAGATATGTTATAAATGATCTAATTAATGATAAAATGATTAGTATTAAGGCAAGTGGGTCGAGGTGTGATTCAAAGAATTTATAAAAAAAAGGCATGTGAGTTGTCAAAAACATATAAAAGTGAATTAGATCAGGCAAAGGAATTTGAATAAGCTTGTTAGCTTTTCCTGCCAGAGGTGGCCATTGATGGTTGGGTTAATCTTTAGTGGTTAAGCTTGACCATCGATGATTGGGTTAACCATTAATGGTTGATTATGTCTAATTTTATACCATGTCAATAGCTAGGTATTGGGATTTTAGAATGAATTTTGGGAGTTAAACAAGGTTTAAATTGATTACAAAAGGGAAATAAAGTATGTAGATGGAGATAAATAAGTACTTATCTTACCTAGAGTGGATTAAGTGAGTGATAGGCATTATTAATTTGTGGGTGGAATCTAGCCTCATTCTAATATAGTAAAAATACTTAGAGACTTGGTTAAGAGGAATCAGAATGTTAGCTCTCATAAAGAGGGGCTGATATTTCTAGATAACACTAAATTACTTACAAGAGAAAACTCTGAGTACCTAAGCTCTTGATAATAATTATAGATGGTTTGACCTCCCAGGCCTCTCTCTCTTATAAGCACAAGCAAGAGGTGGAAGTGGTTATCCCAACTAGAATTGAAAAAGGCTTATAAATATAATTCATCCATGTAAAGGGATCATAACTAGATTTAGAATAATATATTTAGAAAAGCAAGGTAGTGGTTTACATATAGGTTGCATGTGAGAAGATTAGGTAGTTGAACTTGACCATTGATGGTTAGCCTAACTATTGATGATTGAGGCTAACTACCAAAATATCCTAAAATTCCATGTTAAGTTTAAAACTATTGAATATATTCCTAGATAAGGAAAAAGGGTCTAAGGGGCCTATTAGAGGTCATGACTCGTAGGAATATACATGCAGAATTCTGGTGTCTACATTTTCCCCCTTTTTGTTATATTTTTCTTGTAAATGAGTGATAAAAAAATGGAAGTTGGGTAAGGTCAAGTTTTCCCCAAGTTAGGAGAAGGTAATTCCTCCTCGAATTTGGATGTGATGAGGTCAAATAAAATTGGATTGTGGTTTTATAAGTGGTAGGTGGTAGGGTGAGATTCAAAACTTGAAAAAATAAAAAATGACTAAATATAATAGGGTAGATATCACAAAGACTAAAGTTACCAATGTTAATAAATAATAATTTTGGTCTAAAGAAGATAAGTGACTAATGTATCACATTGCTATTATAGGCATGATATTTGGATACACTTGTTAATATCTAAGGTAGATTTGAGCATTTGTAGTGGGTATCCAAGGCAGGAACTGCTCTCATGAAAAAACCAAATGGGTCAATGTGTGATGGTTATTAGAGGTAGGAAGTGCTCCCATTAAATTAAAAATGATATAATTTTGGCACTACGTAGTGAAAATAAGTAACTTGGCAAGGTTGGTCAGTATGATCAAAATGACCTAGGCAAAAGTCAACGTAATACATGTGTATAGTTTAGATAATAGGGTCATCATCAAGGTGGATGTGGGAAAAAAATGTGGGATGGGGTATGACTGAGTTGACTCCACATATAATTAGTAAGTGCACACTACCTACATAGTGTAGGAGATATAATATCCCATAATAATGATAGGTCAAATGTAGTTCTTGCTTGAATTGTAATGCTAAGTTTGATAGGTGACTAAATCATCTAGAGTGTACATAAACTATAATTGAGTGTGAAGTGTAATGTCTTGATGTCAATAGCCTAGCATCAAGGTAGATGTGGTCAAATTTGGTTACAAAGGATGAGTGATTTTCTAGAAGGTAAGGGTCTCACATTATGATCCTTTGGAAAGGGCTTCGTTTAGGTATTTTTATTATGCTACAGGAGAGTAGAAGAAAAGAGAGACAAACAAAAAAATGAGGGGCCCCTAAACATCAATGGCCAAGGGACAAAAGTGTCAACTAATAAAAGATATGAAAAATAACATGATCCCTTTTCATTATCAAAGACTAACATGACACTAAAAGTTGGATTGACTTAGTGAAACTAAGCCTTTCAAACATTTTACATTAACATGCCTAGGTTGATAGATAGGGGTCCTGATAACATTGTGCCATGTGAACTCATAATCCCATCCATATGATATGTGGTGGGAGAATGGGTGAAATTGGGACCCTTAGAAAGATTAGTATTCCTTTTTTTAGGTATCCAAAGAGGGGCTATAAACAAGTCTATGTCCATATATAAAGTGTAGATTGATAGATGTGGAAAGTCTACTATAGAAAGGTGATTGCAGTTTTCCCAATTTTATTTATATGTAAGAGAGATAATTATGGCTTAAAAATAAAATTGTTGCCTTTTTAATTACTTTTGAATTTTGCTTGGAGTTGGGAAAGCTTATCAATGTGAAAAGCTTTTAAGAATTACTAGCTTTGATTAATGCTTTATCCAACCATCCTTCAAGGGAGTGGTCTAGATTTATGTGGTTAGATAAAATTATTTTGATGGTTATCCTTCAAAGGATCTTTCCACCTTACATTTTTCAATTTCATAATGAGTTTCTAATAGTTGTCCTTCAAAGGAGCGGTTTTTGGATGTTAAGGATGACCTAGAGTTAGTTTTTTCTATTTGATATTATTGTGGCTATTACTTGAGGTTGATTGACATAGACCTATTCATAATGCTCAATGGATTACCTTTATGGAGGCAAAAACTAAGCTGACATGGGGTGATAGTAGGTGAAAAAGAAGTATAGGGAATAAAGACTATAAGGAATGATCTGAAAGAGATGGGAAGTACTATGAGAATCATGCCATGGATAGAGCTATGGTTTCCATAGTTCAAGACTAAGATATAGTTTTGATGGATAATCACATCATTTAGTTTTATTTGGTTTCCCCTAAAAGGAGGAAAGTGAATGTGGTTTCAAGGGATGAGATTAAGTTAGTCAAATGATAATTATGATCCCTATCTAACAATAAAAGGGACACAAATATGAAGCATTGAGAGGCTCAAGTTCTAGTTTGACTTAGAGAGAGGACAAATGATAAGACCCTAATCCATACTTGTGGGTAATGATGTAGCATCCAATATAAATGAAAATAAATTTACCCTTTTTATTTTCTCCATATTAGTGATATGTTTGTTTTCCTTGAGGACAATATCTCCAATATTGAATTCATGGACTTTTAGGTGTTTATTATAGGCTTGTTTGATTCATTCTTGATAGACATGAAGATGGAAAAGGGTGGATAAACAAAACTCATTGAGTATCTCAATTTGGGCTAAATGTTTTTGATGATAATAATCCTTAAAAATGAGGTCACACAATGATATGAAAAGAGAAGGTATTTAGATT
Source organism: Torreya grandis (assembly GCA_037957365.1). Taxonomy (NCBI): domain Eukaryota; kingdom Viridiplantae; phylum Streptophyta; class Pinopsida; order Cupressales; family Taxaceae; genus Torreya; species Torreya grandis. Next base: position 3,536,630 of record JARHVA010001235.1, on the reverse strand, counting down.
TCAAGAGGTAAGATGACCTTAGCTCCAAAGATGAGATAAAGGGGTATATCACTAGTGGGGGTTTGAATGCTAGTATGATATACCCATAGGGTGAAGGGGATGTGCAAGTGCCAATCCCATCCTAAGGCATTGACCATTTTGGTAAACATATTATTGAGGGTTTTGTTATAGGATTTAAATTTTCCATTTTCTTGTGGGTGATAAGGCAATGAAAAGCTAAGTTTAATACCAAATACATCACAAAGGCCTTGAACTTGTTTATTTTTGAAATATTTGTCATTGTCGATGATGATCTTATGGGGAACATTGAAATGATAGACGATATGATGGGTGATGAATTTGATAATATTTTCAACTTACATCAAGATAAGGGGAATAACTTCTACCCATTTGGTAAAATATCCAATTGTGGTAATGATAGAATGATGTTATTTTGAGGAATGGGGTTTAATTTTGATAATGAGGTCTAGACCTCATTATAAGAAAGGCCAAAAATTTATAGACACGTGAAGGTTACTACTAGGTTCATGATGTAAATTAGCATGTTGTTGACACTTGACACAATTTTTCATGTAATCATAACAGTCTTGGTTGAGGGTGGACTAGTAATAGCCTAGGTAGAAGATGCACTTAACCACAGTGAATCCACTAAAGTGACCCCCACAAATACCATCATGTGTTTCTTTGATGGCATGAGAGGCTTATAGACTATAGAGGCAATAGAAAAGGAGGCCATATAAGCCTCATATATAGAGGATTCCTCCCATAATGGTATAAAGGGAGGTGCTCTAAATAAATGCCTGATGGGTATTCTTGGAGAGGCTAGAGGAAATTATGCCAAGGTGAAGGTAGTCAAAGGTTTATGGGTACCAAAGGTCAGGCAGGATCTCCTCCACAATAAATATGGTTGGAGTGTCTATCCTAATATAGGAAGGCTTGGTTAGGTGATGGATAATGACTAATATTTTGGATTATGATGGTGCTAATGGGATCTAAGAGGCAAGTGAAGCCGTGGTATTAGTAAATTTGTTGGTAGATTATGGGGTGGTTTGAATATGGTAACATTCAAATGAGGATAGTAGTTATATGACCAGTTGCTTATATAGCTATGAAACCTCATTCTTACATTAGTAAATGTCAATAACTTGGTTGACCACAAGCTAAGAGTCACCAAAGATATTGATTATTCTAACTCCTAAGGCTAAAGTAGTTTAGAGACCTATTACTATTGCTTCATATTTATCCATGTTATTGGTAAATTCAAATTAAAGTTTAAAGGATAAAGGAAGTGGTTCACTGATAAAGGGAGCAAGGATGATACCAAATCCCCCACCACATTGACATTTGGAACCATTAAAAGACATGGTTACCTAATTGGTGAAATTTTCTTGAGATAAATTTGTGATGGACTCATCTAGAAATTCAAGAGGGGGAGGTTGGTTATCATTTAGGGGTGCCTCATCCAATTGATTAGTGATAACCTACCCCTTAATAATTTTTTGTTGGAGAAAATCAAGGTCAAATTTAGCTAAACACATGAGCCACTTAGCCATACATTGGTTTTGGTATGGTTTAGAGTGCATGTATTTGAGGGGATTGGTATTGGTGATGATAAAAGTCTTGTGGTTAAGGAGGCAGTGACAAAGTTTGGTGGCCACAAAGACTAGGGATAGACATATTCTTTTGGTATGTGTGTATTGAGTCTTGTAGTTGACAAGTGTTTGACTAATGTAATAAATGGCTTGCTCTTTATGTTGTTCATCTTGATGGGAAAGAATTTCCCCTAGGGAGTGGTCTATGGTGGAGATATAGAAGTACAAGGGTTGATCATCCTTAGGAGGTGTAAGGATAGGTGGGAATATAAGTTAATATTTGAGTGCATCAAAGGCCTTTTGACAATTGATGTTCCACTTGAAAGAGACATCCTTTTTCAAGAGGTGGTGAAACGGTTGATATCGATCGAAGAGTTGGGAGATGAAATTATAAATAGATTAAAGTTTCCCCTATAAGTGATGGAGTTATTTAAGATTGGTTAGAGCTAGCATATTGATAATAGCTTTAATTTTGGCTAGATTGACTTTGATTCCTTGAAGGGAAATGATGAAGACAAGAAGTTTTCCTAACAAGACCCCAAAAATACATTTCTTGGGATTGAGGTAGACATGATAATGGATAAGTTACTCAAAGATGATCTTAAGGATATCTAAATGGTCTTTGTGAAGCTTAGACTTCCTAAAAAGGCCATCCATATAGTCTTCAATGATTGTATGGATAAGGTCATGAAAAATATATGTCATGGTCCATTGGTAAGTTATGCCAGCATTCTTAAGGTCAAAAGGCATGAACCTGTTAAAAAAATTCCCCCATGGGGTAATGAAGGTGATTTTTTGTTGATATTTAGGGGAAATAAAGATCTAATTATAACCTAAAAATCCATCCATGAGTGACAACATCTCATGGCCTACTATAATATCAACAAGTTGGTTAATGTTAGGTAGAGGAAAATCATCCTTTAGGAAGGTGAGGTTGAGGTCATGAAAGTCCACATAGATACATAGTCCCCCTATGGATTTTGGTGATAGGTACAATGTTTGAAACCCATAGGGGATAGTCTATGGGTTGAATGAAGTTAACTAAAATAAAGAATTAAAGCTCTTCTTTGACAAGGAGGGCTATATGAGGATGCATTCAGTAAAGTTTTTCTCTCATAGTTTTGGCATCATGATTGGTGATATTGTTATGGGTGGCAATGGTCAAGTAAATACCAAGCATATCAATATAAGACCAAGTGAATGTGATGTTATGCTCATGGAAGAAGGTTGAGTAGTCTAGTAGTTCCTTAGGGGTGAGAGTTTGGCCAAGTTTGATGATGTGGGGGTTGTCTAGATTGCCTATGTAAATGTTCATGATAGATTTAATCAACATGGTTGAGGATTTTTGAGGTAAATATTTGTAATTGGAGGAATTTAGTACACCAAGGTAGGTGAGAATAACATGATCATCATCTTGACATTAAACAATTTTAATGGTAGGAGAGTCTTCTCCCATGAGTTCAAGATGGGTCAAAGGGATGTATATGGATGCCCCCTCTTATTGGTAAGCTAGGTGGCCAAGGGTAATTATATTGATGAAAATAATTTGGTTGGGATGATGTCCTCATCTTCACTCATAGGCAGAGGTGATGTTGGTGAGGAAGGGAGTTATTCTTTGATAATGGTAGGGGTAGGTTGTTTAGCCTTCTTCTTATTAGGTAGAATGAAGTTAACGCCATATTTCTCATGACGCTTGTTGGTCTTGATTGAAGTAAACATGTGTGGGCCATGCTTTTACCATCCAAAACGTAATCCCTTTGAGGCACACTTGTAAAGGTATAGTTTGATGAAGTTAATTTTTCCAAGTAAGAGAAGTTAGAGTTCAATGGTTAAGGTGAAGAGTGTGAAATGGAAATGTTAAGTGGCTTGTCAATTCTTCCATAAATAAAGTGGGTTTGACAATTGGGAGATCTCAAATGAATAATGGATCCTATGCTGGGATTATAACCCGATTGGTGGTTGAGTTCCCATATTATTTGGGAGTAAGGAGGGTATCCAAGGTGAGGAGATGGTATTCTACAAGGGTAAGGCATTAGAAGGTAGACTCTAAGGGATTAGTGTTGGGTATTTGGTTTGTAAAAATAGATAAACTGGAAGATGCTTCCATAAGAGGGGAAATAATGGCTTTAGCTTTTGTGGTATTGTGGATGAAGGTAGGAGAACATATTTAGGTTGGTAAGTCATGTTGCATGATAAAAAATGGCTAGGGTTGGATTGTATGGTAACCACCTTACCTTCATATTCAAACTTGACATAATGATGAAGGGTAGAAGGTTCACAAGCCATGGCATGGATCCAAGGTCTCCATAGTAAAACATTATATTGTAATTCACCTTCGACCACATAGAAAAGTTTAGGGAACATGTGAGGACCTAGATGAATGTGAAGGACAATCGTGCCTAGGGTAGTGGTCATAATGTCATTAAAGGATCTAAGGATAATTGAAGTTCTAGATATGACATTCTCTGGTAGCTTGAGTTGGTCATAGGCATGGGAAGAGATGATATTGATAATGGCTTCCCCATTGATCATAACCCATTTGACATGGGTTTGGTTGATATGGGAAGTGATAAAGAGAGGTGGATCTAGGTCTTTAGGGTGGATTAAAGGTATCTTTTATTCTTTTAAGGTGATAAAGGTGGAAAGTTAGAGAGTGCTGATGAAGGCCTTTATAGGTTGGGAGTCTCTTGATTAGACCTCAATGGTTTTCATAGCCTCTATCATGGCCTAGAGATGGTGAGGTGAGGTGGAAATGAGCTCATAGAGGCTCATCCTAGATGGAGTTGTTTCTATCAATTTTCACTTTTCTAACATTCAAAAGGAATAAGAAACTAAAAGAAATGGTCAAGGGTTTTGTACGTACCCGGATGAAGTCTTGCACACCAAATTTAGATGACTAAAGGAACTCCTCTTTGATTGTGGAGGATGACACCTATATTCTACTGTCAGTCTTCCACAGTCACTGACGTCAGTTAGTCTGCTGATGTTAGTAGGTCAAGGTCACTGACGTTGGTTAGTCTGTCAACGTTGGTAGGGGAAATGGTTGATGTCGATTGGGGTAGCGGCCTTGGACAGGGTCTGGATAGGTTTCGATCAATAGAATGGTCTGTAGAATGGTCTATGGTAGTCTGAGAGTCTGTTTAGATGGTTTGAGAGTCTTTTTGAAGGTCTGTACAGGGTTGTAGGGCAGAGAGTATTGTCTAAAAAAGGGATTAGATAGAAGATAGAGGCAATAAGGAGATAAGGGTGAGAGAAGGCTCCTAGAGAATAGGTTGGGTTATGATTTTGTTGACAGTTTGGTTGATGATGTTAAGAAGAAGTAGCAACTAAAAAATTAATTAATAACATAGTCTAAATAATTGAAATGAAAACATAGAAGAAACACTTACCTATGGCTTGCTGAAGAAAGAGTGTAGCAGAATGGTTGCTGATGTAGAAGACTTCTTGCAATGTGAGATCTTGTAGTCTATGATGCTTGTTGTGTGCCTGAGAGAGAGAGAGAGGTCTGATTCTGAGTCAAGCAGATCAGAGGATTAAAGGATTGGAAAGATTGGTGGATTGAAAAATTGAAGATCCTGCATTTGGGGTGTTGAATGTAGTTTTGAAGGCAACTGACGCCGGCAATACCACCAACATCGGTTGACTACTGACCAATGTCAGCAACCAAAGAATAGGAAAAAGGGCTAAAAATAGCCTTTTGTCTGTTCTTCCTTCTACCGAGGTCAGCTGGTCGTGGAAAAATGGCCAAAGGTGGGTTAAATGAGACGAGAGGATGAGTGGGAGAATGAAATGGGGTCTTAAGTCATTTATGACTTGGCATGGGGTAGTCAAGAGGATCCAAGGAGAGGTATCCTAGGAGAGGTGAGGTGTCAAGGGAGAGAGAGAGAATTATTAATTTAAAATAGATGATTATTTTAAATTAATAAGACATAGGTGGGTTAGGGATGGTTAGAAGTTAGAAAGGGACCAAGGGGGGAGGATGACCAAGGAGTAGACATGATTTCGGTGTCTACATTTGCCCCTTTTTGTCTTGTTGGTTGTTCTAGATGAACTGCAAGACAAAAATAGGAGTTGGTTGCCCCAGGTGTAGGATAAGCTCGCTTTTGTCCTGTTGGTTGTTCAAATGAACTGGAAGACAAAAACAAAGAGATGGTTGCCCCGATGTGAGGTGAGGTGTTCCCCCCTCAAAGCGGGAGTCAAAGAAAGGGAACCTGAGATCAGGTGTCAATTTGATAGAGAGATTGATGGATATGGTGAAGTTGGAGTGACAATGCTACAAAAGTTGTGATTGCGTGCATACCACTTCACGAGATGGTCAGGTCAAATTATCATAGGTCAAGGGTCGAGGAGTGCTAAAATTGAAATAACCAGGCCCCAACATTTAGTCATAGCTAATTGGGTTATTCAATCCAAGCTGTAGCTCTAATGATCATCATGTTCCAGGTATCCCTAGCTCAGGAAGTGCTCCTAGAAACACGAAAAAGTCACAAGTAGTGGGGATCAACTTGTTCACGATCCTATACTTGTGAGGGTCAAAATGTGGGTTATAGACAATTTTGCTAACCATTCATGAGGTAGCATACATGTAAAAACAACCAAGGCAATGTTGTCTTAGAAGTGTTCATAGTCTGAGGAGATAGTCACGATCTCCAAGGTCATTAGTTGAGTTGAGACTGAGATAAATAATTGGTCTGTTAGGTGGACAGATGAAGGAATGTGGCTGAGCTAACCTCAGAAGACATTGTGTCATTTTAGTGCTACCTACATAGCCCGTATTATTAGGGCCTCAGGCTGATGTAGTTCTCCCTAAAAGGGAGGAAGGGTCAAAGTTATGGATTGGTCTTGGTTGAGGTCGAGTCATGGTCAAAGGAGGATATGGTTTGTCCATCAGGTAGACAAACAAATGAGGGTGGTTGAGCTAACCTCAGAGGACATCATGTCATCTGAGTGCTGCCTACATAGCCCCTATTGTTAGGGCCTCAGACTAATGTAGTTTAGACTATGAGTCAAAATGGTTGATAGGTTGGTTTGGTCATGTGTTGAAATGATGAGGATAAGATGATGTTGCAGCCTTTTCCATATTGTGTGATGGTTTATTCTGCAACATTGGTCGAGTGGTCTTTCATCCCTAGCAATTTTCCATATTTGTGATGGATGTATGCTAAAAATGAATTGAGTCTATTTATGCTTCAGCAAGTAATGGTTTATGCTTAACATAAATTGTGTAGTCAATAGTTTCCATGTGTATTAGTGTCCATAGAAACTAGTGTGAATGGTCTATGATAATGTATGATGTCATAATGTCATGTTGTTGGTCTGAAAACATTGGGTGGGCTTGGTTTGGTTGACAAATGATTTGGTTGGGTTGTGACCAAAGTGTATAGGTAGAAAGTGAAAGGCATATTGCTCTTTCATTGACAAGGACCATAATGATAGCATAGGTAGGGGGTTTAGAAACAAAAGCCCCATTCATGCATTACGTCGTTAACCATGGGTTGTGTTAGAGAGGTAATCGAATCACTTTGACATTAAAATGAGCTCAAAGTCCCTTGAGTAGGTGATGTGATAGGTGAGGATAGGGTAACCCTTTTTGAGTAGGGATAACTTTGCCCCTTTTTATAGGAGACCCTGAGATGACTAGAAGTCAAGTCCATGACCCCTTTTTTTTTTGAGCAGACTGATCAATGCGAGAAGTCTACGTAGGGATGTCATTTTGCTTTGTGGTCATTTTTGAAGCTGATCGATGCGAGAAGCTTCTACGAAAGTGTTGTTTGTAGTAATATTTAGTCATAGCCATCCTTTAAAGGAGTGGTCTATATTTTTGCTTTATATATATTTGAGGGCTTTGAATAGCTGTCCTTCAAGGGAATAGTCTATTAGCTACAACAATGATAGTACAACTATCCTTCAAGGGAGCAGTCTGCCTTTAGAGTTTGTGACCTTGGATATTTTGACATCTCGATTTATTTTTGACAAAATTTTGAGTCATGGATAAGACTATAGAAGTTTAAGGGCTCCCTTTTATTAGGATAAAGCATCCATACTTTATAAAAGGGTTATATAGGATTTGTTTAGGGGAATAGCGTTGAAAGGAATGGGGATTAAGAGGATGGGGATGCTCAAGGGATGAGCTCAAGTTAAATTTCAAGTGATCAAGTACTCGATTAATAGTAGAATGGTTGCAGATGCAAGGCATTAAAGGGCTTAGGTTCTGATAAGTCCTTGGTCCATGCTTGTGTGTTATGATGAAAGGTCTGAGCCAATTAGGAGCAAACTTGCCTCGTTTACTTCTTTCCAAATTGGTCATGTGTTGGTTGATGTTGGACATGAAGTTGGTTGATATGTTGTCAAATTGTTTGGCTGGTTGATGTTTGGTCATTGCTTGGTCAATGGTGGCTCAAATTTTTGGTCGAGGTTTGGTCAATGGTCGATTGAATGTTTGGTCAAGGTTTGGTTGAATGTTTGGTCAAGGTTTGGTCAATGGTCAGTTGAATGTTTGGTCGAGGTTTGGTTAAATGTTTGGTCGAGGTCTGGTTGAATGTTTGGGTGAGGTTTGGTTGAATGTTTGGGCGAGGTTTGGTTGATGGTCGATTGAATGTTTGGTCGAGGTTTGGTTGATGATCGGTTGATGTTTGGTCGATGTGTGATTGATGTCTGGTTGATATTTGGTCAAGGTTTGGTTAATGGTTAGTTGAATGTTTGGTCGAGGTTTGGTTGATGGTCGGTCGAGGCTTGATAGTCGGTATAAGGTCAAATTCCCCCAATTGCTAGGGAGAATGTTTGAAAAAATTAGTTTGAGAGGGTGAGATCCTGATCTCCCAGGTTAGAGGTAGGAATCTTAGAATCCCAGATGATGACAAAGGCAATGGTTGGTAATGATTTGATTAAAGTGGCTAGTGGTTGGGGGTCATCAGGTTGGACCTCCATTGATTGCAAGGTTTTGATAAAGGTTTGATGATGTTGTGGAGAGCTTTGAATGAGATTATTCAAAAACATCTTCATAGGGGTCGTGTGGTGAGGTTGTTTCACCATGGAGTCAAGGATTGTCTTCAAAGATGCTAGTTGAGATGTGCTCAAGACAATAATCTTGGGTTTTGGTTGTGGTGAAGGCTTGGTAGATGGGGATGTCCAAGGGATAGAAACATGTCTTTTCCCTTTATCCTTTTGGGTTGGTGGGCTGGTGGTCACATGGACTGTGTTGATTTTGAATAATGGGGTTAAAGGCAATGGAGGGACCATAGTCTGGTGTTGAGATCCCAATTTAGGTGATGATGTTTGTGAGGCCTGTGATGATTTCAAAGATTTGGCAAAGGGGTAGTCAAGAGGATCCTTGATGAGAAGGGTATCCTTTTTACGGTGTTGATGAATGATAGCTTTAAGAGTGCAACAACACTCAGTGTCATGTCCTTGTGTGCGATGATAGTGACAAAATTTAGTGTTGTCGAACCAAGATGGTCTTGATCTGAGAGTTGATGAGTGGGATGGTGAGGAGGTTTGGGAGGCAAGGGATGATGTTGAAGGTTTATTGACAATGTGGTCAAGAAGAAGGGTGTCTTTCTCCAAGCATTGGTGAATGACAACCTTGAGGGCACAACAATGTTCAGTGTCATGTCCTAGCATGTAATGGTACACACAAACTTTAGTGTCACCAAACTAGGGTAGTTTTGGTTCAAGATATTGGTATGGTTTAAGAGGTGGGAGACTGATGTGAGAAGACTACAACAATTGTCGTAACAGTAAGGCATAAGAACCTGCCAATGGGTCTACATGTTTTGTTGTAGTAGGGGTTGATGAATTTTGTTTTGGAGGTGTAGGAGGCATTGGTCATTTTAGAGGAAATATATGTTTGATGGGTTGAGAGAGTAATAGAGGCAATTTGCCTTTGTGAGGTATGGGAGTAGGAAGCACCCCTATTAAGGTTGATGGATGCGGGCCCAAAATTGAAGGTAATGATGAAGGTGGGGGAGGAATTCTCCAGTGTGGTCTAGTAGCCTTCTTTGGTTTAGTTTGAGGGCCAATATTATGTGAAGCAAGATTAGATATGGCGAAAACACCAAGAGATTTAATCTCTTTTGGCATGGTGGGTTTGGGTTTAGATGTGGATGGAGGTGAGTGAGATGTAGTGATCTCAGGCAAAGGGCAAGAGAAAACCTTCACTAGGTCTTCCTTGGTCGAAGTGGGTGAAGAGACAATTTCTTCTCTTGGTGGAGAATAAATTGGAGAATGTGGCTCCTCAAGAGGGTAGAGGGTAGGGATGATGTGCCTTCTACTTGTGGTTGAGGAGTAGGAAGGGTATGGTCCCCCATTGGTAGGGGGAAGAATGAAGGTGGGGCTAGCAGCATTGGTATGGTCAAAGCATCCTCCAATATGAGAGATGTCGATGGAGAACTAATAAGAGAAGAAAGTTATTCATCTTGTGGAGAAGAAATAGGGGAAGAATGGTCTTCCACCTGTGAAGGAAGTTGGTCAGGGACAAGAGGAGAGACTGTGTTGACTGTGCATATATTATGCTTTTGGGGGTCATCAGCCATGGTCTGGACATTATTTTGATTAGGAGGATGGTTAGGAAAGGGTTGTTTGATGATGTCCATGTTTTGATTTGGTGGGGCGTTTGGGTTGTCCAAGACAAGATCCCCCTTATCTATCACATTTTGGACAATGTTCTTGAAAGTTTGGCAGTTGTTGATGTCATGGCCTTGGACATGGTGAAAGTGACAGAAGTCATTCTCCCTATACCATGTAGGGAGGGATTTTGAGGAGTTGAATTGAGGTGGTTTTATTGGAGGGAGATTGAGGACCCTCTACTTGACGAGTTTTTCCAACACAAAAGCTTATGATTCTCCAATTGGAGTGTAGTTACATTGTATGTACCATTGTTGGAATTGTTTTGTGATTCTTTGAGATGTTGAAGGTTGAGGTTGGTCAGTTGTTATTGAAGATGGTGATCTAATGACCATAGTGTTGGCCACTCCTTTGAACTTGGAATTGGTAGAAGAAGGTCTGTAAGAAGAAGGGTCATCAGCTCTTGCATTGGTATTATGCAATTTAACCTTGTCTTCTTTGATCACGTAGAGTTCAAGCTTTTGGGCCATGGTGAAAGCTTCGTCAAAAGTGAAAAATGTTTGAACCCACAAGGTGGATGAGATGTGCATGGCACATGCTTGAGAGAAGAGCTCAATGAGCTCAGGTTGAGGTAAAGGGAAGGAGAGTTGGTTGATTAAGCCTCTCCAACAGGTGACAAAATCGATTATTGATTCGTCGTCAAACTGTTTGATAGAGTAGAGATCTGTAATTGAGACTTTTTTGGTGATGTTGATAGAAAAATGGTCAAGGAATAATTGGGCAAGTTGAGTGAATGAAAAGATAGAGTGACTGGTAATAGAGCTATACCAGTCAAGGGCAGGGCTAGAAAGCGTCATGGGGAATGTGCGTAGTAGTAATGCATCATCATGGGCTATCAAGTAACAAGCATGTCTGAATGCTCATAGATGCTGTTATGGGTCTTCATTACTCTGGAAGTGAGTAAACTTAGGAAGCTCCCACTGACTGGGATACGATTGGATTGGGACATAGGGATGGATGGGTTTATTACAAATTTAGTCATATGAAAGGACATTGCTTGAACTGAAAATAAAAGCCTCAAGACTAGACATTTTGTCCATCAGCATCTTGATGAGATCGGCTAATGGATTGGCAGATGGGGCACCCCATAGGTTGTAAGGTGCTTAGAAGGTGCTAGAAGAGGCATATGACTTAGTTGGTTGCACTTTTATAGGTGCAACATATGAGTAACTAGTCATTGAGACAGAAGCGAAAGCTAGGGGTAGTTGTGTCATGAAGATAGAAGGCATAAGTTGACTAGATACTGCCAAAGGTGGTTGCATGGTGGCATTGGCAAAAGGGGAGATAAACACTCCTGCATTTATAGGCACAAGAGTGTGTGGAGTCGAGATAATCAAGTTTTGGTATGATGTAGAACTCGGTTGAATTGCGTGTGGTTGAAGGGGTAATGAAACCCTGATGGAGGTCGGTCCAAAAATAGATGGGGAGGCCAAACTTTGCATATTGGCCATGGTCAAGTTAATGGTTAAGGCAATAGTCTTAGTCATAAAAGGTTGGGTAGTGGATGGTGTTGATGTCATCACCACTTCACCCGAAAGATCTCACGTTTAGTTTCTTGCGAGATAGTGTTGGAGAGCCTTGACGTTGTGGTCAAGAAGTCTCTCAAAGTTTGGGTCCCCTTCGGGGACAATGGATGGTTGAGTCGGGGTGGATAGGATAAGAGTCCGTTCAGTCTCTAAATGATACTCCATTAAAGGACTAGTTATGGAGGGTGAAGGCGGAAGCGATTGTTGCCTCGCGTGGTTAACAAGAGTCTTGGTTTGACTGCATGTTAAAACCATTCAAGGCAAGAAGGGTCAGGTTTAAGAAAATATGTTTTTAGTCTCAAAAAACTAGAATGGGTGTTGGATAGCAAGAAAGTCGAGTTTTTAAGCTTGCTATTTTGGGAAAGAAAGTTTTGGACAGTGACCGACGTTGGTTAAAAAACCAATGTCGGTGAAATATATTACCGATGTCGGTCAGATAACCAATGCTAGCAAAGAAAGGTTACCAACGTTGGTGGTAAAACCGATGTCAGTGTCTGTGTTTTCCAAAAACTCAAAAAATTTGAAATTTTTTGGAAAGAAGAAAATGTCCTCACTAGCTCAAAAAAATAGATAGGAACAAAAAAAATAAATGGAGATAGGTAGACCTTAAGTGTTAAGTCCTAAGAATAAACTTTTAGAATCATGTTGGCTTATGCCTTAGAGTGTGTTTGGGAAGTTGGCTTGTAGAATGGGTCCTAGGAGAAGTAGTCTATGGTTGGTTTCAAGTTAGTTTCAGTGCTCAAGAGTTTGTGTTAGGTTTCGTACATGGCCTGGTACTAAGGAGCAAGCTCCCCTCACTTCACATGCCCAGTGATAAGTTGGTCTCACTTAGCCAGTATATACTTCCCCTAGAGATTATCCTCTGCCAGAGAACAGAGTGGGCTTTCCCCTTTGTAGTGAAGTCCAAGTGGGATTGTCGGGACGAGTAAGGTATCCGCTAGGTGATGAAATCCTAGTTGGACCTTGTCTCAAGTGAGTTAAGATGTTTGAGTTTGTGTAAGTGGTTTGGTTGTGTAACATGAGTGTGCTATGATTTATTCATGATGTGGTTTTAATTACTAGATGTGTGGACTAAATATGCATTTAGACAGAAATGAGATGCAACAAATTTTAAGCCCAAATAGAAATGTGTGTTCGGATGCAGACAAGTAGAGAAAAGGTTGAAGAGTATGAGTTGACTAGTCTAAGATGCAAGAAAAGAAAGAAAAAGAATGATTCTTTTTAACTTTGCTAATGGTGTCTTTTGGAAGAGATAAAAGAAAGAGATGTAAGGAGAGACCTAATGCACCTATATGAAAAGTAAGAAAATGAACCCAAGGAAGACCCTAGGGTCCCACTGGGCATGCCAGAATGTTTCTATCAATTTTCACTTTTCTAACATTCAAAAGGAATAAGAAACTAAAAGAAATGGTTAAGGGTTTTGTACATACCCAGATGAAGTATTGCACACCAAATTCAGATGACTGAAGGAACTCCTCTTTGATTGTGGAGGATGACACCTATATTCTGCTATCGGTCTTCCACAGTCACTGATGTCGGTTAGTCTGCCAACATCGGTAGGTCAAGGTCACCGACGTCGGTTAGTCTACCGATGTTGGTAGGGGAAATGGTCGATGTCAGTCAGGGCAGCAGCCTTGAACAAGGTCTGGACGGGTTTCATTCGATAGAATGGTCTACAGAATGGTCTGTGGTAGTTTGAGAGTCTATTTGGATGGTCTGAGAGTCTTTTTGAAGGTCTGTACAGGGCTGCAGGGTAGAGAGTATGGTCTAAAAAGGGGATCAAATAGAAGACAGAGGCAACAAGGAGATAAGGGTGAGAGAAGGCTCCCAGAGAATAGGTTGGGTTGTGATTTGGTTGATAGTTTGGTTGATGATGTTAAGAAGTAGCAACTAGAAAACTAATTACTAACATAGTCTAAATAATTGAAATGAAAACACAGAAGAAATACTTACCTACGGCTTGCTAAAGAAAGAGTGTAGCAGAATGGTTGCTGATGCAGAAGACTTCTTGCAATGTGAGCTCCTGTAGCCTGTGATGCTTATTGTGTGCTTGAGAGAGAGAGAGAGAGAGAGGTCTAATTCTGGGTCAAGTAGATCAGAGGATTGAAGGATTGGAAAGATTAGCAGATTGAAAAATTGAAGATCCTGCATTTGGGGTGCTGAATGCAGTTTTGAAGGCAATCGACACCGGCAATACCACCGACCTCGATCGACTACTGACCGATGTCGGTAGCCAAAGAATAGGAAAAGGGGCTAAAAATAGCCTTTTGTCCATTCTTCCTTCTGCCAAGGTCAGCTGGTCACGGAAAAATGGTCGAAGGTGGGTTAAATGAGATGAGAGGATGAGTGGGAGAATGAAATGGGGTCTTAAGTCATTTAAGACTTGGCATGGGGTAGTTAAGAGGATCCAAGGAGAGGTATCCTAGAAGGGGTGGGGTGTCAAGGGAGAGAGAGAATTATTAATTTAAAATAGATGATTGTTTTAAATTAATAAGACATAGGTGGGTTAGGGATGGTTAGAAGTTATAAAGGGACCAAGGGGGGAGGATGACCAAGGAGTAGACACGATTTCGGTGTCTACAAGAGTCTAGTGAATTTGCTTAATAATGACCCTCCTAATAGATTTAGAAGGATTATCCTTGGAGGTGCCTAAGATGGTTACTTTAGGTAGAGTTGAGGATGTAGAGGGTTAGATCAAGTTTAATTTAGAATGAGTAGGTGGGTATGTTCATGGAATGGACATCTTAGCTTTCCATTTATTTATTTATTGTGATCATGTGACCACATTAATGGTATAGATGGAGGGGAATGATGTGATAGGAGGTTGGGTAGGTTATCCATATTTTTGAGGTGAGAGTGGAGGATCTGGTATGTGTTGGCAAATGACTAGTGGGTGCCTTGGTAGAGTGTTTAAGGGAAGCTCTTCTAGTAAGAGGTTATCCTCATCATAAATTTGATGGATAATGTCCTAGAGAGCTTTTCAATTCTCTATGTCATTCCCTGGTGTCCTATGATAGGAACAGATTTGATAGTCATCAACCAAGCCAACTTCAAACCAAAATAGTTGAAGGGTATGATAAGAGGTAAGGTGAGGTGTGAAGATTGTAAAAACATTGGAAAAATGGTTGAGTAAGATTTAGTGAGAGGTGGGAAATGCTTAGGGTTTTTTCTCTTGGTTGGTATGTGGGGTGATTTATTGTTAGTGGGTTTGGTAAGAGAAAGCTTGGTTGAGTTGACATTTCTAGGTAATGGTTTTAGCTTGGGCATTTTAGGGGTTAGAGGGTTTCAATTTGATAGTTTGGCCATCAATAGTTTGGAGAAAACTAGTGTATCAGATAGTAATTGGGTTGGCATAATAAGTGGTGGTAGATGACATATGTTATAAGGGATTTGACTTTTAGGTAGATTTGATGGATGAGGACCCAAGATAGAGGGTAGGGCACAAGAAGGAAAAACCCTATGCATGTGGCTACTCAATGGTTTTGTTCTTTTGTTTAGTTGGGTTTGAGGTTTGGGTGGAGTTTTAGATGTGTTCAACTTCATTTTAGGAGATGGGTGGACCAAACTCCATATGGGGAAGTACTAATATTTTTAATAGGTTTGTGTGGTGTTTTGCTTGCTTGAGGTATGAATGCCTTGGTTAGTGGGGAATGTGAGGTGTTGGTAGATGTTTTGATTGGTTTGAGAAGTGGTAAAAAGATGATCGATGGGTTGGTTAAAGGTGTTTTATAAGGTTCGTGTTTGTTGATGTAAGGGAGGCCTAAATGTTTCTAAAATGTCGCTTGATCCATGTCTGATTTTAGGGAAAATTTCAATTTCTACACTAATGTGGAAAAATGTTTGTGTACTAGTTTTACTTTGTAGGTGGGAAATGCAAGAGATAGAATTATTGGTTAGGGATTTTAGTTGATAGGTTGGTTAGATTGTAGAGGTGAGGGAAGTAAGGTTGAGATAAATGTCTCATCTATGGGAGATATCGATAGGAGTGCTTCTCCTTCAAGAATAATATCTTAAGAGTAGTTTTTTATTGGGTAGCTCATAGGGGTAGAAAATTAGGAGTGTTTGGTTGTTCAGATATGCCTATCAGGGTGGAATGTGATG
This sequence comes from Torreya grandis, assembly GCA_037957365.1. Lineage (NCBI taxonomy): Eukaryota > Viridiplantae > Streptophyta > Pinopsida > Cupressales > Taxaceae > Torreya > Torreya grandis. The sequence continues at coordinate 3,520,789 of JARHVA010001235.1, read as the reverse complement.
ATTCCAAGGCTTATATGAGTGAATTTAGGGAAAAATGAACCTCCTTAGGCTAAATCTCTGATGGAGGGGAAGATGACTCTTCCTCCTCTATAAGTGAAGTGTGGGAAGAGTGGGTAGATTAGATGGTTGGGTCCTCATGTGTAGGTGTGTCATAGACCATGTTGACCATGTGGGCATCATGGGAGCATTCAGCCTATGTGTCCTCATATTTGAAAAGGGTATGGTTAGTAAAGGGCTTTTAAAAATGTCCAAGGCTTGATTTTGAGAGGCATTAGGTTTATCTAATGTGAGTTCCCCATTGTTAATGAGGCTTTGAAAAACATTATTGAAATTATTGCATCAATTGACGTCATGTCTGATCATTCAATGAAAGGCACATAGGTCATTTTAATTGTACCAAGTAGGTGTTGGATAAGAAGAGTCAAAATATGGGGGAGGTTTGATGGGTGGAAGTCATGCAAGATTAGCTTTTAGTAAATTTTCCAACACTGAGGCACAAGATTATCCAAGTGGACTAAATTGTTTTTGGGTGTTTTAGTTTGGGTTCTATGAGCTCTGGTTAGGGGATTCATAAAGTTTTGGTGATTTACAATAGTTGGTGGGGTAGCCTTAAGGATGAATACATTCATATTTCCTTTATTCTTAGCCCTAGAGTTATATTGATTTTCTACTTTAGAGGAGGAGATTTCATTGGTCTTCAAGGTAGAGTTCTTGTTTCGTAACTTCAATTTACCCTCATCTATAAATTAGTTCTAGAACTTGCATACTATGGTAAAAGCTTCATCCAGAGTTCTGAAGCTTTGGATATGTAATGTAGAAAAGATGTGCTTGGGACAAGAATAGGCAAAAAGTTTGATTAAATCAAGTTGAGGCAAGGATAATGATAATTGGTTAATCAAGATTCTCTAATGAGACACAAAATTATCTATAGACTCATCCTCAAATTGGTGAATGGAATAAAGATCAGTGATAGAAACTTTCTTGGATATGTTGATTGAAAAGTGATCTAAGAAGGTTTGAAATAATTGGTTAAAGGATAAAATGGAATTTTTAGTAATGACACTATACCAGTCTAGCACTAGGCTAGAAGAGACATAGGAATGTGCATAAAAGTAGGGCACCATCATAGGCAATCATGTAGAAAGAGTGCCTAAATGCTCTTATTTTTTGATGGGGTTCTTATTTATTATTAAACTTGGTGAATTTTGGAAGCTCCCATTGGGTTGGATAAGGTTTGATAGGTACTGAATGGTGAATGGGCTCATTATAGACTTGGTCATAAGATATAATGTTATGGCATCTTGAAAGGGATAACTCAAGAGTTGACATTTTGTCCATGATTATTTTCATTAAGTATATTTGAGGTGGTGCACTTGTGGGGTTATAAGGTGTATATTATGGTTGGGGGATATATTGATAATTGATAAGAGATTGGGAGATGGCCCCATACTAATAAGAAGTTATGGGGGGTTGGGAGATGACATATTAGGATAGGTGGATACTGGAAATTAGGTAGTAGGTATATACCCTTGTGGGTAGGGTTATAACCAAGGTTAGATGATGAAATTAATTATTGGGATGCTAAGGTAGGTTGAGATGTGCTTAGATTGGTAAATAGAGGGGTCGTCATGATCTTTATGTTGATGGGTGGTGAGGTAGAAGGGGTAGGTAGCCCTAATCTTTGTAATGAGGTATTAACCAATGGGCTAGGTTTGACATGATGGATTGATGGTTGGGTTGTCCCCAAGTATAGGAGTCATTATATGGGGTAGATGGTGTAAGGGTAATGGTTGGTTATATAGGTTGGTTCTCAACCATAACATCAAAGGGGTTGGTAGATGAAGATGTCTGAGTGGTCAAAGGTTGGGTGGTGACCATGGAAATAGGGATACCCTCCATAAAGTGTGATGCCATGCCATAAAGAGGATCTTAAGGTGGATTTAAAACTAGGATATGGTGAGAAAAGGTTTTAAGATAGTGTTGAAGGGCCATTAGATTATTGTCTAAAAAAGTGGTAAAATCTAGGTCTCCTTGTAGAAATACCCAAGGGAAAGTAGGTCTTCCTAGGAAATGAGGTGAATATTCTACTTGTGAGATGTACTCCATATATAAGGAGATAGAGGAGGTTGATTTAGGTGACAGGTTTCATTTTTTTAGGTCTCTTCACCATTGACAAGTGAGAACCATACAAAAAGTGAGAGAGAATACAAAATAAGAGACTCACCATTCAAACAAAAAGAAGATAAATAAAATAGTCAAGGAAATCAAGGAACACACTAGAGAGTATGTTTAAGCATGAAGTTAGTTTTAAGATCACTTTTGGCTTATGCCTTAGTTTATGAGAATGTGTGATAGAAGTTGGTTTGTAGATTAGGTACTATATAAGTAGTGTATGGATAGTTTTGGGTTATTTTTAGTTCTCAAAATAATTTGTATTGGAATCAATATGTGGCTTGGTATTGGGGCCTAACCCCTCACTTCACATTCCCACAATGATAATAGTGTCAGGTGATTTGCCAATATATATTGATATCTAGAGTTTATACTCAACCAAAGAGAAGAGTTGTCTCCTATTGGTAATAACCTCCAAGTAGGATTGTTAGGAGTGGGTAAGGTAACCACTAGGTGATGAAATCCCAATTAGACATTATCTCAATTGAGTTATGATGTTTAATTGATTATGTGGTTTGGTTGTGTAACATAAGTCTACTACAATTAATCTTGATACCATTATTTAAGCTAAGTGAGCTAGAAGTATTAGCCAATCAATAGATGTAGTATGTTTTAGACCCAAATGAAATTTATTTTTCAATTATGAGCATAGATAGAGAAATAAGCATATATATGTGGATAAAAATAAAACCCAAGTAGAGATATGGGTCCCAACATGTGTGATAGAATGTTTCACTCAAATTTTGATATTATTTAGAAGAAGGTACTAAAACATAAAATACAGGTTATGGTAGGAACACCTACTTGTTTTTGTGAATGTTGAATCAAAATATTGTGAATACATCATATTTGGTTAGGGAGGATGACCTACATGTAATAAAACACTAAAGCTAGGTGGATTTCCTACTCCTAGCTAGATCCCAAAAGTGAGAGATTCCTTAGGGGATGTCAATATAACATTTTAGAGTAATTAAGTTAATAAAATAGAAAGAAAGTACTTGCCTAAATGATTGAAAAGTGATAAAACTGAGAACAAGAATTGCTTAATAAGTAGATATGCTATAAATGATCTAATTAGTGATAAACTAATTAGTACTAGTGCTAGTGGGTCAAGGTGTGATTTAAGGAATCTAGAAAAAGGCATGTGCATGGTCAAAAACATAGAAAAGTGAATTGGATCAGACAAAGGAAGTGGAATAATATTGTTGGATTTTCCTACCATAGGTGACCATTGATGATTGGGCTAACTGTCATTGGTTAGGCCTGACCTTTGGTGGTTGGGTTGATCATTGATGGTTGACTATGTCCAATTTTAGACTTTGTCAATAGCTAGTTATTGGGATTTTCGATTAAATTGTAAGATTTGGGAAAGGTCTAAATTGATTGAAAAATGGTAATAAATTATGTGGATGATAATAAACAAGTAATTGTCTTACCTAGAGTGGATTAGGTGGGTGATAGGCATTATTGATGTATGGGTGGAATTTGGCCTAATTTTGGTAGAGTAATGGTGCTTGGAGTCTTGGTTGAGAGGTAGCATCAAGTTGGATCTCATAAAGAGGGGTTGATAGTGCTATATAATGCTAAATAACCTGTAAGAGAAAACTATGAGTACCTGAGCTCCTGATAATAATTACAAATGGTATGACCTCCCAAGCCTGTCTCTCTTATAGGCATAGACAAGAGGTGGAAGTGGTTGTCCTAAATAGACTTGAAGAAGGCTTATAAATATAAGTCATCCATGCAAAGGGCTTGAAACTAGATTTAGACTATCGTATTTAGAAAATCAAGGTGGTGATTTGCATATAAGTTGCATTAGGGAAGATCAGGTAGTTAAACCTGACTGTTGATAATTAGGCTAACCATCAATGGTTAGATTTACTATTGATAGTTGATGCTAACTACCAAAATATCCTAAAAGGCCATGTTAAGCTTAAATCTATTGAAGATAGGCCTAGATAAGGAAAAAGGGGTCTAAGGGGCTTGTTAGGGGTCATGGCACTTGGGAATATGTGTGTGGAATTTTGGTGTCTACACTACCAACCAAATGGGATAATGAATGTTCTTTAGCTTCTTCCACTCTTATTTTACCTCATTTTATGAGTGTTCCTCTTAAAACCACTCAAAATTATATATGTTTGTTTCATGGGATAGATAATCATTATTCTACCCATTGTTACAAATTATGATAATATCTTTATACTTTACATCCTTCCTCTCCTACCTTAGATAAATCCACACCTCCCTTGAAGGTTCTACCTGAATATATACTTAAGTATGGTGAGTAATATCATCTATGGCACTAATGTGGCACCCATCACACCGATTGTTACTGCATCCTTCAATAACACCTTAAGGATCACCTTCTAGTTATTCTTGGACCTTCTTCTATTCCTCCCATAGGTTGTTCCCATAAGAAAGCTTCTCCTTCTTTTATCATGGCCTGACCTCTAGTGGTTCCATCCTCTCTTTTTCTCCCTTCATCACCTTCTATGCTTCCACCCATGATTTCTTCACCTATGGAACTTATCTCACTTACGGATCCTTCTCCACCCATGAGTCCCTCACCGTGGATCTTTCTCCACCTATTATTCCTATATCTCCATTAGATCCCACTCCCATGAATTCTTCTGAGCATCCCTTGCCTAATTTTCCTTACCATGATCCATCAATAGTTCCTACATTTTTAGTTGAGGAGATTAGAAGAGAAGTCTTTTCCTAGTTTTTAGTAAAGATTAATGAGACATAACAACAATTCATATCCAACCTCATATAAACTTATCCAATGTCTTGTATAATGTGTGTGGTTATATTTATCAATACTTATGATCACATGCATGGTGCTCTTACATTTACATTTTGATTAGATGTATGCTCCAATTTCATTCTTATCTATCTATTATATCATTTGACACTATGTCAAATTCATTTTTTCCCCTGTCTTATATGGTGATTATTTAGTTTTTTGTACTATATTTTGCTTATATTGTCATTTATCTTTGTATATGATTATCTTTATTTATCATTGCTTTCTCTTTCTTTATTGAGTTTTTCTCAAAAATCTCTTCTTGTGTCTTCATGATTGTTTGCTTTCTTAACTCTATTTTAGAGATAATTATCATTGTGACTTGGTTATACAAACCTTGTTCTCTTTGGTCCTTATCTCTTTTTACCATGTGATAAATTATCAAACAATGCATCTCATTATACTTTCATTTTGCTAGTCCACTTTTAGATCTCCTTTTTCCTTTCACAAACTAAGCATATACATAGTTGAAACTTGATATCACATGCTAGTTCATTATTAAGCCTAAGTGTCCTACTCAATCTTTGTCTTTGGTTAACTAGATTTATTTAGCCCTACCCTATAGCTCATTTGTGTGTATCACTACATCTCTAATGATTGGTCATTCCAAATATGTATGGAGGAGTAATCTTCAAAATCCATAAAAAGTTAAAAGCCAAAACATTTTACAAAAGGTAATGATATAAAAGGCAAAAAAAATATTAAAATTCAAATCACACTAAAGGATGTGATTCAAAGCACATCTCATTCTTATAGTCAAATCTCAACTTCCATAGTTTGCCTCACAGTATAACCAAGGCCCTTTGGGGTGTAGTAAGCTAGTATATTAGAAGAGGATAATTAAAAAAATCTTATAGTGTTACTTTCTCATGCAAGTACCCAATCTTTGTAGTAGATTGATGGGTCTATAAGGAGTCCTAAATAATGGGTAACATGTCATGGGAAGATAGGTCCATTTTCCTTTTCTTGTACCAATATAACTTCATGAGTTGATCTTAGTAGCATGCTTATCTTCCTACAAAGCTTTGTGTCTATAGCAAACATATTTCCTTTGTGCATTGATGGTCACTAGTCACTTAGTATCTTCTCATGCTCTTTGTATGCCTCTTGCCTCCTAAGGTCTTCTGATAAGATGCCTAAGTATTTATTTTCAAATGCCCTTTTTCATTCCCTATTTACCTCATATTTACTCTTGAGAAATATTATTTTGTCTATTGATGACTCCCTTTGGGATTTCATTTGTGAGTTGCATTGTAAGACTATGGATAGGACCTGACCATCCTCATAAATTACCACCTTTTTCCTTCCTATTACCCACATCCTTTGTTACCTGATTTCCCCAATTTTTTCACCCCTGTGGTGTTGTCTTTTTGAGTTGCATTGTAAGACCATGGATAGGACCTGACATTCCTCACAAAATTTTCAAATAATACAAGTCACAAACTAAATTACATGTGTCAAATATGAGATAAGATGTGATTGATTATGAACTTACACATCATTGACATGCTTCCTAGCATGATTTCGTATGTTTTATGATTAATTAATTTCTCTTTTTATTTTATCTTCTTATTTTTTGAGTGCATGTAAGAATACAACCATTTCTTGAAATTTTCATACTTTGTATCTTGAATTAGTGTGATCAATTTAAGACCAATCTTTTTCCAAAAATTTTCTCTTATAATTTCCAACATGACAAAGTATGATTTATTGACTTAGTTAATTTGTTTTTATACCATTTATGCCCTTTTATATACCTTCCATTTTATTACATTATTTTCATACGTCCCAATGCAATTTAGTTTGATTTTACTTGTTTTAATTTGGTTTTAAAATATTTCACTTTAGTTTAAAATCAAATTCTTTTTTACCATCCCTTGGTTATTTATACTTAGTCATTTTATTTTTATTAAAAATTTACCAACTTTAAATAGTGTGTAGTACATTTTTAATTGATTATATTTTTACCAAGTCTTTTTGCCTATTTCTTTTTAACCATGTATGTGTTTTACATAGTGCTAGAAAATAAACCACATCTCATACATCTCCTATATCATATACAACAATAGCTAAATACATATGCTAGAAATAAATATATCCAAAACATCAAAAACCATGACCATAATGATGAAAACATACACAATCAACATCAATATGCCAAAACAATACATCATATATATACATCTCATGAGTTTTGATACAACAATACAATCATATATAATGCTCTAATAATATGGTTGGGCCCCATATTATCTATCTCATTCCCTATCCAAATTGCCTACCAAGGCCTTGGTCTAACTCCTCTAAATAATACATTATAAGGATTTTTTCAAAGATCTCAATCCCTCCACCTATTCCTATATATGTGATATTTGCACTTTTGCCTGAGCTAACTTAGTCTGGGTCACCATATTAGCCTATGTCAATTGGGTCTACATCATAGTATGTGCATATGCAATATACATCACTATATCTAGATATGTAGCTCTCTCCTCTACCAGGGCCTACCATGCCCATATTTCACCTGCACCCATCTCTACTGGTGGTTTCATCCTCTCCCTCTATGATCATATCTACCTCACTGCCTCCCTTGCTAATCTGAACCAACTTGACTAAGCTAGGGTAGATGGTACACTAGGGTCGTTTAATGTATTAGGGTCATACATTTGTATAGTCTCATCCAGGACATCATGGAGTGCTCCCCTAATAAGAGACACCCATCTCTATTACTCATCCCCAACTACACCTATAAAATCATGCCCAAATAGATATTAGATCACTGGCATATCTCACAATATCTATCTACGTCTAGTATCTATTTCAAAATTAAAACTTAAGCAATAATTTAATCATTTTTATTACCTATCTATGTCTTTTCCAATATTATATGCCTATATTCCAAAATTTTCAATTTTTAGATTTTTTTTGCACTAACTTATATAGGCTTGCCTAGTGTTCTTCACATTAGATGACTTAACTTTCTCTTGAAGTATACTTATTTATCCACAACAATAAAGTAAGTAAAGGTATGTCTTTTTAAATTATTTCCTTTCCTTTATCTTATTTTCTACTTATTGTACTTTACTTAGCATTAATGTTGTGTGTTATCATGTTCTATTTCTTAAAACACCATACCATGTTGCACTTATGTGACATGTGATGAGATTCGAGTGGGGCATATGTATACACATAATATTTTCAAATTTTTATTGATTACTGACACTTTATATCTTGTAGGAATCCATCAAGTCTTAATTTATTTGAGTGCATTCCTTAAGGGGTACACTAGGAAAGGGGTGGGAAAACCATTGGTGATTCATAAGTTTTTTATCCCTTTTCCCACTTTATATCTACACACTCATCTCCTAAAAAAATTTACCTTAAGATTATTCTTCTCAGCCTTACTGATTCTAGTCTATTTCCATGCTTTATCCTCCTTTTCTTGCCTTAATTCCATTTTGGATAGTTAGTTGTACTAGGTCAACTAGGTCAACCTTGTATATTCTAGGGGTATTTTTTACTCTTTAAGTTTGTTATCCCTTCGAGTGAGCTAGCTCAGACCTAGTGAATTATCCTAAAAACATACAGAGTCGACTAGGTCAAACTTGTATAGCTGATATTTATGAGAGGATTTAGAGTAGGATCCACATATATAAAAAAATTTCATTTCCAACCATTTATAATAAGAGAATTGAAGAATAATAAGTGTGAATGAACATCTTCTTACTGACCATTCTACTTGAGGAATAAAGATTAGGGTTCCATACTTTCTTTGGAGATATGGATCTTGTCTTATGGAGACATATTTTAGATGCATAGATAGGTTATGTATCCTTGAGGTGATTTTTATTTTTTATCCTTACATACCACAACAATCTCTTGTGAAGCACCTTTCCCAAGGGAGAGATTAAGGCTTGGTGGGTTTGTCTTCAAGGTAAGTATTCCTAACTTTATTTCTCCTTTGTAAGAGTAGATAGATTATGTAGTTGTGTTTATTTCTTCCATGAATTAGGATTTTGTATACATTGACATGAGTATATGTCTTCTATGCATGTTTAGTTTAGTATTTTTTGTTTCTAACCCCCACTTTATGCCACAAGCTTTGGTGAATACTAAATTAGATTTACTTTTTGTTAATAGAATAGAGTGAGCATTAAACATAAGACTCTTATAGGGTTGTTGTGTGATTATGTTAGAATGTAGGCTTTCAAACCCTTACAAGCATGATGTATTATACCAAATGATCCCCTAATAGGGTCTAATGTATCCCCATAATTCCCATTCTTAATAAATTTATTCCTAATTGGAAGTTTAGGTATGCTCTATCTTCTCTGATCTAGGATTGAATTATAAACATGATGCATTTCTAATTCCATATAATTTCTAGCTCCTTCTAGATGACTTCCTCTAGTAATTTGATATCTTTAGATGATTTAACCTTTGAATACAATCACTTACCTCTATGATGTAGGCAAAATTTGAGTCAAACTTTGGTTTTATGTCTAGGTGGTGCTCAACCATCCATACGTGCAAAATAAGGTTCTTGGATGATCAACTTTATGATATGTTCACATGATCATTGAGGCAAGATGTTCACTTTGAGGTCATCACGTGTGATCCCACCTCGTATGATGAGGATGTTAATGAGTGTCTAAATATTGAATTCTTTGAGGTGTATGTAGGTATGTGCCTCGTGTGAACCTAAAATTCAAACTCTTCATGTGATTATAACCATAATGCGATTAATGATGGTGTCATTGAATCTCCTCTTAAGAAGAAAGACAAGAAGAATAGTCATGAGGTAAATGATCTGAGTAGGAAGCCATATGAAAATAAGGATTTCAAATCAATCACAACAAAACTATGGATGGTGTTTCCTTACTAACCCATCAATTTTTACAATTTCCATCAGATGAAGGGCCATGCTGATGCAAACTGTGCTACCCAAAATATGGTGTGCAAGCCTTACCTTTACCTTAAGGTTATCCACTTGTAGAACCCAACCACAAATTGAATGTGTTTAAGGAGCCTCTACCTGACCATGATAAGGATAAGAAGAAGAAGAAGAAGTCTAAGGCTAATTCCCATCATTCCCCTTTTTTCTCTTCTACCTCTTTTGATTCATATTCCCAAAATGACCTGAGAGGGAAATCCAAGAATGACTATATCAAGGTCATTGTTGATATTAACATAACTTCTAATGGGTATGAGTGCCTTGTTAACATGCACTTGGGTTAGGTCACTAACCCCATCACAAATACTAGTGGTTTTGAGCCTCCTACCTAGCCCATGGGGGTAAAGAACCCCAAAGTCAGATTTAACTTTCAATATAACATCCCACCCTAGGTTAGATAGCATCCTTACTCTATTAAATAGGATTTATAGGGCCTCTTAGCTAGGATATCCATTTTTGACCTTCTTTAGATTTTCCCTTAGTAAAGGGGTTTCATCTTTGATGATCTTGGTCTCTTTCATAAGGCCTATTGCAGGATAATGTCAAAGTTTTGTTCAACTCTAAATTTTTTGATCACCCCCATCCTCCCACCTTATCTTTTGACCCTACCTCTTTTCTTGACACTTTAGTTCTTGTAAAGAGGGATCAATTCCCCCTCTACATTAAAACATCCATTGATGATTATCATGTCAAGAGATTCATCATTGACTAAGGAACTACATTGAATAGCATGCCCCTATGTGTGTTTAATGAGATTGGAATTAGTAAAAAGAAACTCTTTAATTATCAACATAACTGTATTGGTTTCAAAAATGACATGGTTACACCATTGGGATACATGAATCTCTAGGTTAAGTTTGGCCCCAACATAGTCAAGATTTATTTTTTTGTGTTAGACTTGCATCACTCATACAATATAATTTGTGGCCATCCCTAGACCACTACCATACAATTCATCACATCAGTCATGTTTTGCATGGCCTAATTCATGGATAAAGGTGAGGTTCATACCATGAAGATAAAACTAGATCCTTGGGAATTTATCTATGCTAAGACAAAACCCTCTTATAAGGCTTTAGTTATCTCCTCATAGAGCCTTGTGGGTTCACCCAAGGATCTTACCTTTGATTCTTATTTTCTCAAGGATGAGCATTTTGATCAGACTGAATACCAATCACCATTCACTCCTTTGGATTCTGACATGCATTTCCTAACTCCCTCTCTGACCCCATATCTCTAGGATGGATCTTCACTTTTTAGAGACCTCTTTTGAGATGTCTCCCTAAATGTAGATCTTCCCCTCTCTTCGTGTTTCTCCCATCACAATATTAGCTCTCTCAATGTATCTCCCATGGAGATTGCTAGCGCTGTTGAGTTCTATCTTGATTATTATTCCATCCATGGTATAACACACAACCCAATCAATGAGAGGAGATCTTATAAGAAGATCATGCTCACACATTATACACACCACCATCATTTTAATTTTTAGGTTCATAGGTCTCATTCACTAACAATGACCCCACCTTTAACACTCTTATGTTTCTGGTTATGGTTGGTAAACCTAAGGATATGGATGATTCATCTCCTTCTTCTCACCTTTTACCTATTATTTGGCCTCTTCATAGGTTAAAGAGTGGTGTGCCTCAAGGATAGGCCTCTGGTTAGGATGAAGTGGTGGCTTACCCTCAGGGGTAGGCCTAGGCCTGGGCTTGTGGTGCTTTGGTGAGCCTCAAAACTTACCAAAACACCCTCCCTAAGCCCATGTTTAGTGGATTTTCACTCTTGTGACACCCATCATCAGACCTTATAGGTATTCATAAAAATTTGGCTTATACACTCCTCCATGGATGCACCTTAGGATAAAATCAAAGTTTTTTTATTCTTTTAGTTGGTCAAGCTACTACTTGCTAGTAGTTAGCCCTTTACTGACTCCCTCTCTCCTTTTTTATAGTGCCTATAGGTGGTGTGGGTTAGTGGTTATGGAGACTTATGACTTTATCCTACCTTTCCTAGTTGTTCTTTGTCTATCTTGTGACTCTTACCACCCCTCATTGCCTCTCATTGTGTTTGGCATTCAGATACTCTCTTGGTTAGCCCTCATATAATGGTAGTAGCTCTACTAGTTGAGATGACTTTCCTACCTTTAGCACCCTAACTGCTCGTCATCTCTGCATAGTAGAGAAACATGATTGTAGATCAATCATGAACATTTTAGAATAAGATAAACATGTTCAACCAACATGTTTTTCTTATTTTCCATTCCCAACCTTTTTGGGTAAGTTTTGGGCCTTTTTAAGCTCCCCATGCCTATTTTTGGCTCTTTCTACTCTAGGTCATAGGTTTTTGGGCTAATACATAGCCTCGTAGTGGACCAAGCCATGGTCCTTGTATCCTGGTAATCATTTATGTTATGGGTTTGCCTAGGTAGGCTATGGCTTGGGCTTGAGGCCTTATTTTTTACCTCTTTTAGCCTTTGTTTTGTTCCATTATTGCTCATAGAACCTCAAAACCTTCATCTTACAGGTTTTAGCCCATTCTACATGCAATGGAAGAGTCCATTTCTCTCTTTAAGGCCTATTTGGGTGTGTTTTAGGACTATTTCAATCCCTTGGACTCCCCCCCAATATCCTCTAGCCTATCAAGACCATGTAATCCTCATCAAGTACACCTTCAGATAAAATTTGATCTATCCTCTTCTTGAAGCTAGTAGTTTCTTGGCTCATTCATATCTAATCCTTAATAACTCCCTCTCCCTCTTTCACTATGGTTCTTATAGGTGTGGGTTTATGGTTTTATTTTATCTAAGACTTGATCTAGTCTTCATTCATTCATAGACATCCTACCACCCTTCATCACATCATCCTAGATTTAGTGTTGTCTTTGCCCCTCAATTATGACTTGATTATTTTATTTTTATCCCTTATGTAACTTGTTTATCCCCTAATCCATGTTGAGATGATCCTTATGTAGCATCCTCTTGAATTTTTTACCCCTATTATGGTGCACATCTTAGTGGTGATTCACACTGATAGTGGCATTCAAGGAAACCTAGGATCCACTACTAATGGTGGTATTCAAGGAAACCCAATATATTCAAACCTATTTTTGGCCCTTTCTAGCCTAGGCCATAAGTTTCTTGGCTAGGTCATGGCTTAGTAGTGGGCTAGTTCATTAACCCTATGGCTTGGTAGTGGTCCAAGCTATGGGTTTACCTAGGTAGGTTATGACTTGGGCTTGAGTCCTTATTTTTAACCTATCTAATCCTTAATTTTATTTTTTTATTTCTCATGGAATGATAAACCTTCATTTTAGAGGTCTTGTCCCATTTTGGATGTAATGGTAGAGTCTATTTCTCTCTTTGAGGCCTCCTTGGGTGTGTTTTGAGACCATTCCAATCCCTTAGAACCCCAAGTCATCTAGTATGCCAGGCTCATGTATACCTTGTTAGGCACACCTTAGGATAGAAGTTGATAGCTCTTATTATTTTAGTTAGTAGTTTCCTAGTTCATTCGTAGACAATCCCTACTTACTCCTACTCCCTCTTTCATTATGGTTATTGTAGGTGTGGATTCATGGTTTTGGTTACTCCAAGACTTGCTTTAGTCTTCACCAACTAGTCTTTGTCCCTTCATATACATCCTACCACCTTTCATCACCTCATCCCATAGTTAGTATTGGTCTTCACCCCTCATTTATTACTTGAATGTGTTTTTTGTCTCTTTTATGCAACTCATTTTTCCTACTCCATGTCAAGATGATCCTTCCAAAGCATCCTCTTACATCCTCAACCCACATTATGATGCACCTCTTAGTAGTGATTACATTGATGGTGTTAGTCGAGGAAACTTAGGATCTACCACTATCACTTGGATTATCAATGACCCATGGGAATATGAGCTTATTGTAGCTAGTTATCTCCTTACCAGTGAGATTAATAATGCAATTGAGTATCACATAATCATCGATGCTTTGATTGATGCTCATGTGCTAGGTATATACTATGTGAAATTATTATATGACCCACTCTTATTCATGTCTCAACTCATTGGTGCTTGGACCATCCTTAGCTCTGAGTTGCTCTCCCTCTTTAAGGTGGTTCATGATTTGCTCTCTTCCTTTAAGGACATCTAGGTCACCCATATCCCTCTTAGGGATAATGTTTAGGCTAATACCCTAATGAATTTCATTTTGTATTATATGATTTGATATCACTTATCTCCCTTATTTATAGGAGCTAGAACTAGATCTAGAGTTAGATTTGGAGTACATAACATTTTACACTCTCACCCATGGATCATTCCATTAACTTCTTCCACCAGCATCTTTATCTGGTAAGTGTAGGTAATGTTATCTTTTATATTTTTAGTTATTTCCTTTCTTTGATTTTTTTTAGATTTTAGGTACAACATAACACTCCTTGTTGATTCAAACACATATTACTTATACCTCAAGGGCATATGTAATTATACTTCTCATGACCCTACTCCTCCCTATGATTACACATTTGCTCATGTATAGACTACCAACCTTAGCTATCCAATTTTGATACATTTTACACTTACATGGACCCATTTTATGTCATATATCTATCCCCTATACATCCTTGGCACCTCACTCACCTTTTTGCTCATTGATAGGCCTTCTAAATGACTCCTAGAGCCCTTCCAAACCTATATTGACCACCTAGGGTTGGTTTTTGACCTAGGCCATGCATTAGGGAGGAAAACCAAATCTTAGGCCACATGTTTCATTTACAAAATCTATATCTTAGGCCATATCCTAGGTAAAATATGCAAAAAAGGGCCTAATTTGGTCTTAATGCCTAGAAATAGGTAGTTTTTGGATTTTGTTGGATTAGGGTTGCCTTATATAATAGTTTATCATTCATTTTCATCTTTCTCTATCCTATATTTTTAAATCTCTAATCCTCTTTCTTGATCATCACTCTCAAATCTTTGGTTCCTTCTTGAATCTCACTTGGTTCATTCTTGGCATACTTATATTTCATTATGACAGGGGATATCTGATAGCTCTAGATTTTTTTTTGTGATTCACATTATACTCTATAGTGTTATTAAATATTTTTGGTTTCTTCGAAATCTATCAAGACTCCATTTTAGTTTTTATTGTGCTCTACACGTTGTCTCTCTTATAGTTGGCAACTTTTCCTTCACGTCTTCCATGGTTTTTGGCTCTTAATTCAAACTCAGCTCACACACAGCTTGATCCTCCTCTTTCATTACTTCCTATCTTAGATAATCAATTGTTATAAAGTTTTAATAATAGTTTTGAACTTGATATGAGGTAAATTTTCTATGCAAAGTGAAATTCCTATTTGTTTTTAGTAGTATACATGTTAGGTTTTGATTGTTTTAACAATTTAGTTTATTTAGGGCATTATCTATGATAGTTTCTAAAGTTTTTGAATTTTTATGTCATTAAAAATGTCCTTAATTTATTTAAAAATTATATGTATTTGAATAAATAGTCTCCTCTTTTGCTAAACTATAAAATTGCATTATTAAGAGATAATAGTGTTGAGAATAAAGAATTGGCTTAGGCTTAGAGTAGGTATTTTCTTGCACCTTTGCTTGAAAATGTATTTGATTCATAAAAAATATTTCATATTGGCCTAAAAGTTCCTTATTTTATAAGTTTATTCATCATTTGATAGTTTTCTTTATTCAGTATTATCATTTCTATAATTTTTATGCAAGTAGATTTCTAGTTTCAGTTTCTTGTTTTATTGTGGTTATACCCATTAGAGATACTTGCATCATTTTTGTGATTGATCACACTATCCCTAACCTTGTTTATGATTCTTTATATATCTTGGTGTAAGACAAAAAAATGGATAGCCTATATAGATCTCTAGCATCCCATAGAAGCCTGAGCCTTCTAGCCTTCTAGGTGTTTGTTTAAGTACCCTGTGTACCCCCTACCAAACACTAGTGGTTTTTTTTAGATTCTTGGAGCTAAAAATCCCAACTTAATTTTAAAAATGCACAAACCCTAATCGTAGATAACATTAGGGTTTATATTTCTAGTCTTTTAAGACCCACATTATTTCAAAATCCTATAGTTTCTAACTACATTTCATAAAATATTGATAATAATGATAAATGAATTTGATCACTTTTTAACACAATTTTTTCTATATTTGTTTACATGTGTATTTCCTTTCATTTGGAAATAATTCAAATATGACATAAACACATATGTACATGATGCTTTGTATTAGTTAAATTATATGTCATATTTTGCTCTATCTCTAGCATGTTATTATTATTTTATGTGGAATTTAGTTAGGAAAAAAATCCTTACATACATATAGGATCTATTACCTAATCTAAAAACCATGTTTCAAGTTTCAATATCATATCTTATGCATATGAAAGAATATTTTTCTCCTCCTTGTCTCCATGAGGGTGATAACTACTTTCCCTCTAACCAGGTCCATGTTATCACTTCTCCATGAAGTTAGGTATCCTACAATACTATTTAAAATGTATATAATAAGCTTACCCATCATTCAAACCCTTCCCTCCCCATATATTCTCTACAAGGGATGTACCTACATGTTCAATAAAAAACAAATAGGGTTTGTTCTTGTGAGAATATATGTGATCAAATTATCAATATGAACAAAATAATTGTAGAATTATAATATCAAAATCAATTATTATAGTAAATTACTAAAACATTGGAAAATTATTTTACAAGAAAATTCCTCCATGGCATACTAGTGTTAATCATGTATATGCATATTCACCTAGTCAATTTATGACAAGTAATGTTACATATCAAAATAATAAATCACAATAAAGTGCATCTACAACTAGTGACTCAAAAATTATTCAAAAATCAAATATAAATTCAAGTGATATTTCAAGGAAAATGATTAAATCAAAGTTGATTAACCAATCTCCGCTACATCCATTAAGGAGATCCATATATTATTATGCATACCATATAATGCATGGTCATCACATAGATTCATGTTTGGCATTGAAAAATCATATACAAAACATAATTTATAATGAGTAACCTATACAAAATAAAATACTTAACTAATCCAAAGTGACACATGAACATATTAAAAAAGGGTCAAATTCATAAATAGTAAAAAAGTGGTTGCTAATGCATAACTCAAAACAACAAAAGGTTCACAAAGCATAATTAGAGTAAAAAATAGTACACCATGAATAGTTAAATCAAGTAAAAGATATAAATATACCTCTCCAAAATGACGTATCCTTCCAAATAAGTATGGGTTTGGTCATAAGTATCTACAATAATTTGATTATCAAGGTCAAGGGTTGGGCAAACATGGCCAAGACATCATTACTACTATTCTAGTAGTTGATAATGTTGGTCAAATAGGCTTGGGATTTATCAAACATCCTAAGGAAAATCATTCAAAGGTATAATTTATCAAGGAAAAAATTCTAGATACATAATAAATGTTACAAAAAGAATAATAACTTAAGTTGCAAAGTCAAAATCATACTAAGCCAACAAACATTATAAAAATATACTTTCTATCAAAACAAACTTCAAAGAACCATATTCTTATAATAAGCATAGTTTAAAAGTTCACAATTACAATTAATATTGTAAATCAAAATTTAGAAAGGTCAATTCCATAGTATGAGGCAATTCCATATGCTTATCTAGATATAATAGATGTCAACACTTGCATTCTAGGTTATTATGATTATTATGATGTTGAAAATGAAAAATAATTAGATTCACACTAAAACTCAATTCAACTACATCATATCAATCAAAATACATGAAAGGTTACCATTCCTATTTTTGACACATGCCATATTGATAATGAGTCTCCCGTGAGACTAATTGGTTAGCATGTTACTCCCTTCTTGTAAATAGTTTCCTTATCTATTGTTCCTTATATATAATTTCATTTTCATGTTACTTGTACATATATTACATACAAAATTAAAAAATATATATATATATGTAAAAACTTGAAAAAATTAAAATATCTACTTAGAAAACATAAATTATAGATTGTATGCATTGTTATGTTTACATCTCTTATATTTTTTAGACACTACATATGTTAGCTATCTTAGTATAGTTAGGTTTTATCACACATACATGATTCAATTTTTATTTTTAAGTGTTCATATATACTTACAAGACCTAGGTCCAATACACATATACATATTTGTTGCTATCTACCCATTGGGGGCATATACATAGATATACGGGTTCTTCATTTGTTACATTCACCCATTTGGTGGCATCATATACACATTTTTCATTGTTAGGTTACATATTTATAAAATCTACATCACAGATTTAGCATTATTATATCTTGATATTGATCATCCTACACCTACTCAAATTGTTTGGTGACTAGTACTAATTTAGGCTTAGCCTATGTACATCTTAGATCTTATATATACTTTTACCAGATGTTCAACAATACTTTCATTTATAGTTTTCTTAGTTTAGACTTGATTTTGTCTCTATGTTTCATTTATTCAAAGTAATTTAAATATGCCATTACTCTATGGTCTACACTGCTTCTTTTAATTATATGATTTCTTTGGACATGTGCCCATGTCCTTGTGTGTGCCTTTATGATTGTCTATGTAGACATTTGAAAATATCATTTTATGTGGTTTTAATCCAACTTGTTTTCTCTTTGAGTATGTGGACATTTGAACATGTCCTTGTATGTCTTGATTTATTAGATTTAGTGACATGTGTCCATGTCCCTTGTATTGTGGAACCTTGGACTGATTTTCATTCCTCATGTGTGTTGTATGTATGATTTCTTATATGCATCATGGCCATAACACTTGGCTCTTACTTGTTACAAATTCTAGTTTTATATTTCATGAGGGACCTCATATATCCCCCCTTCCTACTTAGGTGCCATCATAGATATCGTGCCCCACCCCCTAGGTATCTTCTTAATTATTACTTAGATTTATTGTTTATATACATTGTATCTATCTTGACAATATTATGAATTGTAGATCTAACATACATCATACACTACAAATTTATTCTCATATTATCTTACATTTTAGAGTTTTATATGCACATTATATTGGTTTATTACACAAATATCATATATGATCCAACTTACACACATTTTATAGATCTTCTTCTTTTCAGGTCAATTCTTACATAGGTTCAACAACTCCCCTAAAAAGAGGGGAAATTCACATGCTTTTATCACATAGATTAGGCTATCCAAATACACTCATAGTATAGTTTTTAGCACACATGTACATAATAAAAAACTTAGTTTCAGGAAAACATAGTGGGAAATAATGATACAAAGATCAATTTTAGTTTCACATAAATCAGAATAGTCAGACATTATCAGTTTACTTAGTTTTATCTTTGCTTTTTATGTCTCTTAAGTAAATATTGATCTATGCATGTTTCATTTTAAACACACAAAATGGATCAACCTTCACATATTTAGATCTAGATTCATGGGTTTTACATCTTAGGTAAGTCTAGGTACACATTTTTATCCTTTACCCTAGTCATTTTGCTTTGATACATTTATATAATAAGGGGGAGATGTAATCACCTAAAAATGACACTTGAGTTCTAAGAGTGTTACTTGATACCATCAATTCATAGCTTAGCCTTATACCTATTGTAGGGCCTATTTAGACATTTATATAGCCTTCATGCATTCCACATATGTCCCTAAACATCCCTAAATCAATCCCATACCCTCATTTTAATATCTTCGACCCTATTGCCTTATGTTCTACCACTTGAACACTGGCACCATAATTTAGATAGTAGCACCCCATGGTGGTAATGTCCCAAATTGGGTGATATTATACTTTTTCCTCCTTTTATCTCCAATGGATATATTTTCAAATGAGTAACCACCTAGGTTCATCCTAGACCTCTTTTAAGACCCACATAAGTACTATAATAGTATATAAATACATTAATTTTATCCCTTTTTCCACTAGATCAAAATAAAATACAAATTACACAAAAAAAACTCATAAAAATTTATACACAATCAAGGTTATCAATACCTATTCTACCCTACTTCTGTATAAGCCATCTACAACATTCCTCAACTAAGATTACTCATATTTATAATCTCAAGCACATTCAAATCACTCAAGAAAATAATCATACTAGTTTCACTTGTATTTACACCAACACTTAGGTGAGGATAAATGCATTAGTCTTGATCCTTCCTCAGAGTATTGGTATGTAGGCAAATCTCATCATAATAAGGTGTTGAGGATGTCCACCCTATCCCACAAATAACAAAATTTAGTAATTTTTCCAATTATATGCCATAAAAATGTGGAATTTTAGGTTTTTCATACAAAATTAGTCAAAATAGGTCATCTACAAAGACTCAGAACTCATGCACACAAGAACAGGCTTGGAACACTTAGACATAGGTGCACCTATAAGCTCAAAATAATTATACATAGAGGAAAATAGTGAA
Organism: Torreya grandis; assembly: GCA_037957365.1. NCBI lineage: Eukaryota > Viridiplantae > Streptophyta > Pinopsida > Cupressales > Taxaceae > Torreya > Torreya grandis. The sequence goes on along the minus strand of JARHVA010001235.1, from coordinate 3,500,374 downwards.
AAAATAGAGACACTAGTACCATATGGCACTACATTTCAATTAGGGTGCTATTATCTAAGAAAGTTTTTGACACCTGGATCTTGTCTATGACATTTAGATCTATTCCTATCCTAGTTTGTAACCTTTAGATCTCTCATCTTAGTTGATTTCTACCTAATTAATTTTTTAAATGATTTATTGTTATTTTTTAAAAAGGGTCAATCTAATTCAATTCTATTACAAAACAATATCTATACTTATTACATATTTCTACCCTAAATTACTATATTCAAACCCTTTAATAGCTAAGGGCCTAAACTCCATAACCCTAAAAAGTTAAATCAGATATAGTCCTCAGCTTTTTTGTGGATAAAATCATGTAAAATGTGTGGAATTTTACTTTTATATGTTTCTCCTTATTTTTTAGTCTAAAAGGCATGATAATATAACAAAATCTTCCACATGGGGTGGTAAGTTTTATTTTTCTTAATCTGTTGGGTTAATTTTATTCTATATATATTCATTAAAACAATCCATTAATGAAAATGTGTTATATCTAGATGTAAAATTTATAATCATGTTAATGTTGGGTAAAGGAAATTCATCTTTCAGGCAAGATTTGTTTAAATCACAATAATCAAGGAAACATCAAATGCCACCATTAGGTTTAATGTTGGGTACAATATTAAAAACCCAATTGAAATATGAAATGTCTCTTATAAATATCTTATCTAAGAGTTTTTAATTTTCATCTTTTACTAGTAATTCCACCTTATAATGCATTTTATGAACTTTTTTTAATTAGTTTTGCATCTGAATATAGAAATATATTATGTATTACTATTTGGGTCAATCCAAGGCATATTTGAATAATCCCAATCAAAATATTCTATGTATTAATGTATGATGTACCTAAAATATTTTCATTCATCCTCCTATATCATTTCCAATAATAATATTGGTCGAGGATATTTATCTATTCCATAGTTATATCATATTATTTATTTATCAAAGTGGAGCATTCTACAATGTATGGTGTAGTAGGAATAGTCATAGGTAAATTAAGTTATTTATTTATATCATTAAACTCACCCAATTAATCATGAGTAGAAGTGGCATGAGTAAAATTATTCTTATGATATAAGGAATGGAGATCCTCATATGCCCTAAATACTCTAGCAATGCCACATCATTTAACAACTTGTCTAATGTCCAAATTTTTGGAGAAGCATTTCTATCAATAAAATGATTGTTTACCAAGTGTACAATATATGTATAAGTAGGTATATGTATACATTATATTTTATCTCTAAAAAATGGTTTACTTTGAGTAAATTTTTTATGCCTTGCATATTTTTATAAAAAGCCCAAGCAACACCAATTTGTATTATGAATATGAGAAATAGGTTGGATTAAACCTTTCTCATTTTTTCCTAATCCTTGTCCTTTATAGGAATGTTCAATTAAATATTAATATCTAATATCATAAGTGTAATATTGTGGTGTAGTAATATTCATTTGTTGGACCATAATACAATGTTTGAAGGGATTACTATCCATTGGACATGTATAAATAAATACAATGTAGTTAAATTTTAGGAATGTATGCAAATTAGATGGGACTACATACATTTCATATATCATAGGTCATATTCAAATTATTTTATAATTTAAATCATTTGGTATCACTTGGAATAATGTTGGCAATGTGCGGGGTCCTACAAGAATGTACAATGTTATTTGGTCTGATACTTGTCTTGAAATAATTTCAAATCTCTTAATGCTCATACTTTAGGATTCTAGGTATTTATCCCCAATTCAAAGTAAGGAAAAGAAATTTATGTTACAAAAGATGTATTTGTAACCATTATCCACAAGTATTCTTTTAACCATTTCATTGAAAACACACACCTATATGTATAGTGTCAACCAAACATTTATGAAATTTTGAGGTGGTAACTCTTCTATTTAAAAAGATATATTATTTTTAGTTAATTTAATGGAGTTTATCACTAAATTTTCAACCCTAAATTTTGAATTTGTGGGATAGAGTTAATAATATATAAATACTTATAACATAAGGGTGATAAAATAATCTATAGAAAGATAATTAATAGAAAACTCAGATAAATAATATTCTAAATTTATTCAATTAAGATTGAAAAAAATAGTAAATTAAAACTATTTAAATATGTTGAAATAAATAATAAATAAAGGTAATTAGCTAATTTACTGTGTAAGAAGATCTAGTCTATAAATAGGTGTAAAGTATGTAGGATAAATATTAAAGATTAGTTGGCATGTTATGGAAATTTCACTTCTATGACCATGGACACTACCGTTAGATCTAGATAATACCATCGAAGATAGTGTCTAATTTTGATGTAGGTGTTTAGTATAAAATAATTATAGGATTTGGATGTGACCAAGTTCATTTTTATGGGTTTCATGTCACCTTACTTCTTATGTGTGTATATCTAAGATACAAGCTATTGATCTTCATTGATTGATTAAACCCTAGCTCTTCACCCTTAGAATGAGTTTTTTTTTAAATGGGTTAATGGGATCATGAATTTGAGTTTCCCTAAAGACCCCTATATCAATGGGAACTACTTACATATCTAATACTCCAAGGAGGGTCTCATACTTGTGTATGTATTCCATATGTGTGAGAAAATATGTGCACAAGGATGAAATATACCATATGAATATGAATGTAGTGATATACCTTGTAATTTGACAAATATAACTCATAAGTTACTCTTTGAATTATTTATACATTTAATATGACTACTCCTATGATCGATATGAAAATATGGAAGAATATAATATTTGTGTAGTTGACTAATTTATATTTAGTAGGTATTTACTTGGTATTTTATATATGAATAAGGATAATTCTTAATATTTTATTTATACCATACTTTTCAAAGATATCTCATGATAAGGTTAAATAAGACAAATACACCAGCCCATTAGTTTTGAATTATTTTAAATTTGGATGAATTTTGGTAAATAGACACTAGAGAAGTATCTAGACACTATCATCAGTGGCAATGTCCCTCTATGGTGGGTAGTATCCATAAGGATATAAAACATGTATGGATTTGAAATTGATAGTGAAAGATGTTTACCAGGTTTGAAGAATGTTGTGCATTACATGAGACTTGAATCATTACAATTATATATACTAGACTAAGAGATAAGAATTTAAGCACATTGTTATGGTTAATATGATCCTTTTGGTTTTAGGGATGTATAAGGGTAGAGAACTGATTGATATTTTTCAAATGTACAAGACTAATATTCTATAAATATTTATTTTTAGTATCTACAATGTCCCATATATGGTTTGTTTTAGGATTCGATCTCTACTAAAAGGCCACTATGATTCCCCCAATTTGAGATGAGGGATGTAGAATATAAGTCACTAATATTAAAAGAAGAGGTAACTCTATCATGTGATAATATATAATCATTAAACATTATGTCATCATGTGGATAGTATATCATCATAGTAATGTATCTATCATTTAAGCATGTTTATAACATATTGAATGTGAGGCATCAAACTATCATGTATATATAGATATATAAATGAGGAATTTATAAAAGTAAGCATCTCTAAAGTAGACTTCATATTAAGAGTGAATGATATTAATCTTGGCACCATTAATCAAGCTCAACAGGAATAACACACATTGTCACAAAATGGCATACAATAAGGCCAACAACTACATACAAGGGACATGTTAAAATTTCATGGATATAATAAAACATCACACACATATGATTAAGGGCCACAAGAAATGGATATGTTCACATATCATTCAATAAAATATTTAAAATATATGGGCAAGGGAAACATTAATGGACGTGTTCAAATGTCACATAAGTAAATTGTAAAAAAATAGGTCCAAGTGCCAACATAAATGGGCATATTAAAATATTTCACATGCCATATTTAATAATAAATAAATGTCTAGCCTAACATGCAATAAAGTAAACAACATCAAAGGAGCATATAAAAAGTGGAAATTAGTATACACTATCCATATGTATCAATGTAATATCATAGAAAAGTAGCATATCATGTAGCACAATGTAAGATATAAGTAATTATAAATACACCTTAATTTATTTATCTTGACATGGAATTTTAGGCCATTGATAGATATAACTTGTTATAATTTAACTTATAGAATTATATTTTCCTAACATAGGCATGGCCACTAGGTAAATAGGAATCCAAAATCTAAGAATCCATGTATAGTATTTCTTTCCTACATTACACTCATACACATATTTAATTTCATATATTTTTGAAAAATAAAATACTATCTACTAAAGGGTGTGATGAATATCATATGTAAAGAAGTAAACTATAAAATATTGTCATGCTTAGGTCCTCTTTTTTTATGGAAAATATTTTGAGTGTTTTTATATTTTTGATATGTATATATTTTTTATATTTTGGCATATTTGAATGTTTTTGTATTTCTTAATTTTTTTGAAAGGAAACTATCTAATGATCACATTAATGGGAAGAGTGTAATGTGTGTTTGTATTATAGAGTGGGATGGTAATTTTTCATGGATAGAGAGTGATACATGTAAATGAATCTAAATTTGAAAAATCATCGAGTGTTGTAGTGTGACTATATCTATCAATGCTCATAGAATCTTTTGTAGGATATGTAAATCAAGAAAGTGTGAGACTTGGTGAAGTGTATTCTATTGTAAGAGAAGGTCTCATTGTCTATGTTCACTATGGAACACATTGAACTATCCAATTTATTACTTTAGTATGAATTGTAAAATATTTATATTTATTTGAACCTTGAATAACTCTTTGATATAAGTCATGAAGGTGTATTAATTTCCTCTAAATTGAATGTATATAAGGATTTTATATAAGTTGAATAATTGATTCTATACTACACTTTTAAATAAGTAACAAAATATATTTCTATTGTGCTCTTGAATAGGTTCTAGAATCACTTGTGATGGTGGTGTGGGAGGAAGAGGCATTACCACTACATTTAGAGGGTCCTCATATCAAATGCCTTAAAATTTGGTTTCTTGAATACACTGTATATACTTGAGACATAAATGTACTTAAATTGGTACTATGAAAATATTTTTTATCCAATGGCATCCTAATAACATCTTAAAGTCCCATGTTATTAGTAATACAAATAATAGAGTAGTTAGTGTTTATGAACCAACCCAAAGAGGTAACATAACATACCCAAGATTATTTTGTTTATGTCCATTGAATGTTTTGACACCTTATAATGCAACATATAAATTATGGTTTGTGTATAAATAATTATGAATAATAAATATTTTTTTGTATCAAATATTATGAATAAGTGTCATTGTACATTCATTTTCAATTGATCCATTATTGATCATGAAATTGTGTATAGGTTGTTTATTGATATAAGCTCACTTAAGAATTTCATCTCTATCTAAATAACCTTAATTTATTTACATATCATTAAAAGTGATAACATGAAGTGGTGTTTATATTATTTTAAATTTACCTATAATTTCATCTCATATATGTCTTGTCCATATGGAAAAGGAAGAGAATGAATGTTTATGTAACTCTAAATCTTCTACAGTTTTAACTATACTAGGATTTTTGAATGAGTTACTAAATATTTTTATATTTGCATTGTAATTTTTATGTGTTTTATCTTCTTTTTTTAGGTGTTTTTAACTCAATAGTATTATCATTGATAAGTTCTTGTATTCTATTCCTTAGTTATATATACTTTTTTTAAAAATTCCTACTACATCTTTGGTAGTCAAAATATAAATTACTATTGAATCCCTTATGTTGAGGCTTGGTGATATCAACCTATAATGTGTTTAAGCCTAAAACATAGATTGGAAAATCTAGGGTTTAAGGGCTAGAGATATTCTAGAGCATAAGGATGGTACATTGTTTCTAAAGAAGGCCAATTAATTGTAAAAATTAGATAAAACATATACTAATTTTTTTATGTTGAGATATGCTAAAAATTGAAAGTAAAACTATGCTAGATAGTATGATGATAATGAAAAAAAGGTACTAATCTAGTTCGGATGATAACATAGAACTATATTTGGAATAGGCATAAATTGGATTGGATCTAAATTTTAGATTAGTCACCTGATTATATAAATTTGACTTCTATAGCCATAAAAACTTGTATTGACCTTAGATAATTATTTCAATTATTATATCTAATCTAGATGAAAGTGTCCTATATGGAATATATAATAGATATAGATACAACTGCTTAGAATATTTTGGGTTCTAGGCCACCTTTGCTATGGTATGCTTAGATCTGGATCATGCATTATTTCAACTTGTTAAATGGAAAAACCCTAGTTCTTAAACTTCATATTGGCTATGGGAAAAATAGGTTAGTGGGAACATGGTGTCAAGCTTCTAAAAAGACCCCTATGTCAATGAGAATTTCCTACATATCCAATACTCTAAACATGACCTTAAACTTATGTTATTCACTTGTATGTGTTAGTTTATGTATGTATCACATAATGTGTGATAAGCAAGTACATAGAGTGACCTATCTTGTAATTTAGAAAATATGGATCATGGGATGATCCTTAAAATAATTAAGACTTGTATATATGTTATCCCTATTATTGATATGTAAATAGGAGAAAATAAGGAATTTTTTCATACTTGAATGATTAATTGAGTGCTTTTTAGTTTGTGTTAGGTCTGTTCTAGGTGGTGAATGATTGAGAATTGACCTTGCACTTGAACCAATCCCTTTATATAATATCTTTCATTAAGTAACTTAGGAAACCATAGGTATATGTTTATTTTTTAAATTAGATAACTTTAGGTAATTGGACACTTGTGTTAGAATAAGACACTTGTATCGACATAGGTGTTTGATTGGGATGCAAGTTTCTACATAGATGGAAAATAGGTGTAGGTACATAAATTTCAAAGATATAAGATAAGTAAGTTTATAACATTCTAATCACGTTAAATGTTCTAGTTTATTAGAATAAAATTGGTTAGACTAAGATATAGGTAATTAGGCATAGAGATATAGTGTATGCAAGCCTTTTGGAAGTAAAAATATATAGAAGTTGAAGGTACATTCATGATATGTATTTTTAAAATGTACAAGAGTGAGGTGATATATAAATCATAAATAGTATCTACATTTTCCCCTTTAGTCTAGTAATGAATTTGTGACTTTAAAGTTAAATGAATGTGTACCTAGGTGTGTATAACACACCTTGCCTTTGCTTAAGTTTAGAATGAGTGTTTTTCTAATGACTAACTTGAAACCAAGATCATTTTTTAGTATATAATAAATGCATATAATCTAATATTTAAATAGTTTAAATTATTTAAGTTTAAAGAGAGCAAGGTTTAAGAGTACACCTATGTATCGATGCAATAGACTTAACTTTTAAGTTTTTATTTGAGAGGATATATCATCATGAATTACTAAAATGAAGATTAGGAAAAAATTTAAAATCTATAAAATGCATATATCTAGAAAGATAAAGAGATATTGAAGGACACATTTCCCAACTTTGGAGAAAAGGTGAGTTAACACTTGTCATTTAAGATTATATCAACCATGCAACCCCTTCATACTTATAGCCTAGTGAGGATTAGTCAACCAGGTCAACTCACACTATACATCTAGTGAGTTTGGATAATGTAATCAATTCTAACCTATAAAATTTTCAAGATTAAGTGATTTAATGACCTCAACCATACCAAATTTGAAACAACTACTACATTATATTGGCTCAACATAGTCCATAAAAGTCCAATTTGGTGGATGATGATAGGCCATAAAAATATTTTAAATTTGAAAATAATTTTATTTTGTTATATTAGGTTCACATTGTGTAACATATGTACCTTAGATATGTCTCATGTTGAAACTATGTATAAAATTGGTACCAATGTATAGAATTTTATCATAAATGTGTATCTAAATCATATAACTATGGAATTTGGCCAATTTAAAAACTATGTAATTATGATGAATATGTTTTAGAAACATACCCCCATTGTATATATAAAATTTTAAAATTGATACAAGTTCCAATGTGGAGGACACATTTCCAAAACATGACCCCATTATAATCTGGGTATTCTTAATATTGAATAAGTGTGGAGAACATGTTTCCAAAATATTCCCCCACTAAATTTAAAACTGTGATAAAGGTAGAGAACATGTTTCTATAACATGACCCCACTAGAATAAAAAACAAGTGACAAATTTGAAGAACATTTTTTAATAACATTCCCCCACTATAATTTGAAATTGTGATAAATTTGGAAAACATGTTTTCAAAACATGCCCCCACTGCAATCTAAATTAATGAAACAATGTGGAAGTATGCTTCTATGGAATTCCCCAAATAGTATTCCCCCCTTTGGTGTTAGTGTAAGTAGAAATTAGTTGTTAATTTACCTCAAAAGGATAATATAAACATGTAAACTATGACTGTACCATGTAGCATATAAGAAGAACATGTCTAGGTAGATATATCTTTGAAGCATGCAAAATGTGATCACACCAAGACCTAAATGCATTATATAGATCATGGAAACGTCTAAGGTGGAAAAATAAAATATCAATAATAAATCAAGCACACACACAAGAGCACTCAAAATCAAATCGAAAGGAAATGATCCAAGGAGACCTCAAACAAGGGGCATGTTCAAATTCCACACAATCTAAGGGACATGACTTAGTCAAATGTCCACAAAGAAAATAATTACATATTTAGATACCAACTTATAACAAACCACGACATACACAAATTTTACACTAGGAAAACATAGACATGTAGACCATAATCAATATAACATAATCAAATGTTAGAACAAGTAATACAATAGCAATGCAAGACACTTAGGGAATTACATTAATGTTAGAATAAGTAACTAACATAAAAATGTCATACTAGTCCATGGATCATATGTTATATTAAAAATGTTAAGTATATAGAATATAAAATACATTGTAAAATATATAAGATAAAATAAAAGAATTTGTAAGTACATAATCTCAAACATGATAATGTAAAGTGACCATAGAATGATATAACCTAGATGTATCATGATCAAATAATAATATGACCCCAATGTGCATATGAGATGAGTAGAGGGAAATCACAACATACAAAAGTGCATAGATCATGTATCTTTGTATGCCTATATCAAACTCAAAATGTGTGTGAAACACATGCATATAAATAAAATAATGATATGCCATCTATCAAAATGGAACCAAAAACATATATTCAAAAGAACTAATAGAACATGTAAATGTTTAACATATTTTTGATTTTTTGAAATTTTTTAATTTTTAAAAAATATTTATATGCCATCTATCAACATGAAACCAACAACATAAATGCAAAGGAACTAATAGAAAATGTAAATGTTGAACACATTATTGGGTTTTTTAATTTTATTTTATTTTTTATTTTGTATCTTTGGAATATTTAAAAGGAAAAACTAGAGTATGATCTCATCCAAAGGATGAGAATATTTAAGGAGTGATAAATGTATAACCTATCTTGAATGAGATGTTCCATATGTGTGCATAACAAAATCAAAAATTGTATCATGCTCATTTGGTAATTTTTTACTTGGTATATTTGGTTTGTATTTATCCACATTTGGTTTCTCATTTGTATGTGATGGATAAAATCAATAGGTACCAGGTCTTGTAGGTATGAATAAATTATGTGGTATCTTACCAAGTGAACTATAACATAGTTTTTTGACTTGTTCATCTAAAGATAATTTACCAGCTATATGAGAAATTAATTTGGCCTAATTTTAATGAATTATTATAGTTTCCTCCTTTGTAATCATATTCGTAACTTTAGATTTTTCAATTTATCTTTTGACATTTTATTTATTTTGTTAAAAAATATGGATTAAATATTTTATGTGCTCATTTCTATTTTTATGATGGTTTCTTTTCTATCTATGATTTATTATTTTACTTGTTCTCATTTGTATGTTCTTGTTTTCTTGCATTGTCTAATTGTATCTTTGAATGACTTACATTAGTATTTCCAATATATCCCAAGCCTTGATCGTCATTTAAATCATATTAATAATAAAATAAGTGATGCCTTTGGAATTTTTCCCCAATCCTTGACCATGATAACCAAAGTTTTATAAATATTTATTTCTAAAACCATACTATTTTGAAAACTAAGTAGCATTATTGCGAGGTAAATTTGTATCCTTTTCTTGATATGATTTGTCCTTTTAACATTTTATTGATCTAGTTTTGATATTTTCAGCTAATTTTACTTTGAATTTTTATTTGGCAACCACATTTGATGTTTTTGTATTTGGGGTTTGGGAGAGGTACTCGTAATGTGAGTGGTGTTCTTAGTTGATGTATCAATGATATATTCACAACTACCTTTATGACTTTGTAGTTTTTGATTTAATTCAAAATAATAATCTATATGATGCACATATATTATATAATATACACAATAGTATTTAGATCACCTTATAGTATGTGGAGGAGTTAATCTGATCATTTTGAATCAAATAATTTCTCTTAGGATTTCACTTGGAATATTAGTAGTCTTTTGGTCGCTTTTTGAATCACTCTTTTTAGATGTATTTCTTTGTAGATTTTCATTTGGATGTGAAACCTTTTTTGGCACAACATTGGTAGATAGGGATGAAAGCACATGACTAACACTACCATTGTCTTATTATTTAGGTATGTAACCTAATTTTCCAACAATTTGATCTTTGAACTAAAATAATTTTACCACTCTTATATTGACTTGTTCATAATGATTATTTGATCTTTTAAGGGTTCACAAGCAGAAATACTAGGTACCTTAGATTAAGCATGCACATATACACAATATACCTTACTCCTTGAAGGAGTGATAGGATGGACTTAGTTAGAGGGATGGTATATATCACCCTCCTTAGGGTTATGAGGAAAAGGCTCAATGTTATTTAAATAAGAGTTTTAAAGATAGATTTAATTTTTATTTTGTTTTGAAACCCTTTGATTATATTGATCAAGTTGGTTACTATTTTTAATTGATTTCGTCATACATGAAACATAAAAAGTAAAAAATCACATGAAATAATGCAACATGAAGTAAATAACAAATATATCCATATTAAACATGTATTTTAAAATTTAAAAAAATTACAAATTTTAAATTCATTTTGAAAATGAGAAATTATAATGTTATAAAAAATAAATATAAAAGCCCAAGCCACCTATAGTTTTAATGGTTAGGTTTACCACATGTTTAACCCTAAAATCTATATTTTGGAACTTAGGGTTAAATGTATAGGTATATCCTAGTGCATAAGGATGGTAGACTATCTCTAAAGTAGTCCAATTAATTGAAAAACTTAGATAAAACATATATTTAATTTATTAAGTTGATATATGCTAAAAATATAAAGTACAACTATGATAGATATTATAATTATAATGAAAATAAGGAAATTTATTGGTTATAATTATAACATAGATCTAAATCTATAATAGGTAGAAAGTGGATTGGATTTTGATTCTATATCAATCACTTGATTATATAAATTTCACTTCTATATTTGTAAACTTTTTCATCAACCTTGGAAGATTGCATCCATGCTTCTATCTAACCTAGATGTAGGTATCATGTATGTAATATCAGTTGGATCTAGACATAACCACCTTGAATATTTTGGGTTCTATTTTTCCTTCACTCTAGTTTTCTTAGATCTATATCATGGGTTATTCTTCCTTTTCAAATAGAAAAAAAATAGTTCTTAATCTTCCTATTGGATATGGGAAAATGGGTTAGTGTGCATATGGTGTCAATATGACCTAAAATTCTCTCTATCAATGAACACTTCTTACATATCCAAATCTTCTAAGAGGGTTTCATATCTATTTAGTTCAACCCTACATGTTGTATTACATGTGTATCATGCAATGTGTGATAATCAAGTACATATAGTGACCTAACTTGTAACTTGGAAAATGTGTCTCATGGAATGATATTTTAGTAATTTATTCCTATATATGTGATGTCCCTATGACTGATATGTAAATAGGATAAAATAGGTATTCATTTCTTACTTTAGTGTTTGATTAAGTGTTTTTTACCTTATGTTAGGTGGTGAATGAATGAGGACTGATCTTGTATTTATACCGATAGTTTGGATAATATATCAAATTAAATAACTTAGGATAACAATAGTTATATGTTTCATTTAAAAATTGGATGAATTTATGGAAAGATACTCTTACATCATAATAGGACACTTATATCGATATAGGTGTCTGATTGAGTTGCAAATGTCTAGATAGTTGAAAAATAGGTGTAGGTCCATAACTTTTAGATATTGAAGATAAGTAGGTTTATAAAATTTTGAGAAAGGTAAAAGGTTTAGGTCATTATAATAACATTGGTTTGACTAATATATAAGTAATTAGGTTCAAAGAGATAGTATTTGGAAGCCTTTTGGTAGTAGGAAGGTCTATAACCTAAAGGTACATCCATGATATGTATTTTCCAAATGTACAAGACTGAGGTGATATATAATTTAGAAATAATTTATAGATAATGGTTAAGAGAGGTATATGATGTTTCAATAAAATAATTTCTATTATAAGACATGAGGAGGTTTTGTTATTTTAAAAAAATTATTCCTAAGTGGAACTATTAATTGAAGCTTGTTTGCTAGCTATAATACTATATTGACTATTACTTTTACATCATTCTTTATTTTTATAGTTTTGAACTTATAGTTTGGTTTACTTTGAAACTTGATATTTGAAGTGGATGAGACACTTTGTTTATATTTTAGTTTGTTCAAAGCTATGATATTGACTTACTTTTATTTGATTGTATGGCATAAATCATTAAAATATTTTAATTTGTATTATATGATAGAATAACGAAGTGATGATATCAAAAAATTTATGAACATATCTTATAATTCATTATGAGATATAAAAAATTTCATCTTAGCTATCATCTTAGCTATCAAAATTTTGTAGAAAATAAAATATTCATTGATTGGCTCATTTGACCCTTTATTGATTTTATAAATTTATTCATAATATATATATTTTCACCAATGTTGATAAAAAGGTTTTCTATAAGTTGATCTACCAAAGGGTTGAATTCTCTAACTTATTGAAGTGGAAGATCATCAAACCATCATAAGGCATAGTCTTTAAGGGTTCTTAAAAATAGATTGGTTAGTAACTAATCATTGTATGAATAATAAAATCATGTTGCATGGAATGATATAATATGTTTTTAAATATCACCTTTACCTTCAAAAAGTAGTAGCTTGGGAGCCAAAAAGTCTACTAATAATAAGTAATAGGTTTTTTCAAGATCCAAAACATCATGAACAAAAGTATAGGAGTCCATTAAATGACTAGTTCTATAAAAACCTTGCTCCAATTGTAATAAGTTATAATTTATGGCTATAATAAAATTTTCAAGAGATTAAGAATTAGGTGAGGTTGTTACTAGACCATGAATATTAATAAAATAAGGTGTGTATGGTTCATGTTTATAAATAGGCATCCAAATCTATTGGAAACCTTGTGATGCCCACATACCTAAAGATGGATTGCATATATGTAAATAGAGGTGTTGATTTTTGAATAGAATAAATAGTAGATATTGGAACATTTAAAATTTGAGGAATAAAAACTCTAAAATATGACTCTTATTGTTGTGCTTGAGATGATGCAATATTTTCTTGGTCTGAAGTATTATATTCTAGGAGTAATTAGATAACTTTATCCTCCTATTTGGGATATTTACAGAGTCCTCAATGCAATTTGGATAATTATTTGAATTTTTAAGGATTTATTTCATTAACCTCATCTAGATCAATTCTATTAGAGCTTATAATGTTATCATTAATAGTTTCATTATCTTGATTATCATGTTCATGACTAACATCATATTTTTATTATGTGCATAATTTTTTAGAGTTTCATTATCATATTGACCAAGAGTGTCTATGTTATCCATTTTATAATATTTTAAATAAATATGAATACACTATAGTAATTCCACTTAATCTAGTATTACACCTGAGAGGAATCAATGAGGTAGCCTTCTTGAGTGGCATGTAAAGTTTTAAAATATAAATAAATATGGGTGTAACTAGATAGGACATGTTTTCTTTTTAGGCTCTTAGATATAATGGTCCCAATCATAAAGTAGTGAAAACAAGCTAAATGAAGCCAACTAAAGAGGATTCCATCATCTCATAGTTGCACTAGTCCATCTTTAGGATATGTTGAGAGTAATGTTTTGAGGCTAACTACTTATTAGTATACCACAAAAACAAATGATTGAACTATTCCTATGACTAAAAAGTAAAACCCTAGGTGTTTATGATATACCATGAGGTATGTGGAAATTAAAATCCATATATAGTGTTTTCTAATGGCATGATTATTGGGACAATACCCCTCATACCATAGCACTAGTAAAATTTAATTATTCTTTACCAATAAAAAAATTATATGATCTTCAAACTATCAAAATACATTTTCTCTTAAAGTAAAAAAAGAAAAAAAAAAGTTAAAAATTGAAACTAAAATTTAAAACAAAATAAAAATAAAAAAATATGTATAAAAATTAGAAATTAATCTAAAACCCTAAGAAAAAAATCATAAATAATAAAATTCTATAAAAATTTCGAGTCCACCAATATGTTTCATCCATTTTTATTTAAAATTAAGTATTTTTTACTAATAGGTATACAAATTGATACATATTATAATGATAAATATATAAAACATTTAAAAAATATGAATTTGGAAATTGATAAATATGGATAACTCTTATTTTTGGAAATCACTATGAAAAAAAGTACTTGGTTCAAATTAGGAGTTTTTTTTTACTATTTCAACATCTAAAAGTGTATATTAGTAACGAAATGGGTTGTTGGTCATAATCAATAACAAAATTTGAAATTATTTATAGATAGGTATGTGTTTTTTAATTAAAATGTGGGTCAATAATGTTTATTGGATGCATACTTTTCCTAGTTGACTATGACACATGAATAATAGATAAAGATAAAAAGAAAAGCTATGACAATAATAGATCAAAAATAGAATCTGAAATAATTCCTAGACATGATTACTTTCTCAATAACAATGCATGCTACTTACATTCATTAACTATGTACTTGTTCATGATTACTATGATTAAAATTTAAGTATTTCACATTCTACACATGTTTCTTCTAAGTAGAAAAAGGTAATATGGTTCTTATTATGCCACATAGATATCATTATTTTTCTTATTTTTTATTTTAAAACCTAACAATATATTGATCTCACAGGCTATGAACAATATTAACAGTAGAAAGACAACCAAATAATCAACTTAAAAAAAATAAAGCATAACACCAAAAAAAATAACATAGCACAACAAATAATACATAGATCTATATTTTGTGTAGGCTAAAAATAATAGTATTTATTGATGTATATATTAAAAAACTATGCTAAAACAATACATTCCATCTAAAGATAGAATGGATAACAAAAAGATAACAAAGCATGCACTTGGCATGCATTCTTTGCTATGTGGGAAGACTGGTAGTTTGATGGAAAAGAAGAGTTTGTTAACTATTCTTTAAACTAGTAGTTTAAAAATAAAATTGAGCATGGTTTTTAAGGAACTGCAACATCACTTTTCAACATACTCCCCCTTGATTCTAAGAGGGCTTACAATCTGATCTTTGAGTGTCAAAAACTAATCTGTTGTAACTGCTTCATGAAGATATCTACCAACTTTTCTTTAGTGTTGATGTATTTCAATTCTACTACCTTCATTTACACTAAATATTAGATAAAATGATGCTTTAAATCAAAATGTTTTGTCTTACTATGATTGAATAGATTCTTGGCCAATTTAATAGAACTAATGTTATCATAAAAAAATAATTGTGGGCTAAACTTGAATCTCTCCAATTTATTCAAGAAGTTTTCTAATCCATAATGCTTGTGTACCTGTTGAAGTGACTACAACATACTCTACTTCTGTAGAAGAAAGGGAAACTATACTTTGCTTCTTTGAGATCTAAGTAATCAAACCAAAACCAAAAGAAAAATAATTCCTTGATGTTGAATTTTGGTCATCCAAACTACCTCCCCAATCAGAATCACTAAAACCAATAAGATTGAACCTTTTAGAAGTGTAGTAATGAATACCAAAATCTAAAGTGCCTTTCACATACCTCAAAATTCTCTTGGCTACCTTCAAATGTATTTCTAATGGCTCTATCATGTACCTTGAAATAAGTGAAACTAAATAAGCAATATTAGGTCTTGTGTGAATTAGAAACATTAAGATTCTAACAATACTTATATAGGCTATCTCATTAACTCTTTTAGCACCATCATCTCTACACAACATAACTCCATGAGCAACTGGAGTGGAGACTAGTTTACAATCAACCTTATCAAGTTTATTCAACATATCTTTAGAATAATTTGTTTGACAAATGAAAATTTTATTCTCGATTTGATAAACCTCTGTTCCTAAAAAATATTTCATGAGGCCTAAATATTTCATCTGAAATTCATTCATCATGGAAACTTTGAATTCATCCTTCATCATAGAATTGCTACCCATATATAACAAGTCATCAACATACAAACTTACAATTAGAATATCATTACCTTTTTGTTTTTAGTAAAGGGTAGGTTCACTCTTACTTCTTTGAAATATATTCTCTTGAAAATATCCATCAATCCTAGCATACCATGCTCTTGGTGCTTATTTGAGGCCATACAAATCCTTCTTCAACTTGTAGACATGATTTTCATTTCCTTACACTTCAAAACATTGTGGCTATTCCATATATACTTCTTCTAAGTACCCATTAAAGAAGGAACTTTTCACATCCATATGATGGATGCTCCAATTATTTTGATATGATAATGAAATCATCATTCTAATGGTATCTTGTCTTGCTTTTGGTGCAAATGTCTCTTCATAATCAATGTCATACTTTTGTGTGAAGCCTTTAGTAACTAATCTCGCCTTATGCCTTTCAACACTTCCATCACTGTTACACTTAGTCTTGTAGACCCATTTGCTGCCAATCTTCTTCTTGTCATGTGGAAGCTTTGTAAGCTCCCAAGTGTCATTCTTATGAAAATAATCCATCTCTTATTGAATTTTTTGCATCCAAACCTCATTAGTATATGCATCTTCAAAATATGATGGTTCAAAATTAGCCTTGGTAAGTAAAGCAAAATTTATTGTCTCACCTCTTTGATTTTATTCATGTGCTTGATTTTAACTCATTTTATAAATGTCACTCAATCTTCTTACCTTCCTTGTAGAACTAGGACTTGACTCTGGACTTACACTTGGAATTGAACAACTAGATGAGGGGTTACTTGGTGGATTTGTAGCACTTGGAATAGAAATATTATTGGGCTTCCCATGATCAATATCATCCTTAATAACTTCATTTAAAATAGATTTTGACTTCTCCATATGGCCTTTTTGATGACCATAAACTCCCCCTTCATCAAAAATCACATCTCTTTACACAATAAGCCTATTAATGAAAGGATGATATAACCTGTAAGCCTTACTTTCCTCACTATATCCAAAAAAAATACATGACTCACTTTTGTGATCTAAATTTTGCCTCTTTTGATTCAGAACATGAACATAGGCTAAGCAACCAAAAATTTTGAAATAGTTAACATTTGGCTTTTTCTCATACCAGGCTTCATACAAAGTCATCCTATCAAGTGCATTAGTGGGACTCTGATTGAGAATATAAACTGTTGTAGTAACTACATCTCCCCAAAAAGAATTTCTTAATCCCTTTGTTTGTAGCATTCTTTTGCCATCTCCACCATTGTAAAATTCTTCCTTTTAGCTACACCATTTTGTTGAGGTGTGTATGTAGTGTTGAGTTGTCTTCTAATGCCATGCATATGATAATAACCTTGAAAGGCTTTTGAATAAAATTCTCCTCCATGATCAGTGCTTAAGCATTTGATTTTTCACCCTTTGTCATTTTATACAAGGGCTCTAAACCTCTTGAATGTCTCAAGAGCTTCACCTTTGGTCCTGAAAAAATAAACCCAACATTGTCATGTAATATGATGACTTACCCAAACTCTTTGTTTACATAGGACCACAAATGTCTGAATGAACTAACTGGAGTAGATAATGGGCCCTCCATGCACTGCCTGTTAGAAATTTCTCTCTTGCATGTTTTCCTTTAGCACATCCTTCAAAAACTTCCTTGTGCTCTTCAACCTTAGGAAAACCAAAAAATAATGCTTTTGATGTTAGAATATTCAAACTATCAAAATTTAAATGTCCATACCTAAGATACCACAACCAACTTGTATCCTCATATGCCATATTGACAAGGTTCCTATTATGTTTACCAAACTTTAATGGAAACATCCTATTCTTTGTCATAGGCACAACTATTACCACACTATTTCATTGATTCTTATCATAAATTATACATTATTGATTTTCAAATACAACTTTATAATTCTTCTCACCTAATTTTCCAATACTCAACAAATTATGCTTTAACTTTGGAGTGTAATAAAAAAAAATTAACACTCTTCATACCTTCTTTTGTATGGACTTCCATAGCTCCTTTTCTAGTAACCTCCAATGATTTGTCATTAGCAAGCTTGATCTTGGATTTTAATCTTTCATCTATTATAGAAAAAAAAATTTCATTCCCTAACATGTGGTTAGAACATCCTGAATCTAAATACCAAACATCTTTAGAAATATTTTCAGCTTTGTCATAAGATAAAAATAAATTATCTAGAGGATTCTCATCACCTTCTTGAGCATAATGAACACTTTTATCATTATTACCTTATTTTAATCTAAACTCATAACTAAAGTATCCATACCTATTACAATGATAACATTAGATATTTATTTTATCAAATTGGCCTCTACCTCTTCCTTTGAAACCACCTCTTCCTCAAAAACCACCTCTGCCTCTATTTCCTCTTGAGTAATTCTGATTTTGACCTCTACCTTGGCCTTGATTACTTTTGATGTTACTATTAGCATATTCAATATTTGTGATTTGTAATTTGGAGGAAAAATATTTCTCATCACTTTCCCCAAATTAATCTCTCAATCTTTCTTCATGAGACATCAAAGATCCAACTAGGTGATCAAATTGAAGGGTAGACAAATTCTTGATTTCTTTTATGATTATGAAAACATGGTTCCACCTTGGTGTGATATTCCTCAACACCTTTTTGATCAAAAATTCGTTGTTCATAATTTCACCAAGTGTATCCATCTTATTGACCACATCTTTTACTCTGACATAATAGGTACTCACACTTTCAGCTTTTTGCATCTTTAAATTCTTGAATTTTCTCTTCAATGTCTGTAACTTGACAACTTTGACTTGATCACTACCGTCATAAGATTCTTTTAGAATATTCCAAGCATCATATATTGTCTTTGCTCCTAAAATTCATGGAAATAGGATCTTATTAAGAGATATTTGAATATGAAATAAGGCTTGAGCATTCTTCTTATTAGCCTCGTTCTTAGTTGTTTTATCATTCACTGTGAGGGCATTCCAATTAGCTGGCTCTACATAACCTGATTCAACAATCTCCCATAAATATTTTCCTATCAAAAAATTCATCATTTTGATAGACCAATAATCATACTCATTTCTATAAAATTATAGAATGGGCAAGGAGTTAGAATTTGACATGATAAATTTTTGGCAAAATTCCAACTACTAAATCTTTAACCCAAAAGAAAAATGCATGCTCTGATACCAGATGTAGATTCTAAACCAATGTCATATTCTTGATCTCATAAGATATAAACATTGGTTTAGAATATTCATCTAGTATCAGAGTAGGTATTTTTCTTTTGGGTTAAATATTTAGTAGTTGTAATTTTGCATAAAAATTATCATGTCAAATTCTAACTCCTTGCCCATTCTAGAATCTGATGGAAATGAGTGTGATTATTGGTGTATCATGGGGAAGTGTAATGGCATGATATAACTCAAATTATCCCCTTTATTATTAACCAATGCCAATGTATCCAATACTTAAAGGATTAAAATAAAGCCTACATAGTTCTCCCACCTAGAGTGATTTTGAAATTATGTTCCTTGACTATGTGTATGTAACTATAGATATGGATTTTATACTTTATAATGATGGATTTTGCATTGATTTTAAATTATTTAGTCTTGTATTATGGCTACTAATTTTAAATAGCATTGAATTTGAGAGGAATAGGGTAGAATTTATCAATGTGTAATAGCATGTAAGATAAAAACTAAGTGAGGATAATAAATTACATTTGGTGTATATTTATAGTAAAATATTTTGAAAATTTATTTTAGTTAAACTTATAAATTATGTAGTAAGACCAAAAATATTAATTTTAAATTTATAAACAAGTCATTATTTGGTGTATGGTGTATCCACTTTAGGTGGAAAATTCCATAGAAGCAGTTTTGTCCACCTACCACATATATGTCCCATAAAATCAAGGATAATTGTCCTAAGCTAGAGATGTTTTGAGGGTATTATGAAGTATTTTGAGAATTTTACTTGGAAATTTATAAGTAAAAATAATAAAAAAAAATTTAAAGGATCAATATTATATATACATAAATCTATTATAGTAATGGTGAATAAGAGTTATGTATTTGGTAAAATTCAAATGGTTTACTATGTGTCAATAATTAACATGACTAAGTTTTAGTATTTGCATGAACATCTTATGGAGGACCCAACTTCATTACCATTTATACCTAGTGAGGATTTGAGGTTGAGTTAATTACCATGGTTGTAAGGTAATCTTAATTGGCTTAAGGTAGACACACTTTGTAAAATACATCCTAGGGTAGAAAAGGCTAATACATAAAATAAAAAATTAGATAAAATAAGATGAAATGAATCAAATATATCTAAAAATCATAAATAAGGGTGAAAAAAAAATTGCAAGGAAATAAATAGAGGAGGAAAGTAAATAAAACCTAAGTAAAAAAAAAGAAAATATCTAAGAGGCAAAAAGAAATTGGTCAAATAAATTTATTCAATTAAAGGAAAAGAGGAGGAAGTAAAATAAGGCCCAAGTGTAACAAAGACTTCTAAGAGACACAAATAAGGAATAAAGGAAAAAAACACAAGGGAAAGGACATATGAGGAAATAGAAGAAGTGCTAAGTACAACAAAGACTTATAAAAGTTAAAAATAAGGGGTAAAAGAAGTAAAGTGGGAGGAAAGAAAATATGTTTGAAGTGAAATAAATTCTTATAAGAGGCACAAATAAGGGGTTGAGGAATAAATTTCAATTAAACTAAGAAATAAGGAAAATCAAAAAATCCCAAGTGCAACAAAGAAAAAGTGATCCTTCAGGAATCAACAGTTTAGGTGTAACTATTTTGAATTAATTAATACCTTTCCTAGATAAAATATATAACTAGTTATAAAGGAAATGAATAAGAATAAATCTATTACATGTGGATGGATGTTCATGAAAATACATCATAATATTGCATGTTATATTTTTATAGGCCTTAGAATATATATCATTGAGAATTATCATAGATAAATACTCTATATTTTAGGTGGTAATCATTACTCAATACCAAGTAGAACCTTTTATCGAGGAACAATCTTTCCCTAAGGACATTCTATTCTTTTAATCAATCCATGTAGATTAAGATTCTAATGTATAAGAGGTAAGTATGTAAGGTATTAATGTTGGAAGAAATATGACAAAGAGGGGGGATGAATTAGTATTTAAATCCTTTGTTTCAATGCCTACTTAATCATTCATTAACATTCATTCAATCATGTAGATCAAACAATGATTAAGTAACCATCCACATATGCATGAAACATAAGAACACAAGATAACACAAATTATATGTGGAAAACCCTCAAGGGGATAAAAACCCAATTATATTTTCAAATGGAATAAATTAATATAATATAAATACCAAATTTATTGAATCACAAACTTCACATGAAGCACCAACGCCTACTAGCTAAGCACCAACTCAATTAGGCTTTAACAAGCACCCACTTGCAAAGATCCACTAACCCCCTAGATGACTCAGCACAAAATCAACTACATATAACCCTTGGTCACCTTCATAAATATTTTTTTATCATACAAAATATTATGATCTTATTATTCATATCTTCATAGACTTCTATCCCTCTCAAATTAGCCTCTTGCCTTCTTCACTCAACTAGCCCTATTCTTGACTTAATTGGGTCATATGAACTTTATCCTCATACATAGAACCCATATCAAATGTTCATCACTAATCCTCTATTATTTTTTAATGGTATATAATACCTTATTATAATTTTCAATATAATCTCATGTTTTCTTAAATTTCACACGCTTCTATCCCTCTCAAACTGGGCTCTAGCCTTCTTCACTCAACTAACCCTCTTCTTGACTTGATTAGGTCATATGATCTTGGTACTCATATGTATAACCAATGTTAAAACCTCATTAATAATATTATACAATCCTTTATTGGTGTATAAGACCTTCTTATTCTCAACAATATTTTATCTTATTTGTTTACTCTTTTTCACACTCAAATAGGCCTAAAATTGCCTAGTATTTATATAAGTCTTTTATTCATATCCTTATTAGTCAGCCAAACACACTTACCTTATTACTTCAGACATGAAAAGTATATTAAGACATATCATATAGATGGATAAAACTTTATTTTAGTCCCTTTGGGTATGACCTACATTAATTAGGCCTTATATCAATTTAGGTTTCATGGAGACCTAATCCCATTAGGTATGTTCTAGGACACATTACACTTTGTCTTCCTTAGAATATTTTAAAAATCCACACATGAAAGGAACATGTCATAAAACACTAAAATATATCCCTATTAATCTCATATAGTCTTCATAACATTTTCTTAATCTCAAACCACTACTTGGAGCACACCATTTGTATTGTTCATATTAGGCCTATGCATACCCAAAAAGTCTATCTTGAATAACTAAATTATAAACACAAATTTTTTAAGAAACCATGGAAAAAAATAATACATTAAATTAGGCTTATTACCATGTGATTTAGACTTCACAACTTAAGGTAAAATGACTCAAAACCTTCTCTGCAAGTATCTCACTTAGAACTACCAATTAGCCTCAAAACATAGTCATGGAAACTTGAAATTATGACACCTAAAGGAACATTCTCAAGCTCTTAAAAATCATGATAATTATATTACAACATCCTAAGATAAAATTTCACAAAAAATATCATAAACACTAATGGATACTATTGGTCTTGTAGACCAATCCATTGACCTTCTATGTCATAGAGTTCACTCAACTAGATAAACAATTGTGGCTTCAATGTTTCAACCTCTTACACCAACTTAAAATATTATTATAATTATGGAAAGGTCATTAAAATCCTAAAAAAAAAATTCATTACATAATTAAACTAAGGGAAAATATCCTTTAACTCATCACTGTAACTTGCTTACACAGATCTACCATTTTACCTTCAAATATAGTCATGGTGATAATGACCTTAAACACCTGTTCAGACACTTCAGAGACTTATAATGCATGTGGATGAACATATGTGATCATTATACCAATATAAAATAGATATATGATATTTTCACTATTTTAACTTTAGTTTTCACCCTTGGAGTGGGTTATTTAGTCTCCCTCTAACTAAGATACAAAATAGGAACAACCTCAGATTGTGGGTATCCTGTAGTGAGGTTGAACCTACGAAGAAGGTTGGATTCCTATCGATGTATCACCTAAAATAATTATTTTGTTTATAAAATGGTTAGAAAGGGGGAATAGGGTTACTAAGAAAGATAAAAAGGTGATGCACCAAATATAAATGAGACATATGCTTGAAACTGATACTAATTCAACATAAGATAATATTGCCTAACACAATCTCACAACTATCTAATTTATATTTTGTATAAGTGTTTCATAAACTAGGCTCATTAAGCAATGAATTAATCCAAGAGGAATTATAAGAACCACACTAGTGATCCATTAATAGTAAAAATAGAATAAGTCTAGACCTAAAAATAGATTGAAAACAACTTAAAATAGGTAAGAAATACGGACAATTTATATGGAAGAATCTCCTTCACAAAACTATCATACACAAGCTTACTAAACATTAGCGTAAGGGAAAGATATAGGTAAAAAATCATCTTATTACATCCATAAGTAGTTCTTAAAAATTTTGAGAGGATTTAGAATTTTTAAATGAGAGTCTCCTCTTCAAAAATTAGAAAGTCCTTGTGAGAATCCAAAATGAGAGAGAGAGAGAGAGAGAGAGAGAGAGAGAGAGAGAGAGAGAGAGAGAGAGAGAGAGAGAGAGAGAGAGAGAGAGAGAGAGAGAGAGAGAGAGAGTTACAATGGGGGGGAAATGAGAAATATAGGGAAAATGAGAAGAAAGAGGATAAACACGTAATCAAAATTAGTAAATGAGCTATCACCATCCTTTAATGAATTTATAATCACTTTTTAATCAATCATAACTAATCCTTCTTTAGACAAATTAACCCTTTTTAATCCAAATAGACTTCAAGCCCTTTCATTCACTGATAAATACACTATAAGATAAGAATTTATCTTGATGATGAGTCATGATCCTGATAAGAAGGAAAAATTTAAAGGATATAAAAAAGAATTGAATATTCCACCATCTACCAACCACTAAAATCCCCTATTTGGACTTCTACATCATCTTCCACTTGACTTACTTATAAGGACAAATTACTCATATCTATGAACCTAATAGATTCATGACTATGTCTATTTTAAGTAGCTATAGATCCCTGCTTGTCAAGGATATAACTATGTCAAAATTTTAGATACTCCTCCATAATCCATTTATGTCTAACCCTACTCCAAACCTTGGACATAGGTCTACTATAGATGAAAACCAATACCATCTATTGGTTGTCATATAATCATCATCTCAATGAATATTTACTAGGATGTTTGATCTCTTGATCATGAATAAGACACCAAAATTCATTGGCAAAGAAACTTAATCATTGACAATATTGATTATTTGACTATGTTTCATACTTAAAGGTGATTTATTAAGCTCTAATGATGGCATATGCCTTTAAAATATTTTATATAGTTCAATTTAGATCATTTTTGGATCTTAACTCAATGTATTTACCTACCTTTGTCCATAAAATCTTTTGATTTGATTTGTCTACCTATGTGGCATCACTACCATTCTCTTTATCATAATAAAAATATGACCATCCTAAATTTGGACACATGTTACGATCTTGTGTTTCTTGGAACTTGATTGAGTTTTTTATATCAATATTTTATTCATCCAGAATTATGACACTTGGAAACCCCTCTTTCAATCTATGGATCTTACTACCAGTCTTCATTTGATTACTAATTTTGTGCCATGTGGTGGCCTTACATGTAATCTAGGCTCATTGACCTTTTGACTTGATTCACACCATTGATATTTTCTATAAGGTTAAATGCATGTCATTGATCTTGATCTACTTGATCAAATGTGCACCATTGATCTTATAATTTACTATGATCATACCACTTGTCAATACCATGCTCAATATTAGGATCCTCTGACATTTTAACCTTATGCTGATCATTGATCTTGATTTGTATGATTTAACTCGTGCCATTGATCTTGATGGTCCCATTAACTTGAGAGATTATCCACATGCCATTGATCTATGATTTGATCAAGAAATATTTCACCACTTGGTAGCATTACATTCACTCTCAAGATCCTTTGGAGAATTTTTTGAACTCAAATGGCTACTTCCTATGGCTTTTATTTGACATCTCTAGGCACGTTTGTCACCACTGGATAATTTTTGTAGGCTTATATCTTGAGATAGAAAACTTGAAAAGACACAAAATTTATAGGGGAAATTCTTGGCATGAAATACATCATTTCACATAATATTTAAACTTTGGTTGACTTCCCAAGTGTACTTATTAAATGTACAACTAAACTGACTTGTTCATTTTTACATGATGTGCTATGATGGTATGGTTTTCATAGGCTTTTGATAATCATATTTGGACCCATCAAGGCTCTAATAAACCTTTGAGACTTTGATAAAACCTACTTCATGACCTATAGATTCCATGAATACCATGGAAACTTGATGGATCCTTTCACTTGCAATTCTAGACTTGTTTCTAGACCTACTTCTCAATAATCATCAAATTACACTTTAAGCTTTATTAAAGTGTTTCAAAAGATTGTAAGTGACATCTGGTTCTCATCTTCTGCCATTTTATCATTCACTCAATAAGAACTATGGTCTTGTTTTCACACCATAACTATGACCTCTCCATAATATTACACTAAATCCATCTAGGCCAAAGCTTCATATGTATGCCTATTTTGGCCAACATTTATGGAAACCTCCTAGGATTACATGCCTATTATCCAACAAATTAGTTTCCTTATTCGGCCCATTGGGAATACAAAGTCACAAATATTTTCTCTCATCTAATATGAAACTGATACAAGGATGCCCTTTTTTGAAACCTCCTCTTGAAGCAACAAGGACCATAAAAAAAAACTAACAATGTTCCCAAGGCACTTATGGAAGGGAAACACACAACTAAAATGAAATGTGCACAAGGAACTTAGAGGGAAACATGAAAAACCACTCTAACTTATACAATATTATATAATGGCTTCAAATTACTTTAATAGCAAGGTTTTAAATGAATCTCATTAACTGGGATGGGAAATACCTCTCCATCCAAATAGGCAAGATAAAAAGCATTATGTTTCTTGCATCCATGAATAAAATAAGGGCCACTTGAAAACCTATCAAACTTGGTATTGTTTCCTAGCTTGGCCTTATTGAATGCCACTTGAGGACTATATCCAATTCTTTGAAGTCCATTTCTATGGCTCTCTTGTCAATGGATTTCTTTAGTTGAGCTTGGTGAGACTCTAGTGTCTTCATTTCAAGGCCCTTGGTTTCTTCAACCTCCATGAGCTCTGTCATCCTCATGCTCATAAATTCCTTATCCATCAACTCAAGTTGATGGGATAACTCCAAGGTAGGTAACTCAGTTAATATGGGTAGTTTGGCTTCCATCCCATATATTAGAACATATGGTGAGTTGTTAATGGTGACTTTAGGAGTCACTATATTATCCCATAATGTTATTCTCAACTTTGTGTTCCACACTCTCTGGTTCTCCTCCATAGTCCTCTTGATAATCCTTATCAAGTTCTTTTTTGTTGAATCTATAATTCCATTTTATTAGAGGTAGTAATTTGAGGATATACTAAGGTAGATGCCCAGTTGAAGTGCCCATTGACTTTTTCTCATGAAAACAAATTCTTAGAAATTATCTAATATTATTATTATTGGTATACCAAATATTATCACTATACTATCATAGAAGTCCAACACTACTATTTCATTGCTTATTTTAGGGCAATTATTTCCACTCATCAAGTGAAGTAGTCACTAATAATGAGTACCCATTTATGCTCTATACTAGAGGATGGATTGATCATTCCTATAAAGCCTAAACCCCACTACATGAAGGGTTGTTCTACCTAAATTGGGTTGAGAATAAGGGATACCAATCTTTATTTTCTTGAAAAGAAAGCACGCTTTTGGCACCTCACCCATGAATAAGCATATTTGAATAGAGTGGGCCAATAATAACTAGATCTCATCAATTTTATTTCTATAGTCCTTGGGGGAAAATTACCTCTTATAAGACCATCATGAAATTATTCTAAGAGCATGGTCACTTGCTCATCATATATGCACCTTATAAGCATTCCATTGAGGTGCTTTATAAATAAAACCCCATAAAATAATGAAAAAGTCATGGAAAATTTTCTAAAATACCTTCTCTTTGATCATTCTATGCCTTGAGGGCACTTACTTTATATCAATAAATGTGTCATATCCTATAGCCAGCTAGTGTGAGGTGGAGGTGCATCTATCTAGGAATTGTCTTGTGTTACCAAAATAACTTCTTTGTCTTCATGGGGTCATCAACCATATGATCACATAATCATTTTCCTCTCACTATCTTAGTGAACTTGATCTCCATGTCATATTCCATGACCTTGGTAATCTAACTAGCCCTCATCTGATTTAATTTTTTGTTAAGAAGGAAGTCCCTCACTCTAAAATGAGACACCATAATATGAATATTGCTATTGGAGAGCATTGGTATGAACATTTTGAGGCTTTTCAAAGCTATAAGAACTTGATTTTATTAAAAATTGTACCTTACCTCATATCCTTCAAGCCCTTGATTGAAATTATCAATTGGATACTCAAGTCCTTTACCATTATTTTGTATCAACATAGCTAATATAGTGTCAACATTTGAAAAGGTGTATAATATGAAATCCCTTGAGAATGTAGGATTCATGAGCGAGGGTGCTTATGCAATGGCTTTCTTGATAACCTCAAATGTTTCTTTGCTTTCATCTGACCAAGTGAACACTTGGTTATTCTTCAACATGGTAGTGATGGGTTTGACCAAGTTGGCAAAGCCAAGTATACATCTTCTCTCAAAGTTTATTTTACCAAGGAAACTCTATATTCCCTTCTTTTGTTTAGGTAAAGATAATGCCAAGATGGTACTTATTTTATAGGTCTAATAGGTAATCCTTTCTTTGAGATAATGTGTCCCAATATTTTTCCCTCATGGATAGAAAACATGCATTTATTGGGATTTAAAGAGATCCCATATTCTCTACATCTTCCAAAGATCAATCTCAGGTGATCTAAGTGCTCACTAGCCTTCTTGGAGAAAATTGTGACACCATCCAAGTAGACTATCATCATTTGATTCATTAATCCTTGAAAATCCATGTACATGGATATTTGAAAGTTTTCCCTAAAATTTGACAAGCCAAAAGGCATATTCTGATAAGCATATGTGCCCCACTTTATGGTGAAGACAATCTTGTATTGATCTTCTTCTCTTACTAGTACCTAGTTGTACCCTGAATACCCATCCAAAAGAGAGAAGCATTTTGAACTAGTATCTATTTGAAGGATTTGCTCCATGGATGGTAATGGGTAATGATCTTTTAGGGAAACTCTATTAAAGTCTCTAAAGTCAACACACAACTAGATCTCCCCATTTTTCTTCCTTATAAGAACTAAGTTGGCTACCCATGAGGAGTGCTTGATGGGAAAGATGATATTAGACTCAATAAATTTAGTCAATTCTTTCCTCATAATCTATTCAATTTTGGGTTTTATATGCCTTTGCTTTTGCTTAACATGTTTTGCATTAACATCCAATTCTATAGTGTGTTGGGATAGCTTGGGATCAAAGCCTCTTAGATCACTATATTCCCAAGCAAAGATGTCTACATATTCTCTAAAAAGTTTAGTAAAAACATACTTTTTAGCCTTATTTCTTACCTTTCCTAGATTGAGGAGTTTGTCTTTGAAGATAAGAACTCTTTCATAGTACTCCTCATCAATTGACATTACTACCTTGTCTTTCTTCATACAATCTTCCTCATGGAAAAAACCTTTAAGGGTGACCAACCCTTTAGGAAGTTTGTTATACCTCAAATAAATAATTTGACCTTCATATTGATGTTGGAATTTTTCTTGATTCATTGAGGAAAACTTTGCTTCCTACTGCAAGAAATAATCAATATTCTTATCACTATCAAATACCTACCAATGTGTTTTATTATCTGTCATGATGATATTACCACTACTTTAACATGTGGATGCAATTTTGAATTTTTCAATTCATTTAGGAGATTGAACTGAGCTCCCAAAACTACCAACCTATTAGCATGCTGATTTTGGTTCCTTAGCACTGCTTAGATGTTAAAGGCCTCAAAGTCCTCAAGCATAGTCCACACTCTATGTTTATAATATTTCATCATGGGATAGTTTGTGATATTTTGGATTCTAACCTAATTCACTATCAACACACTATCCCCATACACTTATAATTACTTGATTCCTCTCTTACTATCCCACTGAAGGCCATGAATAAGGCCCTCATACTCTAATGCATTATAAGAGCAATTGAATTGGAACCTATAAGAAGAGAAGTATTTATCATTGGAGGAGGAAATTAACATCACACCTTAACCTACTCCATGTTTGGTCCTTAAGCCATCAAAGAATAATTTCCATAAACCACTAGTATCTTCTTGAGGCCTAATGAGGGATGGTGGGGATTCATTCTCCTCATACAAGTAGTAGACACCCATGTCTCTTTCTTTAACACATTCTAAAGGGTCGATTAATTTATTTTCATTCTATAACTCATCCAAGCACATATTTGGTATCTATTTAGGATGAGTATTTAGTTCTTGAGTAACCAAGTGGTCATCTTCATCTAGGAAGGTATTATTAATGTTTTAGCTATATGGGCCATAAGGTTCTATGTAAAATTGAGTAGTAGGCTCAAATTTAATGGATACATTGGTCCCATACCTTTTCTTGAAATCCATGTAGGACCAATCTACTTCTAGATAAACCTTAATTTTTTTTGTGAAATCTCTAGATAAGCATAGAGAAAAATGAGGAGGCACATCTAGAATCAAAACATATTGGGATATTAAAACACTGAGATAAACATGTAGGGTCAATTTGAGGCCTCGAATAATACCAGATGGTTTGGTATGATACCCATTTATTAGCTATCTATCTAGATAGAACCTAATAGAGTTATAATTTGTTCAATTCTAACCCATACTTAGACTAACATGTGAATGGTCTAAGGCTATGGGATGCTTATAACTAGACTAGACTTGTATGATTTTTTTATGAGACTAACTCCTTAAATTTTATACTTGGACCTTTATTATAAAATTTAAAAATTGGTTGGGGTGAAAAGAGTTATGAAGTTTGCATAAATTAAAACCTATTTTAATATGTGGTGATGCACTAATAATTTATTAGATAGTTACCAGGTAGAGTAGATAGTTACTAGTTCATTAGTTAACACACTAATCACCACATATTAAAACTAGATCATGCTCAAGATTGAATCCATTCATAATTTATTCCTTGGTCAATAAATAACCATTTGATCTCTATCTAATTTATTTGGGTTGTCCTTGATTTTATTGGCCATCAAGAACTAACTTTGATCACTTACCTTTTGACTCATCTCACTATGTTGATCTACCTGATGCAAGTAAATGTGACCCATAGATCTTATACTAAGACTCACACACTTGTAACACTTATCCATCATGCCTTTACACTTATATTTCACTGACTCTTTAAATTATTCACATGTTGATCTGGAATCCATAATTAAACATGTACCATTGATCTGATTTCGGCTCATTATCCTATCTTTACTCACTCACCATTAAATTTACTTTAGGCACCCAAGATTTGGACACTTTTCAAGCTTGTTCCTATTCAAGGACCCCTTTGATTATTTTTTGAATGAAAATAGATAGTTTATAAGGCTCAAATTTTATTTCTACATAAACTTTCTTATATTTTCAAATCCAAACAATTATTTGTAGGGGCCCAAACTTGATGTTTACATAATTGTAATGAGATATTTTAACTTCAACGATCATTTTTGTTCTTGATTTTGATACTTGTGGGGCCATCCTAAACTTTTTGAATTCAAATAACTATTTCCTATAGCCTAAAATTGATGTTTGTACACCTATCTAGATCATAAATTCTATGGGCTATTTTTTTAGACCTTTTACTAGACATTTTCTATGGGCTTGGTGTCTTTGCCACTTTCTCTGAATGTAATTATTTGCCTTATATTTGACTTGAACAATTATTTTAGAAAAAAATTCAAAAATAATTCATGTCTTCATTATCTCTACCTTAGACAAAATGTTTAAAATAAATCATCCTTAGTCTCCTACCTTGGAATAAAAACTCTGAAAGAAATCAACCTTTGGGAAATTTATCCCAAACAAGTTTCCTGAAGGAATTGTCTTTTTAGAATTTCCCTTTAGAAATTTTAGAATAGCCCCTTTTTGCATTTGGAAATTCCCTTCATAAATTTTTAAAAGTGTCATTCAAAATTTTGTCTTGGTCACTTTCCTGAAATAAAAAGACCCTTAGAGGAAATTGTATATGAAACTTTCTCGAGAAAATACCCTTTAAGATTTTCATTTGGTCCACCTTGTAAAAGAATGATCATTCAAGAAAAGAATTTTGGACAAATTTATTCAAAATATACCCTTCAAAACTTTTGTTTAGGACCTTCTTTGAATAAAATACCCTTCGCGAGAATTATTTTGAATAAAATGTCCGAAATAATTCTTGATACTTAGCCAAAAATCCCAAAATAAGTCTCCTAAAATAATTCCAACACTTAGCCTAATAAAGTGGGACAAAACTCCATAAATAATTAAGTTTTATGATTTTGTTTTGGGATTTTTTTGGAACACTTTCTTTGAAGGATTTATGAATGATACACTTGGTGAAAAGTTGAAAATTTTTAAACTTATGCTTTTTTTGGACCTATTCCTACAAGTATTCTACATCATGAAAACTTGATTGGATCCCTCCACTTGTAATGTTGATCCATCCTCTAAACCACCTTATCCACTCAATAATTGGGACCCTGATCATATGTTCAAACTAGGTAGAAGCTTGGTATGTGGGCTAAAATTGAAATATTTTTGGTGACTCAACTAGCTTGACCAACTTGCTAATCATGGAATTTAGACATTGATGACTAGTACAGTGAAAATATACTTAAAAATAGTCTCTAACTGACTTATAGAAACACATTTTGGAGTAATATAGGGAAATAAAAACAAATCAAAAACCCAAACTAGAAACATAACAACTAAAAGTAGCAATGTGCAAAAGCACTTTGAAGAAAAAATAGACCTATCTACTAATGTAAAAGGGGCAAGATATGAAACTAGTAGCATAACATGAGATACATCACATTGAAAGGTATGTGAAAGATATTTCTATTAAATATAGTAAGCTCAAATTCATTACTCTCTTTTCAACTTATGATGACATAGGGTCCTCTCCAAAGGCTATCAAACTTTGAGTATTTTCCTAGTTTTACATGATCCTCATCCCATTTAAGGACTATGTCACCTTGCTAGAATGTATTTGATGAAGGTATTTTTTCAAAATTAATATTGAAATAATATTGGTTATACCACATGGTATACATGAAATCATCCCTTATTTCCTCTAATTCTTTCATTTTATTCATTTTGACCTCCATTACATCACTTTTTAGAATCTCTAGTTGGTGTGCAGGCTCCAAAGCTGGAACCTCCAATGAAGTTGGTAGCCTTGATTATCTTAGATGGAATAAGAGATAAGTTGAGTTACCAATGCTCTTATTTGGGTTTATCCTATCATCCCATAAGTTATTCTTCAACTTTGTGCGCTAGGATCTCTAATTATCTTCCATTATTCTCTTAATGATCAAAATAAAGTTCTTATTAGTGGATTTAGCTAGTCCATTATCATGTGGATAATAATTAGATGAACATGTTATATAGATACCTTTCTCAATATCCCATTCACATACCTTTATGACACTAAATTCTAAAGCATTATCTGATATTATGGTGGAAGGTGCTCCAAAATGGGTGACTAAGCTCTCATAGAACTCAAGTATAGGTTTCTCATTTAATTCCTTCAAGGGAATTTCTTACACCCATCTAGTGAAGTAGTCTATAGCTATCAAGACCCACATATTTCCATCACTAAATGGAGAATTAATCATACCAATAAAGTATAAACCCCATTTTAGAAAGGCTATTCAACTTGAATAGGCTTTAGTGGCATATCAACTAGTTTTTATTTCCTTGTAAACATTGCACATTTTGAACACTTCCTCACCCACGCATGTATATATCTAAATAAATTGGGCCAAAAGCAACCAACTCTAATGATTTTTAAAACTATATTCCTAGATGAAAAATGGCCTCCTTGAAGACTATAATGAAATTTAGTGAGAAGATTATAAAATTAATTAGTTTCAACACATCTTAAGATCACACCTCTAATGTCCTTTTTTAAATAGCACTTCATCAATCATAATGTATAGCACTAATTGCATCCTAAAGTGTCTTATTAATGATTAATTATAACCCATTGGACACTCTCCTATTTGGATAAATCTAGAAATATCATGTGTCTATCTATATAGAAGAGTAGCTTCATCTTCCTATTGAGTGTCTTGAATTACATTATCTATTTTTCTTCTCTCACATCTTTAGCAAGATGTTCACTTAATATTTTACCTAAGACAAGATTTATGACCCTAACTTCAATGTCATACTCCATACACTTGTTTACCAATCCATCTCTCTTTTCATTCAAGTCTCTGTTGAGGATAAAATATTTCACACTTGGATGATCTACCATTAGTATAATCTTATTATTTGAAACTAGATGCCTAGATTTATTCAAATTTATTACAAAAATAATAATATGTTTTTAAATATATATATATATATATATATATATATATATATATTTATTATTATCCTTCCAAATGTTTTCTAAATAAATTAATGGGTTGATCTAGACCTTGATCATTCTCCTACATAAACATAGCTAAAATTACCTCTAATGTAGAGAAGGCATACAAATAGAATTCATTCCTAAAATATAGATTTAAAAGTGTGGGGACATGATATATGGCCTCTTTCATGGCCTCAAATATTCTCTTACCTTATCTTGTCCATGTGAACTCTTTACCTTTTCTCAACATATGAGTGAGAGGCTTGACCATCTCTACAAACCTTGGAATGAACCTCTTAATGAAGTTGATCTTACCCAAAAAGCTCTAAAATCCTTTCTTATGTTTTGGAAGTGATATATCAAAAATTAATTTTATCCCCTATGGATCAATGAGAATACTAGCCTTGGACACCACATGTCTAATAAGTCTTCCTTCATGCACTAAAAAAATGCATTTTTTTGGATTCAAAGAAACTCCAAATTGTCTTCATCTATGAAAAATAGATCTCAAGTACATTAGTGTTCATCAGGATTCTTTGAAAAAAAAATTATGTTATCAAGGTAAACTAAAACCATATCATTCAAAAGACCATGAAAAATGGCATACATCACTCTTTGGAAGGTGGATCCAATATTAGAGAGTCTAAAGGGCATTTTACAATATGCATAGGTTCCCCATTTTTTAGAGAAGGTAGTCTTATGCCTATTTTCCTCTTACCATGGTTTGATTATAGCCAAAATAGACATCAATAAATGAAAACCTTTGAGAACCTACCACATTTTTGAAAATTTGATCCATAGATGGCAGTGGGTAATGATTATTTAGGGACACCTTATTGAGGTCCTTGAAGTCAACACATAAATGAATCTATTCATTCTTTTTCCTCACTATCACAAGGTCTTCCACCCAAGAGTAATGCTTAACTACAAATAATATCCTATATTCAATCAATTTATAGAGTTATCTTATCATGAAGTCTTCCTCTTTTGGGCTGATAGGCCTCTATTTCTTCCTGACTGGCTTGGAATTACTTTATAATTTTATGGTGTGTTGTGAAAGTTTGGGTTCAAACCCTTTCAATTATTTGTACTTCTAAGAAAATATATCAAAACATTCTTGGCATAAAGCAACAAATACAACTCTTTCTTCTATTGTATTGACCTTTCCTAGCTTCAACAACTTATGCTTAAAGATCTCTATCTTTTCATAGTGTTCATCCTTAGCTGCAATACATGATTTCCCTTTTATTACTTCGTAATATTCATTAAAGATGCATTCTAATGTCACAAGCCCTTTGGTCAGCTTATTATATCTTAGATATACTATTTGATCATCATATTGATTTTGGAACTTGTTTTGGTTCATATGGCAGAATTTTACCTCTTTAATTAGAAAACATATGATTTGATCATCATCATCAAATACGTACCAACTCACCTCATTGTTAGGTATAACTAGTTTACATATAACCTTGACCTTATCTTAGCTTTATTTTCATTTGAATCTTGCTATCACATACTGGGCACTAATGGTAGCAAGCCTATCTATATGTTGGTTAGTTTTTCTTGGTATGGACTGGAATCAGATGTTAAAAAATATTCCATGAGGTCCCATACCTAGTGCTTAAAGGATTTAAAATGGTAATTCTTGACTAAACTTAAGCCTCTTACCTATTTCACTGTGAGCTCATTGTCACCCTTGAATTTGACGAGATGGATGCCTCTCTTGCTCAATTCTTGCAAACCATACAAAAGAGCTTCATGTTAAGTTGTATTTGAGGTAAAACTAAATTATATTCCTATACAAGAATGGTATTTTTGACGTACGAGTGAAATAAAAATGGCTCCTATTGCAATTCCATTATTTGACCTTGAGCCATAAAAGAATAAATTCTATATAATATCCTCTTCTTGGGTAGTGTTAGTCAAGTAAGGTATAACAACACCCTCCTCATGCATGTTGTACACTCCTAAGTTTGTCTCTTCAATGTTGTTATATGGATCAAATCCATGACTCTTAACTACCCTTTCATTTAAGTATAGATATTATATGCCTTCAATATTATCATGAGGTTATTATTCAATAACTTCTTAAACCTCTTTAAATATGGCATAGTTGGTATTTGTAAGATTAGGCATATAGTGTTCTAGATGGAGTCTAGAGATAGGATTAGATCTTATAGTGAATTTGGTTCCATATCTAGTTATAAAAACCATATATTACCAATAAAATGACAAATATCCCCCAATATTAGCAATAAAGTCCTTAGACAAGCATAAGGCAAATTATGGAGGTAGGTCTACCACCATTACATCTTGATTAATGAAAATATTTAGATAGGTTGCTAATGTAATCTATAAAAATTACAAGATGCATATTATCTTAGTGTCTGATCCATAAAATTGGAGAAAACCTTTTTCATTAGGCACATATTTGAACTAAATCTTATTTGATATGGTTTAGGCATCACTAAGGTTTAAGCACTAGAGTCTATTATGAAATTGTATACTAAACAATCCCCTATGATGAATGATATATAAAATGGAGGGGTTAACAACCTTAGAAGGATG
The DNA here is from genome assembly GCA_037957365.1 of Torreya grandis. Lineage (NCBI taxonomy): Eukaryota > Viridiplantae > Streptophyta > Pinopsida > Cupressales > Taxaceae > Torreya > Torreya grandis. The sequence goes on along the minus strand of JARHVA010001235.1, from coordinate 3,463,258 downwards.
AACACCATTTTGAGATTGAATTTTGCTTATAACCTGATTGGGAACATGGTAGGGGTTTAATTAGGTTGACTATTATTGATGAAAATAGTGTTCACTTTATCATCTACCTTTTCCACATGAGAAAGTTTGGAGAGATCTTACTCGAAAATCTCTTTTTGCCATGAGATAGAAAGACCATCATATATGGGCATAGTTACATTATCCTTCTTCAAATTATCCACAATATTAAATGGAAGATTAGTACCTTTGGACTACACCATGGAAGTGAAAGAACCATTTAGAATTTGAGTAACATGAAGAACAAAGGGGGACTTCTGATTTTATCAATAAGGTTGGGGCACTTGTTGATTTGCAAGCACATTATTAGCTACACTTGAAGAGGTAGGCTACTGACTAATCTATGGAGATGATGAAGAGATATTGGATTTCCCCAAGTTTTCCTCTAACATCCTATTATTAACCCTTATCTAAGCCATAATCAGTTCATTTTCACTTTTTGAATCTTGTCCCATATTAGTTATTACATGTTCAAACACATATTCCCCTTTTTAAAGATTCACTCTTGTGGTACTAGCTGGTACTTTACCCATGATCCCTTGTTGTTATATTTTTTATTATAATAATGACATGGTAAGTATGCTATCTTGACTCATTTATGGGGATTGTGATGGTGGATGCATCATATCATGACCTTGATATGAAGGATCATGCTACCAACCAGGGTCTTGATACATATCTCTAGTAGTGGCCATTACCATCTCATTGGACTATCTCTCTAACTTCCATTGACCTTCCTTAGGATAGCTATTCTAAGTTATCATAATATCTCTAGAATTACATGGATCATTAGGATTGTATTTCCTTGACTAAGGCTTCTACCCTTATACTTGTTGATTGGATTGATAAGGTGGCCTATTTTAATAATAATTTTGATTAGTATTTTGGTATGTTCTGTATGATGGGTCTTGTTGCCTCTCCACTACAAGAAATTTTATTTTCTATGATTTGAGAAGACTCTTTATCTTCCCTAGTATATTCATTTTCTCACCTTCTATTTGATAAAACTTTGTTGATTCTAGAACTAGAGCAATAGTTGGGGTAGGAAGATGTATCTTTTGGAAGAGAGACATTAGTGTCCTTGGAGATAACTTTCCTTCTTGTATAAGGTAATTTTTAGCCTTAATTATTACTTCAAAATCTCAAATTAGGGTATTATATCCCATGGATTGAAACATCATAGATACATCTAAATTGAGGTCCTTTAAATAGTATAAAAAACATAGTTGGGCATAGGATTGATCACTACAGGAATTATGTCCCAGGTCTTCTAGAATTTGTAATTTAAACCCATCATGAATTCATGATTGAATCTCTTGATTGTTGGAAGTTACCCTACAAGTGAAATATGATCACTCTTGTCCTCAAAGTACCTTCACAAGACCTCTCCAAACTCATCATAGATATTAATTGATGTAGGGGCCAATCCTCTGTACCACTGAAGTGCTTTCCCTTTAAAATAAATTTCTAACAATCTCATTACTGCATTTCCCTGAGTCACATGATGCACTAAACAAAGGTTTGTAATATGTATAATATATTCTATAAGAGTAACTAGATTTTCTCCTATATACTGGGTAAGATCCTTCAAATCTAACTTTGGAATATCATCCCATTAAGTAAGATTCAAAGGACTACCATGATTGAATGGAACAAAGGTTTACCTTCTAGGATCAACCATCTAAGGTATGGGATTTACAATAATGTTTAGCTAAAAAATACTAGCTTGAATGGGAGTATTTTGGGAAATAATAAGGGGAACAAGAGGGGTAGGTGTAGGTTTTAACTGAGAGGCAATATTCTTATTTTTTTATTAGATAAGTATCTTAGATAAATATATATCCTTCCCTTTTGCATAGGATATTGTGATAACTTTGGGGGGCATGAAAATTATGCAAATATGGAAATGAAACTCTAAAATTTTCTACTACTCATATATTCAAATAAGTGGTCCCACTAGGTGTGTCATAACTATTAGCTATCTAGATAGCATCTAATAGAGATCAGACTTGTTCAATTCTAACTTATACCTAGACTAATATGGGAATGGTCTAAGGATGTGGGATGCCTATAACTATACCATACCTCTAGGATTTTTTATGAGGCTAGCTCCTTAGATTTTATAATTTGGACCTTTGCTTCTAAAACCTAAAAACTAGTTGGGGTGAAAAGAGTTATGATGTTTTCATAAATTAAAAACTATTCTAATATGTGGTGATGCACTAAGAATATATTGGATCCACTCTTAATCTTAGACTCTTTATCAAACTAATGAACTATGAAATGAGTTAATGCAATGCTTAATATAGTTTCTATACAATATTATTTCATATAGAGGTATATTTAATACACTAAAACTAGGGAGAAATGAAATTAAGATCTGGTTAAAGACACTTAAATTTAGTTTTCCACTATATCTTTGAGAGATCAATGTTGAAACACATTATATGACCTGTAAAGAAAGTTTCTATCACTTAGGTTGAGTTCAGACATACAAAATGAAGATAACAATCACATTTGCATATTAAACAAACAAAAAAACTAAATATAGATTAGTAAATGACTACATAAATATTCTATTCATTACTCTAAGAGGTGTTGAATATAATTATGGTAGAGTCTAGTCATACCAACCTGAGAGATGCAAAACAATAATTTCAAGGATATATTTATAAAATGAAGGAAGCAAGAGAGCAGGAGTTTTGGTGATTAAAAACAGAATAAAACAAGATTTAACCATTTGAAAATTTGTTAAAACTGCCTCCATAAATCAATCTCATTCAAACCCTTCTTAATTGATTTAGGTCACTCCATTCCATTATGTCATTACAATATCCTCTTAGTAATGCTCCATGATATCTAAAATAGATGGATCAAGTTATTTTTACTTTGTCTTTATGTGAAATCTCTCATGAATATTTTTTTAATGCACGAAAAAGTGGAGAGATGATTCACTTTCATGCAATTAGCTTTAGCGACTATTGTTGGAGTCTACATGTCTACCTTTGTTTTTGATACCATCTTCTATTTTTTACTCATCATGAGGACTAAATCCTCATATCTTAAAAGAGATAAGCCACCTATACTTTGATAAATGACTTGATGAGTCATGAATTGTGTTTTAAACATTATAATCACTTATCATATATCATTTATCTCCCCCTATAAGTTCTTAGTGGCTCTATCTAATCTTGAAATACCCTCTCCTAAATCAAACTAGATCATGCTCAAGCTTGGCTCTATCTATACTTACTTACCTTGGTTAAGAACAAACCCTTCAACCTCTATCTAAGTTATTTGGGACCTCCTTGGTTTGATTGGCCATCAAGAATTGACTTGGATCATTTACTTCTTAACTCATGTTGCTCTAATGATTAGCTTGATTTGAGTGAACAAAACCTATAGATCTTTTACCAAAAATCACATGCTTATTCAACTTGTCCATCGTGCCTTTGCACTCAAGGCTTATTGTCTATTTGACTTGATCATGTGTTGTTGATCTTAAATTTATGGTTGAACACATATCATTAATCTCATCTAGGCCCATTATCCTATCTTTACCTTCTCACTATTAGATTTCCTCTAGTACCCAAGATTTGGACACTTGTTAAGCATGTACATAGTTGAGGACCATTTTAATGATTTTTTGAATGCAAATGACTATTTTATGAGGCCTAAAAATAATTAATACATGAATATCCTTGGTTTTTTAAATCCAAATGAATATTTTTACGGGCCCAAACTTGATGTTCATGCAATCATATAGAGATATTTGAACTTCAATGGTTATTTTATGTGCTTGAATTTGGCACTTGCAGGGTCATCTTGGAATTTTTGAATTCAAACAAATATTTCCTATAGCTTGACATTGATGTTTGTGTACCTTTATAGATGAAAAATTATGCGAGATATTTATTTTAGACCTTTTATTAGACATTTTCTATGGGCTTGGTATCTCATCCACTTTCTCTAAAGGAAATTATTTGCCTTATCTTTGCCTTGAATAATTATTGTGGAAAAAATATTTGAACAAAATCATGTCTTTGGGATCTCTCTCTCAAACAAAATGTCATAAATAAATCTTCTTTAGTCTCCATCTTTAGAACAAAAACTATGATAGAAATCTACCTTCGAGAAAATTATCCCAAACAATTTTCCTGAAGGAATTATGTCCTTAAAATTGCCCTTCAATAATTTTAGAATAGCCACTTTTGACCTTTGGAAATGATCTTCAAAACTTTTAAAAAGTTTTCTTTGAAAATTCTATCTTGGTCACTTTATTTAAAGAAAAATGTCTTTCAGGGAAATTATATAGGACACTTTCTTGAGAAAAATACCCTTCAGGATTTTTGTTTGGTCCACCTTGTCAAAGAATTATCATTCAAGAAAAGTGTTTTGGACCACTTTATCCAAAATATATCCTTCATAAATTTTTTTTAGGACCTTATTCAAATAAAATAATGTTTGGGAGAATTGTTTTGGTTAAAATATCTGAAACAATTCTTGATACTTAGCCAAAAATCATGAAATAAATCTCCCAAAAGAATTCCTACACTTAGCCAAATAAAGTGTGACAAAACTCCCAAAATAATTAAACATTATGATTTTTTTATGGGATTTGTGTGGAACATTTATATGAAGGATTTATCGGTGCTACACTTGGCTAAAATTTTAAAAAGTGTAAACTTAGGCTTTTTCTAGATTTGTTCCTTCAACTATTCCACACCATGAAAAACTACTTGTATCTTTACATTTGCAATGTTGAGATAGATTTTAAGCCACCTGATATACTAAAAGATTTGGACCCTTATCATCTATTCAAACTAGGTATAAGCTTGGTATTTGGACCAAAATGGCCAGCACCATCAATCTATAAAACTCCTTTGGATTGGGGTTCATACTTCAAACCAGGCTGATCTACTATTAAATTTGGAATTAATGAAGTACTTGACACACTATTTACCATGAAATTATGTACTAAGGAGTCACCAATTATTACAAAAATGTATAATGGTTTTATCACCTTTATTTATTTCCCTTCATTAAGTCCTTTATTTACATTGATGAGAACTACATTCTTTTTGCCTTGTGGCTTCTCAAAAAACCTGATCTTTAATAATCCTTCTTTAATGATATCCACCTAACCAGGTATACAAAGCATGTCCCACATTGGAACAATAACATTGGATTTATTCATTTTTTCCAAAATGTTTATGGTCAAACCACTAACTTTTGCTTGTGATGTGGGATCCATAACTGTACTTTAAACTTGTGAGTTTTAGGGCACAAAGGTATTCCCTTGATTCTAGTTATTTAGAGTTATTAGGACCTTTATAACAATAGTATATTCATTTGGATTTTATAGCAATGGAATATTAGTAGGAGGCTCTTTGACTATTTCTTGGTTACTATCCATGTTACTTCTTTTGAGCCTTGTATTAGTTACCACTAGAATGTATTATTGGCTAGAACTAACTTATTGATTGAGTCTATATCATTCTTATTATTTATAATTAATCATTGTAGCATCCAACTAGCTTGGTATTTTATTAGGTACCTATCCTTTTTGAATCTCTTCCAATTTTGTCATCATAGGTACTTCTATGTTTTGAGCCATAAGAGCTTGATTGTAAACACAACTAACACCTTCATGCCATTATTCACTGAAAGCCTAATTAAACTTAATGTTTGGGAGAATGGATTGACCAAAATATTGATTCTAAGGCATGGTACCCTCAAATTCTTGACAAATGTTGTTCTGAGTAGAGACCAAAGTTTTATAGGTGCTTTCAACATTAGGATTATAATTATTTTGTATAGTATATTTAGGTTTTCCTTGTCCCTAGCCTTGTCCTTAGAAATTTCCTTTGTAGGGAGGCCTATTTGTTTGATAATATTGGTATTGTGATTGATATTGAAATTGATAAGGTATATTAAACTAGGCTTTATACCTCTTCACATTCACCAACTCATTTCCAAAGGATTGAAGCATGCTATTAAACTCATGGAAATTCTTGTTTTCTTGGGAATCAATAGATTGATTATTTGAAACCTTTTTCTAATTTGGTGTAGGTATGGAACTAAGTGTTGGTATAGGTGGAATTGTAAAAAGGGGAGGAATTATGATAGTAGGTGGTTGAATATCAAGAAATAAAGGTATGAGTGGTCTAGGTGTAAGCTTTCCATCTTGTACTAGATAATTCTTTGCTCTGATTTCCACCTCATAAGCATTTGGTAGTATGTTTCCTCCCATAGACTGAATCATTATTTTAATGTCACTATTAAGATCCTTCAAGTAGTAAAGGAGAGAAAATTTAGGACTATGCCTAACAAAGATTGGAATACTATTCCATGTCTTCTGAAATCTAGTATTGAAATCTTACATAACCTCATGAGGAGCCCTCTTGATTATGGTTAGCTACTCTACAAGTGACAATTAGTCCTTATTATCTTTGAATCTCTTACACAATGAATTTCCTAACTGATCCCATGATGTGATAGAGTTGGTAGTAAGGTTTCTATACCAATCCAAAACTTTACCCTTGAAAGATATGGCCAATTACCTAATAGCCACATTTTCCTTAATTATGTAAGGAATATTATAGAAGTTGTCCATATCTCTAAGTTTCTTGGAATGGGTTTTATATTGGTCTCTACTAAAATAAGGAATACTTTTAAGAGCTACCACTAGGATAGGATCATACTACTAGAATTCTAAAGGACCCTATCCATTGAAATCCACAAAAATTAAAGATCTAGGGGTTGCCATGCCAATGAAAGGGGATAACAAAGATCTTCTAGTAGAGGTAGGTTTTGAAACTAATTTGGGATGAAAACTCCCTTTATATAAATGCGTATTAGAAAATATTAACTCTTTTTATTAAGTTTAAAGGTAGTTCAACAAATTCAAAAGGAATACCTCTAGAACATGATATTTTAGTCACCTTTGGCATAAAATATAGCCACTCCTCTACACCAAAATGTTTAGTGTTGTTTGGAGTCACCAGGTATCCTATAATGAGGTTGAACCTTGGGAAAACGTTAACTTCCTATTGATGTATCACCTAAACTAATGCTTCTTCTTAGAAAAGGCTTAGAAATGGGAAATATGGTTGCTAAGAAATATAAAAAGGTGATACACCAAATTTAAATTAGACTCAAATATGCTTGAAACTTACACTAGTTCAACATAAGATAATAGTAGCTCACACAATCTCACAACTAGCTAATTTGCATAAGTGTTTCATAAACTAGGATCATGAAGCAAAGAATGAAGCCAAGAAGAATTTTAAGACTCACATCAAGCATCCATTAATGGAAAAATAAGCACAATATTAGACCTAAAAATACATTAAAAACACATTAAAAGATGCAATAAATAAGGACAATGGATATAGAAGAATATCCATCCTTCACAAATCCATCATGCACAAGCTCACTAAACACTAGTTAAAGGGCAAGAGATAGGTAATAAAATCATCTTATTGCATCAAGAGGTATTTTTTACAAATTTTAATAGGGTTTAGCCTTGTTGAATGATATTCTCCTATTCTTAAAAAATTAGAAATTCCTTGTGATAATGCAAAATTAGAGAGAGAAAAAGATTTACAATGGGGGAGAAAATGGGAGATATAAAAAAAGGGAAGAGAGAGGAGAAGCATGCAATCAAAATCAATAAATGAGCCACCACCTTCCTTTAATGAATTGAAAACCATTTTTTATCAATTATAACCAATCCTTATTTTGATAGATTAACCCTTTTTAATCACAATAGCCATCAAGTCCTTTCACTGGCTAAGAAATACACTCAAAGACAAGAATTTGTCTTGCAGATGATGAGTCATGATCCTACTAAGAAGGAAAACTTTAAAGGCTCTAAAAAAGAATTTAATGCTCCATCATCTACCAACCACCAAAATCCCCTACTTGGACTTCTACACCATCTTTCACTGGACTTGATTATAAGGACAAAATCCTCATATCCATGAACCTGATAGAGCCGTGACTATGTCTATTGAAGTGGTTTTAGGTACCTTCTTGTCAAGGATATGACTATGTAAAAAGATTAGATGCTCTTCCATAATCCATTTATATCTGGCCCTACTCTAAACCTTGGACATAGGTCTACTATAGATGAGAACCAATCCCATTTATTGGTTGTCATATAATCATCATCTCAATGAAGATCCATCAAGATTCTTGATCTCTTGATCATGAACAACATAGAAAACTTTTTTGGTGACAAAACTTCATCATTGATAATATTGAATATATGAATATGTTTCATGCTTAAAAGTAATTAACTGAGCTTTGATGATGGCATATGCCTTTGAAATACTTTCTCTAGTTTTAACTAGATAATTTTTGGATCTCATCTATATATATTTACCTACCTTGATCCATAAAATCCTTTAATTTGATGTGTCTACCTAAGTGGCATCCCTACCATGTTCTTTATCATATTAAAAATGTGACCATCATAAATTATGACACATGTCACCATATTCTGTCTCCTATGTTTGATTGAATTTATTCCATCGATCTTTGATATGGGATTCCCAAATTGTGACACTTACCAAACCCTATTTTGATATATGGATCTTACTACCAGTTTTCATCTAACTACCACTTTTATGCCACATGGTGGCCTCACATTCAATTAAGCCTCATTGACCTTTAACTTGATTTTCACCATCAATATTTTATATAATGTTGAACACGCATCATTTATCTTGATATGATTAATTAAACATGCACCATTGATTCTTTAATTTACTATGATTGTGCCACTTGTCAACCCCATGATCAATCACAAGATATTATGACTTGTTGACCTTGTGATCATCATTGATATTCATGGTCCCATTGACTTGAGATATTATCCAAATGCCATTGATATATGATCTATCAAGAAATATTTTTCCACTTGGTAGCACTACATTCACTTTGAGGATCCTTTGAATAATTTTTTTGAATTCAAATGGCCACTTCTTGTGGCTTTTATTTGATGTCCTCAGGCACATGTCTCATCATTGGATCATTTTTGTAGGATTATATATTGAGATAGAAAACTAAGCAAGACACCAAATTTTCAAGGAGAATTATTGGCATGAAATACATCATTTCATGTAATCTTTAAAATTTGGTTGACTTCCCAAGTGTACTTATTAAATGCACAAACAAATTAACCTATTCATTCTTGCATGACATTTTATGATGGTCTAATTTTTATAGGGTTGTGATAATCATATTTAGACACATAAAGGCACTAATAAAACTTTGAGACTTTGAAAAAACCTACTTCATTCCCTTTGGATGCCATGAACACCATGGAAACCTATTAGATCCTTTCACTTACAATTCTAGACCTATATCCAAATTTCCTTCTCAAAAATCATCAAATTACATTTTAAGCTTTCTTAAAGTGTTTCAAAAGATTGAAAGTGACATGTGATGCTCATCTACCATCATTTTATCAGTCACTCAATAGGAACTCTACTCATATTTTCACAACATAACTAAGACCTCTCCAGAATATTGCACTACATCCATCCGAGCCAAAGCTTCATATTTAGGCTAATTTTAGCTAAAAATTATGTGGAAATATTAGTCTTTGACACTAATTTCATATTCTCATATATCATTGTCTCATCTAAACAAGACTAGTCAACTTATGAGTAACATTTTCATCATATCCACTAACCTTTGAAACATATATCCATAATTAACATGTATTAAATGTCTTGAACAACTTATCTATGCACTTGAATTCATACCTAATCCATGTTCACACATCCTTAATTAACTTACATCTTCTACCTTGTTTTCTCATTATTTTCACCATTAGGCCTATTAGAAATGGGTTAAATTGTAGCACTAACTTATCACACTTGATAGATAGAACCTACTTAAAAACCACCATGGACATTAAATACAAGTCTCAAGCTTTATCTTCCATCAATTTAGCAACTTTGACTTGGTCAAATTTGACTACTATAACAAATATCCAAGAAATAAAGCCTTTCCTATAGGGTAAACTAATTAATCTTACTATCCAATCACACTTGGATGTTCTTGGGAGATTTGATAACAACCTCCAATCACTTGTATAGCCAGTCTAATCCATTATAAACACTTTAAAATAAGATATTTCTCATCAGGTTATTGTTAGGGTTCTTTGAGGGTTTAAACCATCTTCCAGTCTTAAAAATCATTCATAAATATTATCTACTTATTATATAAACCAATTATTTAAACTTTGAGATAATACCCTTACCCATCTACCATGAATATCTTAGGTTCCCATGTAGAGGTTACATGTGCCAATGAACACTTGAAAGTTCTTTGCATATTGAGAACCCTTCAATATGTGCACTTAGTAACCATATAAACCACTTTACATACCTTTTATTTAAAAAATTGAACTTATACTTGGTTAAAACATCTAAAAAAACATGACATACCTCTATAATGCAAACATACTCACACTTACCATGGAATCTGATCTTGATACCCCATCTAGACATAATCTCTCTTTTTGTTCTTGAGGCTTTTGACTTGCAAGTCATATTAGGCCTTGAAAATAATAATATAAATAATATACAAGATTTAAAAACATAATATACATGTCATAAAACCTCTCAACATGCACATCCACTACCATACATTCTTCATATGCCTTGACAATACCTTCTGACACCTCATTAGGTCAGGCAGGGTCTAGAACTAGTCTAGTTACATGTTAGGTCTATAGGTCCTACCCTTTTAGTCTCACCTTAGTTATAAAAATACTCATATTCATAATTATTAAACCCTATGAAACCTTTTATGCCTCTGTTCATCCATCTCATCAACCTACCATGCTCCTTCAAACACAAGACAATGCATCTTATACACAAGCCTTCTCAAGTCTCTTATTAGGTTCAAACACTTTATAACTTTATAAATAGATCTTAAAACATTATTTGATGCTAATAAACCTTGATCAAATGCCTTATATTTTTCTCAATAAATTTCATACCTATGCACAAACCTCTTCATGATCATCATGCATATGCTTATGATATGATTATACCTATTATGACTAGGCTTCTCAGGACACCTTGTACTCAAATATTGGTACTATAAAAATCTTACATTGACTTAAATATTGACATAAAAATCATAATAATCATTAGGTTTCCTTCAAATTCTCTCTTGTCACATCAAGGACATAGGCTCATACCTCACATATCATTTACCATGTATCTTCACTAGATGCACGTTAACATCAATGACATCAACATTGATATCAAATGAACAAACCTTGACATCAATGACAAAAATTATTGACAAACTCCCCCTTTATCATTTATGGTAAAACATTCCTCAAATTTATCATTCCCATCTCCCCAAATTTGGTCAAACTCCCTTTTTGAACTTTCTCCCCCTTTGACATTAATGACAAAGGTCTTCCACAATTATCATCTAGAATCTACCTTCATTACAAAAATATTTTAAGACATATAATATTAATAATTAATGAAATATTATTTCCTTATTCCATGCATACCTTATTCAAAATTAACTCAAATTATAAAACTACTTCTCAACATGGATCAAGCTCAATCAATAACTTGACTAACTCCCCCTCAAAAAAAGCACCCACCATGCTTATTCTAACTTGAAGTGTCTATATGAATCCTAATAAAGTCACCTATTTTAATATATCACTAAAACATCACAAGTTTATGAAATTCCCATATCTCCATGCTCTCACAACACTAAATATCTTTTAATGTCCTTTTAGGGTTGATCTCTTCATCAACCATTTGATTATCAATGTGGGCTAATAATAGGTAGTATTAAATTGATTTAAAATTTGAAGCATAATATATCATAAAAAATAGTCCACTTTAACTTTTAGATTTATCATGACTCATCTCCATTGTCTTCAGTTTCCATACATTCATTTTCCTTCTTTATTTCACTCTAGGGGCTTCAAACTTCCTATTTTGACTTGATGGCCTTCTAACTCTATTAGGATAGAATATTTCAATGTGTCCTACCTTATGAAAACTATAAAAAAAAACCACCTTATACATACCTATTTATTGATGTGAATTATTACTCCTTCCATAGTCCCATGAATACTCATTCTGGAAGATCTTCGACACTCTTTTACTTTATGACCAAACTAACTGCATATAGAATAGTAACCATTGAATGAATTATCATACCTCAGAGCATTAGGCTATTTGATAGGTATTTTAAATATGAAATTCTTGTATCTAATATCCTTTTCTTAGATTTGAGCTACCATATTTTTGTTTTATTTGAAACCAAGACTTGTCTTATCACTTACAAACTTTTGACTACTCAAGATATCATCTAGAGCTTCAGTGCTCTTTTTAAACTTCAAAAAGATCTTCATATATCTATATGCTTGATCCAACTCAAATTTCAAGTATTATAATTTAGTTTCATACATGATTCATTCTTCCTCTATATCCTTTAGGATTGTATTGAATACTTTCATATGTGCCTCAACTTGATTGATGATCTCATCATACTCCTTGGAAGTGTTACTTAGCCTTTCTTCAAACAAGCCAATATTATCCTCATAGTCCTTAACTAATGATATTAGTTTGTGATTTTTTATCCTTTTTAACTTCAAATACTCTAGATTACTTAACAAATCTACCTCAAGGTTCGCTTCATCTTCTTCTTCATCTGATTTTATATCAACCATAATGACTTTTCCAATTGAGTAACCTTCATTGTCTAATTCTATGGCCATGAATAAGGTTTCATTATTATCATGTTCAAGTTCATTACTACCATCATCAATCTCATATGAAATTTAATCACTTACATTATTATATTTATATACTTAGTATAGAAACTTCTCTTATTTTTGAAAGTTCTTTCCCTACTTTCATACTTCCTAAACTCCTTGTTTTTAGCATGATTATAGGTCTTCTTATCATCTCTATGATGTTAATTATGTTATTAATCATGCTCATATTTATCCTTGTTAGGAAATTTGGTTTCAAAGTTACCAATATTTCCATAGTTGTAACATTTTAAAGGCAACTTACCTTTGTACATACTAGATCCAAACCTCAGCTTCCTTGCAAACATGGCTATCAGTTGATCATCATCAACATATAAACATTCCTCATCCTTGACCTTGTATTTTAAATTATTATTAACTTTGAAATATTATTACTTATTTTTAGGTATTCCATATTTATCATCTCATAGGTAGTAAAAATGCCATGAAGTCCATCCATATCTAGCTTGTCTGAATCTTGCTTCTCTTCTACTGTAAACATCTTAGAGTTAAAATTAAGAGTTAGTGATATCAATAGTTTTTGAAAAGTATATATTATTTAAACTATTATCCCACCCTATAATTAAATTTAAAACATCATCAAACTTAAATAGGTAAGATGCAATTATTTCATCTTCACTCATCTTTAGACTTTTAAACTATCTCCAGTGGGTCTATAACTTGGCCATCTTCACCTTGGTGTCTCCTTCATAGATGGTATTAAATTTTTAAAATTTATATTTATATGATACATAATTCATTAAATTCACAATATATACCTATAATAGGCCACAAATAATGGAATTTATATCCTTGGAGTTGTTTTCATTAGGCTTCTTACCTATTGCATCAATTGGAGGAACAAGAGGAGCACTATATCCATCCACAACTCACTACAAAAAATAATGACCTTAAGACATAAAATATGTATTCATAATAACATTGCAAAATTATTAATTTATATATTTAATAATGGAGACTTATTGGTATAGAAACTACCTTGAGCTTGTTGACTAGCCATCCTTGCTTTTAAGATTTCCTTTAGGTTTTTAGACCTGATGCAAATGATCAAGCTTTGATACCAATTGTTATAATAAATATGAATAATGTGGGGGTTAATAATTATTTAAAACATTTCATTCAATTACTACTTAATAATTTATTAACATTTATTCAATCATGTAGATCAAATAATGACTAAGTAACCATCAACATATACATGAAACATAAGAACACAAGATAACACAAATTATATTTGAGAAACCCTCAAGGTTATAAAAAAACAATTTATATATTAAAATTTAATATATTTTTATAATAAAAATACCAAATTTAGTGATCAAACAACTTCACATGGAGCACCAACCCCAACTAGGTAAGCACCAACTCAACTAAAGCTTTAACAAGCACCCACTTTCAAGGAGGCACCAACCCCCTAGATTAATTAACACAAAATTAGACACCTATAACCATTTATATCCTAAAAAAAAATTATCATATAAAATATGATGATATTATTTATCTCTTCACACACCTCTATCCCTCTTAAACTATCCTCTTTCCTTCTTTATTGAATTAGCCCTCTTCTTGACTTGATTAGGACATATAACCTTGATATTAAAACATAAAACCTATATAAATTTTTCATCACTGATAATATATTATATTATAATGGTATACAATAATTATTTTTACTCTATAATATACTCTCTTGTTTGTTGACACTTCACACACTTCTATCCCTAACAAAATGGCCTCTAGACTTTGCTTAACTAGCCTTCTTCTTCTTCACTTGATTAGGTCATATGACCTTGATCCTCATATATATAACCTTTAATAAAACCTAATAATTGATACTATAAACTCATATATTTTGATATAATACCTTATTTTTCTCACCAATATGTTAGCTTGTTTGCTTACTCTTTTTCACACTCAAATATGCCTAAAATTACCTAGTATTTATATAAGTATTTTGTTCCTATCTTTATTAGTTATCCAAACACCATTAAATTATTATGTAGTAAATTAAAATTATATTATGACATATCATATACATGGATCAAATTTTATTTGAGTCCCTTTATGTTTGACTTACCTCAATTAGTCCTTATCTCATCTTTAGGTGTCATGGAGACATAATCCCATTAGGTCTATTTTAGGACACATTACACTTTATCTTCCTTGGAAAATTTATAAACTCTAAACATGGAAGAAAAATATAATAAAACACTAAAATATATAGTTTTTAATCTCATATATTACTCATAACATTTTTATCTCAAACCACTACTTGGAACACACCATTTGTATTGTTCATATTAGGCCTGTGCATACCCAAAAAGTCTATCTTGAATAACTAAAGGATAAACACAAATATGTCAAGAAAACATGGAAAAAATAATACATAAATAATATAAATTACCTTATGGTCATAACCATGTTATTAATACTTCACAACTTAGGGCAAAAGGGCTTAAACCCTTATCTGTAATTAGCTCACTCAAAACTGCCAACTAACCTCAAAACACAATCTTGGAAACTTGAACTTATAAAAACTAAAATAAAATACTCAAGGTATTATAAATCATGAAAATTATATTAAAATTACCTAAAATAAA
Source organism: Torreya grandis (assembly GCA_037957365.1). Taxonomy (NCBI): domain Eukaryota; kingdom Viridiplantae; phylum Streptophyta; class Pinopsida; order Cupressales; family Taxaceae; genus Torreya; species Torreya grandis. The sequence continues at coordinate 3,447,766 of JARHVA010001235.1, read as the reverse complement.
CCTTCATAAAAATATCATAATCACTAATGGATATTATTGGTCTTGCAGACCAATCTGTTGATGCTCTCTCTCATAGACTTCACTTTTTGGATTCAATGATCCAACCTATTAAAATAGATTCAAAGATTATTATAATTATTTATATTTCATTAAATTAAAAAACAAAAACATAATGATAATTACATACATAAACTTAGATAAAAGAGCCTCCAACTCATCACTGCAACTTACTTATCTAGATCTACCATTTTACCTTCAAACATAGTCATAGTGATAATGAGATTCAATACCTATGTAGACACTTTTATATAATTATAATGAATTTGGATGAAATTATGTGATAATTTTATTAATTTTAAACATATATATGATTTGGTCACAAGGAAATATTGGTCTTGGAGACCAATCTCATAGTCTTGTACCTTACATCTCATTTGAACAAGACAAGTCAACTTATGAGCAACATTTTCATTATATCCACTAACATAAAAATAATATATAAAAAATTAACATGTATTAAATGTATTTAAAATTTTATCCATGCACTTTTATTTATCCCTATTTCATGATAACACATCCCTAATCAACTTCTCATTTTTACCTTATTTTCTCACTATCTACACCGTTAGACCTATTAGCAACTTGTCAACTTGTAAGACTATTTTAGCACCCATAAGAGATATAAAATGCTCATAAACCACCATGTAAGTCAAATAAAATTCTAAATATTTATCTTCCATCTATTTAGTATCTTTCACTTGCTCAACTCTTACTGCTACAATAAATCTCTAAGAAATAAGGCCTTTCCTATAGGGTCCACTCATTCACCTTGATAACAAATCACACATAGAGGTGAATGTGAGAGTTAAAAACAAACTTAAATAACTTTTATATACATTATAATCCATTCTAAGTATGTTATAACAAGATCTTTCTCATTTGGTCATTGTTACAGTTCTTTGAGGATTTAAACCATCTTCTAGTCTTAACGATCATTCATAAATCCTACTCCTTATTATAGAAACAAATTATTTCAAATTTCGTATAGGATTATTACCTATATACCATTAATAAATTATTTTCCCATTTATATGTTAAGCATGCTAATGAACACTTGAAATTTCTTTTTAGGTTGAGAACCCTTCATTTTGTGTACTCGATAAACCTCCAGACCACTTTCCATGCTTTTTTTTCAAAAATTGACCTTATACTAGGAAAAAACATATAAAAAAACATGGAATAAATTTTTAAACTCACAAATACTCACACTTACCTTGGAATTTGATCCTAATACCCCATTTGGCTACCATCTCTCTCTTTGTTCTCTAGGCCTTTGACCTACAAGTCACATTAGGCCTTGAAACATACCTTATAGACACTATATAAGATTTAAAAACATTATATAAATTTAATAAAACATATTAAAATTATCAACCACTTCCATAAATTATTCATATAACTTGATAATACCTCATGAAACCTCATTAGGTTAGGCAAGGTCTATAACTAGTCTATTTTCATGATAGGTCTATATGTCCTACCCATGTAGGCTCACTTTAAAACTCAATTTAGTGATATATAAACTCATATTAATATTAAATAAACCATATAAAACCTTTTATTCCTCTATTCATCGATATCACTAGGTCACCATGCTCCTTTATGCATAAGACTAGGCATCTTATGCACAAGCCTTCTCAAGTCTCTTGTTAGGTTCAAACACTTGAAACCTTTGGTAACAAATTTTTAAACATTATTTGATGATTAGACACCTTGATCACATGAATTATATGTTTCTCAACCAATATCATACCTTTACACAGACCTCTTCATGATCATCATGTACATGTTTATGATATGACTATACCTATTATGACTAGGCTTCTCAAGACACATTATACTAAAAGATTGGCACTCAAACATGATTACCTTGAATTAAATATTGAAATAAAACTTAAAATAATCATTATTTTTCCTTCAAATTATATCTTTTCACATTAGACACATATGCTTATACTTCACATACCATTCACCATGCATCTTCACCAAATGCACCTTGACATCAATGACATCAACCTTGATATCAAATGACAACAACCTTGACATTAGTGACAACACTTGTCAATAAGGAAGATGAGGAATTTTAAGAGAGTTGATAATAAACATATAGGTGATATCCTAAACAAATAAATAAATGCAATATCTTAGTGGCATAATCAATAATAGAAGATGAACATAAACATATCAAGGATTAAGATGTGGAATTTTAGTATTAAAATTAAATAACAAAAGTCTTCCCAAGGGGTATCTTCATAGGTTCTATGAAACCCTAAAATTTAAATTTAAATACCACCTATTAATATTCAAGGAGAATATTATATATTATATCCATGATAATATTAGGATATATTCAATTAATATAATGATAATACTTCTATTTTACCTTTATGGGTAATATATGCACCTAAATCAACTCACCTACATTATCATCACTAATTCTACTCATCTCATTTAAATACCACTAATTTATCATCCCTTCCTATTGATTTATCTAACATCCACTTCAATATTTCTTCATATACTAACTTTATCTTATCTCACCAATCAATTAATCTATTATAAATCTCCATTATCTTAATCTAACTCCACTTACCTATTGTTTGGGAATTTTAAATTCCCATGACCCACCTAATATCCTATTTAAAGTCTTTCTTATACCCCTATTTCCTAATCCACACCTGATCCCTATCTAATCCCTCATCTAATATTGATTAATCTTAAGAAGGATTCTAGAACCCTCTAAATCTAGAGGTTTCAAAGGAATTTTAAATTTCTTAAATAAACCTCAACCCTTGATCTCTCTCATCCAAATTCAAATCTCATCCATATATCTCTCCCTCTAAAATCTATTTAAACCACTCCATTTCTCCATAGAATTCCATCCAAAAAGCTTGTGAGGAATCCATGTCCAACTAGAAACCAAGCATTGAATCTATGTCCAAGCATCCTGTTGATGCCTAGATATATATCATAGATTCATAGAGTGTTCAATAATACTTCTCACTTTATAATTCTAAAAATTTAGTGTACAAGTTACAAGTTGTGATAATTGTAGTATCTATTGATGGAATAGAGTCAAATCAAGTGGACTATTTCATAATATTTATAATGTTTGGTGGTTGGGATCCACCTTAGCTAAATATTTCATCTATGAAAAATATGAAGTATGCTATGATAATAATGGTGAATTATGATCAAGAAAGAATATAAAGACTAATTTTAGATTGATATTTACAATGAAAATTAAGCTATAGTGATCTAATTTAAAAATGAGTAGAAGGAAAGGTAAGGCAAAGAAGAAATATTATTGATCTTTATTCCAAACATCATGATAAAGTTCAACTATCATCTAGGCATTCACTTAATCAATATATGACATGAAATAGTATAAGATCAAATCCTATCACACATAAAATAAACATCTAAGGAATATGGGAAATAATACAAATAAGAACTAAGTTCACTTTAAAGATTTACCCCTATAAGCAAACAACATTAACCCAAATGCAAGAAGAGTAAGAAAGTGAAATGAACCTAAGAAATTTCAATTAACCTATAATTTTCATAGGTTAATAACTCTACATTGAAAATTACACACAAATAATTCATAAAAACCATTCAAATCTTGAAGTCATAAAAAAAAGTGAGAGAGAAGCTAGGATAATAAAAGACACAAGCAAATTTTTGACAAAGTTTGCAAAATTCTTTGCTTACATTAATTGTTCAAAAGTTACTAAGTAATTTTTGGCTCTAATAACTTCCTTTTTATAATTTACAATACTCATTTTATAAAATTTAAGGAAGTATGTCAGTTAGTTATATCTAATTTAAAAAGTACAAGTGTTAAGACAACTATCCCTTTTACAAAGGTTCTAGAATACACTAGACTTTCCCTAATGGACTGATTTATAGGCAATGTGTTTTATAAGATGCACATGCCTTTACAAATAGAATATTCCATTATCAAAATATACAACACTTAGATATAGGAAGAATATTCTTAATCTAACTAATTTTTGGGACCCTTAACCTTCTAAAGTCCCATGTTGCTATTGTAGGGTCTTCATTACTCTATGATGTTATTTTGTTTCTCTAACAGGAACTTCATTATGTGATGTTACTCCTCAATTAGCTTAAGGTTGATAATTTTCTTAATGAATATCTCCTTCATTTGATATGATACATTCTTGGGGTCTTTATTTGCCTTTATTAATGCCTCTTTGATGCTCCTGGATTTAGGTATTATTGCTTATTCTACTAGAATCATATCCATGACCCTATTGTTATCCATACCAAAATTCTCTTGGTTCTTTCTCATCACTTCCTACATGATCAGGGTAGCTATATGATCAAACTCATCATCATTGATGAGGTCTATATAGCTAAATGTAGTTGTCTTGTTGATCATGATCCTAAGTAAGTGTTACATTCTATTTTGAAGCTGCTTGTCATCCTGAAGGAGACTTTCTAAGTTACTAGACTAGGTGCTCAAACCCATGATCTTATCCACAAACAATCCCATGAATATATTTATATGAGTCAAGATAATGGTTTTGAAATGATTAATTTAATATTTGATCAAGATATTGATCAAATGATTTTTTATATTCCTTGGGTTCTACCATTGGTCATGGATTTATTCAAATTACTCACTAGTGGACTATAATTCAAATTTTGGGTTGAATTCTTTTACACAAGAGATAATCCAATCTTCTATGTATTGATTATGGTGGATATAGGATTAAACTAGGGATAACATATGTGCTCAATGATTTTTTAAGGTTTTTAAAGTGTTCTAATGGAAGTATCAACCTAAACATACATGAGCTTCATTACTTAATCCCAATTGGGTTATGTGTTTATGCCCTTGTATTTCCTAGGTTTGCAAGATATTCTAAATGGAATGGTCTAGATTATGTGGATCCATTATGGCATCTCTATGGCATCCATGTGGAATTTTTCTCATTCATTTTTAAAAAATAACTATTGCCTTTTAAAAGATTCCCATTTGTTTTGTACCATTGGATCATCCTTTCATAGATCAATGTGGATCATTGATCTTGATCTAAAAACTTTGATGCCATTGGCTACTTGGTACATTACCCATGGTTATGAAACTTTTCACTTCCACATTCACCTTGAATTTTCAATATTTTCTATGCACCATTGATATTGATTACATGGTTAAATCACACTCCATTGATCTTGAACTACTTAATTATACCTCCTACTCTATGAACTATTGATCTAAATGTGTATGCTCATTTGTGGACCATTGATGTTTCAAAGATGCTCAATATTTGATTTAGTGGAATATATTTATGCCACATGTTGTCTTTGCATTTATCTTGACTTTTCAATGTTCATCTGTCACTATTAGATCATGATTATCCAAGCAAATATGTTATATTAGATCTTGATCTTTGAGGTTGAATGTCATTGACCACTAAGTGTTCTTCGGTTAAGATTGTGATAGTTATCACTTGCTCACTTATCTTGTGTCTCTATTGAGGTTTTGACTTGTTACACATCATTAGATCAATCTAAACTAAGTTAACATGTACTATTGATGTCATGAAGATGCTTGTGCTTTATCTTAGGGTTAGTATCTTTATCTTCAATCTTGCATCTTTAGATTATGATCATCCAAAAAAACATGGGTTTTTGATCCTACATATGAAAATGACATTTAAGTCAATACTCATGTAAAATAAAATACTTAGCCTAATGTTTTGGACTATGGTTTTATTTTGAGTTAATAAACATGGGCAAGAACTTAGAAAAAAAATTAAGCTAAGTTTTGAGACATAATAAAAGGGACCCAAAAGGTAATCAAAGACATAGCATATAGTCTTAGGATAAGGCCTTTTAGGCTAAGTCTATAGACATAATAAAAACTCTTGGTGGTTAGTTAGACTATGTAGAAACAAAAGGGACCAAGGGGGCTTGGAAAAATAAAGAGACCAATCATAAAAATTTTAGACTAAGGTTTGGTCATGTTAATAAACATTAATAAACCTTAGGATAAAAATATAACTAAGGTTTGGTCATGTTAATAAACATTAATAAACCTTAGGATAAAAATAGAACTAAGTCCACGGCATAATAAAAGGCACCTTGTATTTAGTTAGACCATGTTAAGATAAAATGGAACAAAGGGGGCTTAGGACATGAAGAACTTAAGATAAAAAATTTAGAATAAGGTCTTGGTCATGTTAATAAACATGACTAGGACCTTAAGATAAAATAGAACTAAGTCACATTAAATTGTTCCCACAAAAAATGTTCTTGCCAAATTTTAATTCAATTTAAAGGGCATGAGCTAGGGCAATTAGAGTTAGGGTTTTAAATTGATCAGATATGAATTCAACTTGATTTTAAATATACCAAAGGCTAATAAAAGACCAAATTAATATACAAATCATGAAACCCAAGTATTTCCCATTCTAAATGGACTCCATTGGAGCTATGACTTGAAACATAAAGATAAAATGTGAGCAACTTTAGGCAGGATTAAATCCAAATTATGAACAAATATGTCAACCAATTTAGGTGTGGATGATCTTCAAATAAATATATAATGTAAAAAACTCTATTGGTACTCTAATTAGATGAATTTTCAAATTTAGGGTACCAAATTTGCACAATTAAACATAAGGGTCCCCATTTTTAGGAATGGGGGTTTGTTGACCTCAACAAATGGTGAATTTGAGGAACATAACAATATGTTAGAATTCAGAGACTTTGGTTTAGACTAATAATTAATCTACTCATTCTATTTGATTAGTCACCATTATTTAGATCAATTAATGGTTGAAACAAGCCTTACACATGCAAAATTAGGCTCAAACATCAAAATTCAGCCATGATATGTGTGTGATTTGATTCCACTTACTTTTTCCATGGGATTAGTGAAAAACTTCTAGATTCATGACCTTGACCATTTACACTAACTTATATCATATTTATATGTTCATTAACAACCATGATTTATATAGGGAAGGCTTGGGAATTATTATTCTACTAGCCAAACATCCATAGACCTAAAAAATATACCTTTAGCTCCACTTAAGGCCTTGCTCCACTGCTAGCCAAACAACCATAGCCTTGGTGGAGATTACCACAATAATCTCTACTTAGAAAGACTTTTGAATTTTTTAATAAGCTCTTATTTTTTGTATTTTTTCAAGTAATTTTAAATTTATAACAAAGGTTGGGAACCAATTTATCCAAGATTTGGGATTTGGTCAAGTGTTTGATGTTCATATAATCATCCTTGGTAGTAAACTTTACCCTAGGTAATAATATTTATTAAGTGTAAACTTGACTATGTATCAATTATTCAAACTTTCATCCCACATGTGAAATACTTATTAGATAAATTTTTTATAATAAAAAGTATTAAAATCTCAATGAAAAATTAACCTATCCATTAGTCTTTTCTAATTTCTCTAAACTATAACATCAAGCTCACATTTCAACAATTCATGATCAACTAAATGTTGAAAAGTCATACCTAGATTTTTGAACTATGAAAGTCTTGAGAAATTAGGTGAACTTTGAATTCATGGCCATCCATAAAGACTTATTTATAAAGCAAGGAACAAATAAAAAAATCAAACACACCAAATAGATAAATAATAAGAAAATAAATATTGATAAACACTACTTACAACTAAGGGACAGTAAAGCAAGAAAGAGGGAAGAAACTAAAATAAAAGCCTACACTAACTAACTCTAAACAACTCCACAAAGAACTTTCCTCTAGGATCAAATAGAAAGTTATTTAGCCTGCCATATAACCTTGAGACATAACTCATTCTATTAAATGGCCTCTTCTTATAGACAAGAGAACTTTTATGATTATGTCTTCTGGAAGATGTAGTTTAGCTTCCTATCTCTATTTTCAAGTGTATGGATTAAAGATATAGATCCAAAATCCAATCATATTCTTCCAAAATCCTTTTGTCTTACATAAAAAGTGTTAATTATTATTCATTTATAGACTAATAGTAACTTATATCATCCTTATTCAATAATGGTAGCTCAACTAGCATTCTTAGATTGATGTCTTCATTAAGTTTGGCTTGAGGTGGAGATGAACTACCAATATTTGCACCAAAACATTAAAATTCATCCTGATAGGCTACCTCATCATGATAAACTAAAAAAGTAAGAAATTAATTGAAACCTTACCATTTGAATTAGTTTTATCACATCCTTCCAACCTTTTAATGGGGATATATGGAAATCTTCCATCTGCTACACTTGCTTCATATTCATCTTCTGTGTAGAATGACATCTCTTCTATCCAATCAAGTCCCACATCATATTTATTTTGGATATTAATAATTACATTTTTATCTTATAAAACCTCAATTTATTTCAAAAAATCTTGGTATAAACATTACCACTAGTTAACTTCTTTAGGGATATCCTCTATTTCATCAATGACCTCATATGGATTGTCCTCACGTCTATCTTTTGAAGAGAGGTCAACTTGTATCTGATCTTTTTCATGGGGATGTTCATATTTAATAGTTATTCCTTCTTATAGAGCATCTTCAAGTTCATTTTATTCTTCCAATGGAAAATCAAAACCCTGTACCATGAAGGATTTAGATGTCCTTACAAATCCAGATGTCCCTACAACATTGTCTTGATTAAACATAGGTTCAGATGTATCATTTTAATTTTGATATGCTTAAAAACATAAAAATGGTCAACCAAACTTATATCATAATATTCATTTCATGTGCATTATCATTTGACCTATTATTGTTTTTATCATGAAACCTATTTATAGGTCTATTAAACCTTTGATAAGCATAGTTTATGTTGGATTTTTCCCCAATTTTGCCCACTTGATTTTACAATTGAAAGAAATAAGTTCTAAGATTTTGAACCATCTTAAGTATGGATTCATTCTCATTATTTGGTGTATATAATTCAATAACTTGATTTTTAATACTAATGGGAACTAAAGCTCCCTATTGCTATGGATGAAATCTATTTTTAGCATTATTAAAGAAACCCAAATTTTGACCAAGATGGGAATGGATTAAGGGAAATTATTTCAAGACTATTTTTTGATTTAAGGTAGATACATTAGAATTATGAATGATATTTAGTGTTATGAAATTGGGGTTGACATTTTGGATAACATATGCAAGCTGACCTTAAGGTTGCATTTGATCATTGATTATTATAGCTTTAGAATAAGCCAATGCTAAGGTGTTAATTATTCTAACAGACATTTTAAGAAACACAAAAGTCATGGGATCTAAAGCATTCTTGTAAATTTCTAAGGCTAAAGCCTCATAAGGTTTATAAGGATCTATGGTTCTACTAAATGTCTTCTAAAATCTAGGATAAAAGGCTTTAATTGGCTCTTGGGATGTCTTTTAACTGTTGATACAAGACATAAAGACTAATTATTTTTCCAAATTGGTCAATGAAGACTCTATTAAAATCATTCCAACTAGTGATGTAATTTTATGGAAGATTGAGGAACCATTTGTATGCAACATCTTTGAAAGTAAATGGAAATAGTCTACATACTACATCTTCATGAACTACATTTACCAATGTTAAAGTGACCTTAAATATTTCAACATGTTCTTCAGCTATGACAACATTATTATTACTAAAATAAGGTAAATACCTTTCAAGTTTTCTTGGTAAGTCATGTACCTAAATAGGCACATTGATAAAGGATCCAACTAACCATGACATACCTTAATGAAGACCTTATTCATGATAGTTCTAGTTCCAAATCCTATTTATCATACAAAATTGAAACCCTATCTTGGTAAAGACAATGATCAGACTCACACATTAAGTAAATTTTTCACAAATATGTGTAAATGACCACAAAAAACATCAATCTTTAACTAAATTAGCTCAATGATATGTCTGAGTACATAAATATGAATGATATTTACATTTTTCAAGCTCAAATAAACTCAAATTTGTATATATCCGATCAATATTTGAATAAAATATGTATTAATAACCTCAAACACCTTAGAATTGACAAAGCTTAGGCAATTTTTACCAAAATTAAGTGTATACCTTCAAATAATGTCAATCTTTGTCTAAAGCAAGCATAAAGATTGGTTTAAGACCATAAACATCAATGTTATTTACAAAATTGAGAAAATAATGACATAATTGTGCAAATATTCCACCAATATTTGAACATAATTCACAAAAAAGAGTAAAGATACTTCAAATCTACAAAGATCTAACTAGGCCCTCCTTATAGCACCAGTGAAGCCCATCTTGTTGATGCTTGAATATGTATCAAAGGTGCCCAAAGTGTTCAAGAACACTTCTTATTTTAGAATTCTAAGAATTTAGTGCATGAGTTACATGTTATGATAATCATGTTATCTATTTATGGATTAGAGGCAAAGCAAGTGGACTGTTTCACAATAATTATAATGTTTGGTGGTTAGGAGCCACCATGGCCAAATAGTTAATCTATGCAAAATATGAAGTATGTTATTCTAAGAATGGTAAATTGTGATGAATAACTAATTCAAAGACTAATCTAAGATGGATATTTATAATGAAAATTAAGATAGAGTGATATGGTTAAAAAAGGATCAAAAGGAAAGGTAGGGTAGAGAAGAAATGTTATTCATATTCATTTCAAACATCATGACAAAGTTCAAATATCATCCAAGCATGCACTTAAAAAATGTATGAAATGAAGTAGCTAAGCTCAAATTTATCACATATTAGGTAAAGATCTAAGGAATGTTTGAAATAATGCAAATAAGAAACAAGTTCACTTTAAAGATTTACCCTTACAAGCAAATAACATTATCCCAAATGCAAGAAGAGTAAGAAAGTGAAATGAACCTAAGAACTTTCAATTAACCTAGAATTGGCACAAGTTAATAACTTTGCATTCAAATGTACACACTAAGAATTCATAAGAACCATTCAAATATGGAAGTTAGAACAAACAATTGAGAGAAAAGATAGGATAAAAAAAGACACAAGCAAATTTTGGACAAACTTTGTAGAATTCCTCGCTTATATTAATTGCTCAAAAGTTAAAAAGTAATTTTTTGATCTAAGAACTCCCTCCCTTTTTATAATCAACAATACCCATTTTATATAATGTAGTGAAGTATGTTGATTAGTCATATCCATTTACAAAAGTACAAGTGTTAGGATATTTATCCTTTTACAAAGGTTCTAGAATACACTAGACTTTCCCTAATGGACTGATCTATGGGCAATGTGTTTTACAAGATGTACATGCCTTTACAAAAATAATATTCCATTATAAAAATATACAATGCTTAGCTACAGGAAGAATATTCTTAATTCAACTACTCTTTAGGACCCTTGTGCTATTGAAGGCCCCTGTTGCTGATTTAAGGTCTTCATTAATCTCTGATGTTGTTTTGTTTCTCTAGTAGGATCTTCATTCTGTGATGCTGCTCCTCAATTATCTCAAGGTCAATAATTGGTTTCATAAATAGCTCCTTCATTTTATTTGCTGATCTCTTGGTGTCTTTATTTTCCCTTATTAATTCCTCTTTGATCCTCATGGCTTCAATAAATTTTTCTTCTATTGTTAGAATCATATCCATGACCCTATTTCTATCCATCCCAAATTTCTCTTAGTTCTTGATAATCATTTCCTACATGACTAGGGTAGCTCTATACTCAAAATGATCATCAATGATGAGGTCTATGGATCTGAATTCAGCTAGATAAGTGATCATGGTCCCATACAAGTGTTTCATTTTTTTATAGTTACTTATCATCCTCAAGGAGACTTTTCAAGTTCCTAGACTAGGTGCTCAAACCCATGATCTTATCCACAAGCAATCTTATGAATGTGTTTAGATGAGCTAGGCTAATCATTTTGATACTAGAAATTTTATCTTCAATCAAGATATTGATCAAATACTTTATTTCATTCTTTGAGTTCTACCATTAGTTGTGGATTTGTTCAAATTTCTCACTAGTGGACTATAATTTAGATTTTGGGTCAAATTTTCTTTCACATGTGATAATTCAATCTTCTATGGATTGATTATGGTGGATATAAGACCTAAATAGGGACCCTATATGTCCTTATGTATTTTTTAAGGTTTTTATAGTGCTCTAATAGTTATAACTACCTGAACTTATATGAGCTTAATTACATAGATCTCAATTAGGCTATGTTCTTATGCCCTTATATTTCTTAGGTCTGCAAGATCTTCTAAACTAACTAGTCTAGCTTATGCAGCACCACTATGGAATCTCTATGACATCCATGTGTCTTTTTACTTATTGATATTTAAAAAATGACCATTTCCTTTTAAAAAATTCTACTTGATTTCACACCATTGGATCATCCTTACATGGATCAATACAGATTGTTGATCTTGATATAAAAACTTGAACAACATTGGCTATTTTCTACATTCCCCACAATTATTACACTTGTCACTTTTGCATTTGCCTTGACTTTTTAATGTTTACTATGCATCATTGATATTAATTACATAGATCAATTGTGTTATGTTGATCTTAATCTACTTAATTGTACCCATTGCTCTACACACCAATGATCTAAATGTGTATGCTCATCAATGAACCATTGATTTTTAAAATATGCTCTATCTTTAATTCAGTGACCCATAACTATGCCACATGTTATCTTCACATTCATCTTGAATTTTCAATGCTTATCTCACACTGTTAGATCATCCTTATCTAGGCAAACATACTATGTTATATCTTGATCTTTAAGGTCAAATGCCATTAACTACTAACTATTTTTTGGCTAAGATTGTGACACTTGTCACTTTATCACTTGTCCTATGGATCAATTAAAATTTTGACTCGATACACATCATTAGATCAATCTAACCCATGAAAATGTGTACCATTGATCTCATGAAGATTCTTTTGATTTAGCTTAGGGTAAAGATCTTTGTCTTAAATCTTGTGCCATTGGATCATGATCATTAAAAAAAACATAGACCATTAATCCTCTAGATGAAAATGACATTTAAATCAATGCTCAGGAAAAATAAAAGATTTATCCTAATGTTTTAGACTATGGTTTTATTTCATGTTAATAAACATGGTCAAGACCTTATAAAAACATTTTAAGCTAATTTTTTGACATAATAAAAGGGACCCCATAGATAATCAAATACATAGCATATAGTCTTTGGACAAGGCCTTTTAGGCTAAGTCTATAGACATAATAAAAGGTCCTAGTGGTTAGTTAGACCATGTAGAAACAAAATGGACAAAGGGGGCTCGATAAAATAAGTTAGACATGAATAACTTAGGATAAAATTTTTAGACTAAGGTCATGGTCATGTTAATAAAAATGACTAGGACCTTAAGATAAAATAAAACTAAGTCACATTAAAGTGTTCCAACAAAAAATGTTCCCACCAAATTTGAATTAAATTCAAAGGGCATGAGCTAGGGCAATTGGAGTTAGGGTTTTAAGTTAATCAGATATGAATGAAAATTGATTTTAAGTAGAACAAAGGCTAGTAAAAGACCAAACTAGTATAAAAATCATGAAACCCAAGCATTGCCCATTCCAAATGGACTCCATTGGAGCTATGACCTAAAACATAAATATCAAATTTTAGAAACTTTAGAGCAGGATTAAATATGAATGATCTTAAAATAAATATAATTTTAAAAATAATCTAATGGTACTTTTATCAAATGAATTTTCAAATTTAGGGTACCAAATTTTCACAATTTAACACAAAGGTCCTCATTTTTCAAGAATGAGGGTATGTTGACCTCAACACATCTATCAAAATCCTTCATCAAGCAACATCACCATGTTAATTTTTTGAGTCAAGCTAAGAAATCTCATCATCTTGTATTTTTATTCTATTTTATCTTGGTTTAGAGAATTAAGCTTTAGGATTTAAGTGTAGGATTGAATATTTTATTCATCTAATTATATATATATATATATATATATATATATATATATATATATATATATATATATATATATATGTTCTAATGGTTCTAGACTCTAACATAAGTAGTTTGATGTTTGAGTGATTGAATAGTGTAAGTTTAATCAAATAGTTCAAAAATCCTTCTAAAAATTGGTGACCATAGTGGGTCTGAGCACCTGTTGGACTAATATTTTGAGTGTGAAGTGTGAAATTTTTTTTTGCAAGAAATATCTAGGATGAAATTAGTGGCTCCAAGTCTCATATTGTCTATCTATAATCTTCTTTGTTGCCAGGTACACCTTTGTAATGATCTATAATTTTTGTTAATATTGAGCTTGATCTGACATCATTGTAGACAATATATTTTTTTAAAGATTAAATTAGTATTTTTGGTTTAAGTTCATTACCTAACAATTCATATTTTTATTTTGTTGATTTTCTTTGTGCATTTGTTAGTTGACCATATTTTGGCTGCTCTATTTTTTTTAACATTACATTTGGTAAATAGAAACATAAAAATGTGCATGAGTCTTTAGGGGTTTTATAATCTCCCTACCTATAAACCCCATTTTTCCTTGAGTTGATGTCTATGTCCTTGGTCCAATTAACTAAAGGAAGATTGATTCAATTTCATCCCTACATTACCATATATCAAGGTGTTCTAGATTACATTCTAAGTGATACATAAGTTTTTATGATCAATAAATATCATAGAGTTTGACATATACTATAGTCATGAAGAAATTTTGTTAAATTACTTAAGTGTCCTATGACTAATTATTCATCTTACATCAGACAAAAATATACATTTAATAAACTATAGATCACTATATCAAGCACCCAAATTTGTTAATGGATGAGGGTCACAGACATTATCTTTTCACCTATGTATTACATTGGAATTCAAAACCTCAGGGTATACACATAAATATAATTATTACATGCTACATTTCTCATACCTATAATTGTTGAGATGCCTTTTCTCTTATAACACTCTTGTCATACACCTAGTCAAAGCATTTGACTGCATAGCTTATGCATAAGTTTGTCATGTAGTTCATATGATAGGTTTCAATATTTACAACATGTCTTAAGAGTTAGAATGTTTCTCAAGAATTTCATGTGATTAAACAAAATTTCAAACTTTTCCTCAAAGAATCCATTTTGTTTAGTCCACAAAATGTCATTTTCCTTACAAAATTCTATGAAATAGTTATAACATCCTTTCTCACTTTATAATATGATAGAAAAAAATCATGCTTTGATGGATGTCCTTACCCTAATCTAAAACTCCTCTTTTGGTACATGATAGAAAGACACTACCAAAGGTCAAAGGCTCTTGAAGATTGCATTTGATTGAAAATGTCCAAACTATTTTTCTTATTTATGTCAATTTGTGTTGTGGTATTCCCCCTCCACCTCTCTATTTTCATATACCTCCTTTCACCTAGGATTCCACACAGAAGATCTTAGGGCCTTTTTGTGACTCCTTCAAATTTGAAGTTAATCTATTCATAAGCACCCTTTTTCCTTGGTTTAGGTAGAAAGCATTACTATAAAATTCTAGATTTAAGTGTAAATTCACTCCAAATAGGTACCCTTGAGCCTCCATGTCATATGAATGTTCTAAAATATTGGGATAGACACCTATCAATTATGCAATACCAATACTGTGTGAGGACTACCCATGCCTTTACAATGTCCAATATGTTTTAGCATTCAATTTCATTTTAGATGTCTTTGGTAGGAAGAAATTATGCATTAAAAATATGTCTTTGCTATTGGTATTTTGGGTATTTTGAACAAGCAATATACTAAGGATCATACATTAATGGTCATCTAATTTATACTATAGTAATAAATATTATCACTCATTATTGATAGAGGTTATCAATGGTAGTTGGGGCCAAGACTTTTCAGATGGATTGATAGATGTAATGATGTGATAGAATAATTAAATAATTAGGTATCTCATTATTATTTAATCTATCAAGAAATTACAATACCAATTCATCATTATAAATATAATTCATTATTACCAATTTTGTTCCTTTTGATCATTTCAAGTCATGAGTCATTAAGAGAGTAATTATTGTTGATAATAATAATAATAATAATAATAATAATAATAATAATAATTTCATCATTAGTTTAGTATCATCATTTTAATCTTTTAAATATATAGATTTTCTTTATTCACAATGTAAGGACAATTTTCTTCAAACCTATAGGTAATAAGACCATCAAAAGATTAAATTATAGAAACTAATAAGATTAAAATTGATTTTAAGGTTGACCATTTTTGAAATTGGTTAAAAATATCTTTTTTTAATCATTTTCTAATTTTGCTTGTTGACATAATTGATGTGTCTTTGTAGGTAATATGACTGTCAAAGGAAAAATTATTGAAACTACTAATCATTTATTTACAGACCACTTGTCAAAGGCTCAGTGTCACACTTTGAAAGTCATTTTGAATAATTTTAATAATCTTGTCTTGTATATATCTATTTTATATATCATTTTGTCTTATATATTCCTATATCTTCTAAATACATCACACTAAATCTTAATCAGTTAATTAATCTTTTATCTTGATTAATTATATCTTGAGGGATATGGTGGTGTATTCTCTCCTACTTGCATCCTAATAGTGATTTTTAGAGGATTAAAAACCACCTATAAACCCTCCACCATTTTTATTTTCTAGGGGGCTAGGGACCATGGATTTCACAACCTTGTACTAGTTAAAACTCCATGTTCTGGTTAAATATAAAAACTAGGAGAGCTATTATTATATGCCTAAGAGGAATCACCCATAAAAGGTTTTAGGGAGTGAGGGGTGGTTAATATCCAATATAAAGGATTGTTAGATACTATCTTATATGAACTTAGGCTCCATCACCTTCATGTATATAGGGGATATAACTAGAAACCCTTATGTATACCTAGATTAGGAAAATTTGACCATAATAAGTGTACCTCTATAGGAGTGAGTATCAACTCTAAAGTAGCCATCATGTGCAGGTGGGGTTGAGAGGATTTGGTAAATTATGTAATGGGTCACCAACCTATAGCCTCACCCATGAAGCCATTCAATGGTGTGGGCATAAATTTACACACCTTAACCATTAAATAATTTAGGACTCATGATTATGTGTTGTTTAAGTCTTATACTAGACCCATGTTTTTTTAAACTGAGTCATCCCCTTACTCAAACCTATACACACCTATGTAGGTCACTATAAAACCCATCTTGTATATCATTACCTCATCCTTATATCATTTTATACATCATTATCCTACCATCCTCTTCTACATATCATCTATATCCTCTTGTATATCCTTGCATCTTATACATCCTTATCATCATTTCCTTTTACCCATGTCATACCATCTCCCATCACCACCTTGTCTTAATCTCCTCCTAGTTCAATCATATCCACCCCACATTACTCATCACCCCATCACTCATATATCAAAAACATCATCTTGTATATCCTTGTCTTACCCTCTTATACATATTTTTATTCTCTTGTAAATACTTCTAGTCATAACCTACCACTAGATAAACCCATCATTTATATATCCTAAAAATCATCTTGTATATCCCTTCATATTAAACATCCTTGTCATCATCCTTCTTAGACATATCATTGTTATCTTATACATCCTTCTAGTTATACCCTATCCTAATATCAAATCATTGGTCATACCCCTACTTATCATAATCATGTCTTGTCTCACCATTCATATCCTATCCCAAGTCCCTACCACATCAATTATCTTGACTTTGTCTTTATCCCCTTATAGTCTAACCATATACACCCATCCTTGATCATCCCCCATTACCTACATATTTTAAATCATGTCTTACAAATCCTTATCATTATCCCATTATACATATTATCCTATCTTGTCCCCCAGCTTGTCTTCATCCCATCTTGGGCACATCTTATCACCACCTTATATTCAACCCATCCTATTCTAACCTTATCCACTCATCACTAATCATCCCTCATCACCTACTTATTCTAATAATCATCTTTTTTTACCTCTTATACATATCATTATTCTCTTGTACATCCTTTTACCCCCTCTTATCATTAGAATAAGTCATCATTAGTCACACTGCACCACTAATATCTCATCTTGTACATCCTATACATCATCTTGTAAATATTGTCCTTCTATCTTACTCTCATCATAGTCTAACTATCTCCACCCATCCTTGATCATCCCCCATCATTTACATATTCTAATCATATCTTGAACATCCTTATCATCATCTCATTATACATATTATTCTTGTATTGTCTTGTCCCCCATCTTTTTTTCATCCCATCCTAAGCACATATTATCACCACCTTATCTTCCCCTCCTCCTAGTTCAACCACTATCCACTCATCATTGGCCACATCCCCATCACCTATATCTTGTTTTGTACATAATTTTTTTCTTGTACATCCTTGTAGTCATGTCCTATACTCATCTCACTAATCATTAATCATACCCCCTCATACATCCTAATGACATTTGGTCTTGTCATTCACATCTTATCCCAATCCTATATCTTTTCCTAATCAACCTTTTATCTTGACCTTACCTTATCCTAGTCACCTCATCATGCATCTAGTCTAGCCTCATCCTATCTTATCCTAGTTAGTTATTTAGGTCACACCTATGTCTAAACCATCCCCATCATTAACCCCCTAATCATTTCATCATCAACTATGTATAATTATCCTTATCCCATTATCTTATAATCACATAACCCCATCTTATCTTTCGAAAATTAGTCTAAGGTTCTTGAACTAGTCCTATCATCCATATTATCCTATCATCATATCACTTATAATCCTATTAGCATCATGTGAACACTAATATCTACATCATATTTATAATTATAAACATCATACCTCATTTATATTATAATATATGATGCTAATGACTACTCTTTGGAAAGATCCCATAATTATGATGATAAACTATAACCAGGCATACATTTTAATCCCACTAAGAATAATGAACTCATAATTGAATTCGTGAATGCATTATATATTAAATATTTTTAGAGTGGATCTAATCCTACCTTGGATACATGTCTTAATGATCCTTTTTAAATTATTTATGACACTTTCTTTGACACTAAGGATAGGTCTCATAGTGACCTTATAAGGACTATGCTACCCATTATCCCCTTAATCCATCACACAAAATTAATCATCCATCTCACCTCTAAAATCCCTATATCCCATGCCATGAAGGGAATAAATAAGAATTGTATCATTGGATTCCCCTCTACATTCATCATTAAAGGTCCAAGATAATAATCTAAAATTTGTAAAGCAAGATCAAATAATCTTTGATCCTATCAATCAAAATAAAGAAAAATAAAATCATTTACCTAATCAAAAAAATTCTTCCCCTAGTGAATCCTAAAATTTGATACTAGGGGCATATCAAAGTCAAAGTTTTATATATCAAGTCAAAAATCAATCTCCTCTGGTGGAGCCAAAAACTAGGCACTAGGGGGTAATCAAAGTCAAATCCAATTAATAATTCAAAAGAAAGACAAAAATTATAATCATATGGTTGATCATCCTCTTAATGTTTAGGTCAAATAATCACAAAATCAAAATGTCTTGGGTTCCTTAATCTCATGGCACCAATCCAAATAATCCCCTCCACCATATCCAACAATGTATACAACTATTGAGCCCCATTTATGCTCCCCATCCCATCATATTATCCATCCTGATCATATTATTCATTCCCATCCTATATCCCATCTTTAAAATAATTAAATTATCCTATCCATAACATATCTCAAATCCAAGGGCAACATTATCCCTCATAGGGGGTTACAAATATAAATGGTCAAAACATTTAGAGGATGTTAAATCAAGAATCAATAAAGGCCATAGAGACATGATCCTAGCATCACATATATTCAAAATAGATAGTGATTAAATATCAAAATGATGTTGATATCTTACATCTCACCCTTCTCAAATAAATTAATATGCCCAATAAAAGTAATAAAATTCAAAAAAATCATTCATCTAATGGTGAAAACTAATCTTCTAGCACCTTAGGCAAGTACCATGGTGAAAACTAGTTTTTGAAATCATGATAAAATGATTTATTTCCCACATTATACCTCAAAACTTGGTGGCACATTACACCCCCTTCATTATATTCATATTCCATCTTTTGTCACTCTCATTCATATCATATCCCTTTATCCATATCATCCTTCCCATCTTAACCTTCAAAAAGAAGTGAAAGGTGTTTTGATAACTATTCCCAAATCATCTTGGTATATCCTCTAGTGGACACTCAAGATAATAAACATTTGGGTCCTTCACAATTTGGTCATTGGAAATCCCTAGTCCCTTCTTTATAGGTTTTCATCCCCTTTTTGCATCATATTCATCCCTTTGTCATCCCATTCATCATCCCATCCATCATCATCCTCATTTCTAGGCTTGGTATTGCCTTTTCTAGTAACCCCATTCATATAGTGTACATACATATTCAAAAAAGCCCTAAAAATGTAAATATTTAAAATAACCCTAAAAACATAAATATTTAAAATAACACTAAAAAGCATAAAATTTGTAGAACCAAAAATAGTCCATTGTGTCTTGTTTTATACCCCATCCCCTAGTTACATCCATCTCCATCATTCTCATATTTTCTCATCTTTACATACCACATTTAGACCTAAAATCCAATCCAAAGTGGTCACCCATCCCTCATTCTCTTTGACTAAGTATTATTGACATACATCACCTTGTCAAAGACTTTAATCTGGTACCCATCACCTTCTAATCATTGCCTCTTCATATCTATCACCCATAAAATCACTTCTTTGCTAGTGTGAAAATTACTTGATCCCATTACTTTCCTTATCACTACCTCTTCATATCTATCAATCATCCAATCACTTCTTTGCTAGTGTGAAAAGTATTTGATCCCATCATCTCCAAGACTCCTTACTAGATTGGACTCTTATAAGTTATTGTATGTTGGTAATCCTTGGTCATTACTTTCTAAATCCCCTTCCTTGGCTAGTTTTTTATTCAATTTCAATACCAATTCACTATTAAAACACCTTATCACATCATCCATCCTTTTATCCTAAACTAGGGGCAAATATCTTGTCCTGATCCTCCTCACACTAATCTTATCCAAACCCAAGTCTATCCTAATTTCCAATTGCATCATGATCATCCTAATCCAACCCATCCCATAATCACTCATCCCATCCTTAGACAAGACATTATGGAATTATATGTCTATACTGCCTATGTTTCTTGTCTATTGTTTATCTTGTTTTCATCATTTATATATCATATTTTGTCTTATGTTTATTTTTCATTCTATCTCTTTTTATCTATTGGGAAATCAACAAGGATGCTATAGGTCACCAAAGCTCTCATAATTCTTATAAGTTCCCTCAATGATGAAAAGTTTACCATTTACACATGCAATTTTCCATAAAGTCCTCTTGGTCATGCTTATATCGTGGGGCATAATTTTAAGTGCCATATCTATTAGATTTCTTAGACTATGATGATATTTATGACAATTATGATGGCTTGATCATCCCCATCCTCATCATTTATCTAATCTACATTGTCCATCCAACTTAAATATAATATTTTATCCTCATCTCATCATCTACGTCATATCTTTAAATTAATAACAATTCTAATCATTCTTATCATCACCACTTTCTAATCATTGATCATCCCCTCTATCCCCTCTATCATGTATCTCCTCTTTCCCCTAACTCTTGGTCACTCAATTATTTTTTTTCTCCTCTATCATCACCTATATTATCTTGATCAATTTAGATTTGATCTACACCCATAATCAATATCATCCTAGCATATAACTCTCCCTTACATGTGTCTTTACTTGGGATACATCTAAAGCTTATGGCCTTTTAATTTTATCATCACTACGTTATGATTGATTCCCCCTTAGGATGTGTCAACAATTGTGACATCCATCACCTCTACTTCTTATGCATGTGTCTTTTCCAAGGGCATAATCAATTTGTAACTAATTTCTCAAGTCAAATTCATCATCTTCCTATTATAGCCCACATTTGGCATCCCATCCCCTCATCTATTCATCACATTCCACCCTATAATTTCTTCTTTCAAGTGGCCATCCATCTCATTCTTCCCCACATGTTTGCTTGAGGGGCATTATACCTAGTAACATTTTTCACTAACATTTATATATGAAATGGTTTTAATTTGAAAGACCATTACTCCTTCCACTTCAATTTAATCTAAATTCTCTTTAAAATAGGGGAAAAA
Source organism: Torreya grandis (assembly GCA_037957365.1). Classification (NCBI taxonomy): domain Eukaryota; kingdom Viridiplantae; phylum Streptophyta; class Pinopsida; order Cupressales; family Taxaceae; genus Torreya; species Torreya grandis. The sequence continues at coordinate 3,425,406 of JARHVA010001235.1, read as the reverse complement.
TGTATGCACCTAAATTCACTTGTATACATTATCATCACTAATATTACTATTAGTTGACACTAATTCTATTCATCTCATTTAAATCTTGTTAATTTATCCCCTATTTCTAGTCATTTATCTAACATCCTTTTCTATATTTATTCATCTACTAGCCTTATTCTATCTCACTAACCAATTAATCCATTCTAAATCCCAATTATCTTAATCTAACCCCACTTACCTATTATCTAGGAATTTTAAATTCTCATGACCCACCTACCCACCTACTAGCATATTCCTAGGATCTCCTACACCCCTAGTTCTTATTCCCCACTTAATCCATATCTAATCCCCTATATAATCATAATAAGTATTCTAGAACCCTCAAAATATTAAACCTTCTCTATTCTCATCCCTCTTCTCTAGAAGCCTCTCAATCTAGAGGATTTCAAGGAATTTTAAAATACTTAAATAAACTTTAACCCTTGATCTCCCTCATCCAACTTCAAATCTCATCCTTCAATATTTGCCTCTAAAATCTATTTAAAACAATCCATTCCTCCATGGAAAGCCATCTAGAAAGCTTGTGAGGTATCCATGTCCAACTAGCAACCAAGCATTGAATTTGTGTCCAAGCATCCATCAAAATCCTTCATCAAGCAACATCACGATGTCAAATTTTTTAGTAAAGGTAAGAAATATCATCATCTTTTATTTTTATTCCATTTGATTTTGGTTTAGATCATTTAACTTTAGGATTTAAGTGTAGGATTGAATAGTTTATTCATTTAATTTCATATATGTTCTAATCGCTCTAGACTATAACATAAGTAGTTTGGCGTTTGAGTGATTTAATAGTGTAAGTTTAATAAAATAGCTCAAAAATACTTTTATTGGTACACACTAGTGAAATAAGTGGTGAGAATGATGATATAGTTGACCAAATAATCCTTATATAGAATCTCCAATAATAAATTTCAATTTTATAAGGTTTTAGAATCTAAATGAATATTTAACCAAGAATACACCTTTGAAAACTCCTTTAAAAAAGCAATTGAATGTGTAAATAACTGATTATTAATCCCATAAAGGATGAAAATGTTAAACCCATCTCAATCAAGGAAAATAATGGGGTGGATATGTATTTTTTATAAAAAAATTAAAATGATAAAATTATAGAATATTATTTGGAAAATGAGGAAGCTCAAGATGGGAATGAAGATATTGTAAGTGAAAATCCAAGTCTAAAGGGTATTGAAATAGAGAATAATGAACCATAATTTAGAGAGATGGAGCCTAATGAATCAAAAGTTAGAGATACAAATCATAATGAATAAAAACTCAAAGAAAACCACAAAGAGATTTGTATGGATCTTCTACCAATAAATGGGCTAAATAAATTTAAATTCATGAATTATTTTATACTATATATATGATCAACATAATCTTTGATACTAGAGGGCATATCTATATTTATAAAAATTCCAAATATTTAAATTTGATTGAAACATTGAATATTTACCCTTAAGTCTTCTTTAATGAAGATAAGGCATCTTTGAGTTCAAAAAGTGCATCATGAATATAAATATTTTTAAGACATTGTATAAATTTTATAATAAAAACTAATGAATGAGGATCCTAAAATACTAAAAGAGGTTGGTATCTTGAAAGGAATCCCTATTATAATCAAATTGAGTAAATTTGTGAAATATATTACTATTATCTAGTTGAAAGTGAAGAAGAATATAGGGTCTAAATTATGGGTTACATAATTAACATATGAGCTTTAGAAATAAGTCACAACTATACAAACAAATAGAATAAAAATAAAGGCTCAAGAAAAAGAAGCTAATAGTACAATAAATGAATTTTATGACTAGGTTTTAACCCACTTATTAGATTAGGATTTCATCAACTCTGTATGGGAAAACATTCATGTTTATAATGACCAACTCTGAGATGTATAAGGGAACTAAACCTATCATAATGTGAAAATTTTAGCTAAGGAAGAAGCTAAGCTCAAAAATATATTGACAAATCAATCAATCAAAGGAGGAAAAAACAAGTCATTTGGCTTAATGATCAAATTGCATTAAGAGTGGGTTTTTAGCATTCTCATTGATGTTCATTTCATAATCGAATATGCATAAAAATAACTCTAAGGCACTAATGTACTCATAATTGAGGAAGTGAAAAATTTGTCTTGAGTAAGTAATTTGAATAGTTATATGGATTATGTTCTTTAAGATTTATAGGTTTAAATAAGAGAATTATTGCTTATGTATTGTAATTATCAATTATAAATGTAAGCATCACATTGTAAAAAACACTATAAATTTAATTTCTTATTTATTTCAAAGATAGAGCTTATAAAACCAATATAATTTATTAAATAATTATAAGTATAATTTATTTTTTGTATATTCAAATATTTTTATTGTATATTTATTTATTTTTTCCATTTTTAAACTATATGCACCCAAAAAATTCATGATGTGACATTTATGATATGATGTCCAATGATGATGTATTGATCTCTAAATTTAATTAAAGTGTGTTCTCTCTAATTTTATAGTCCCTAATTTCTCCCTATTTCTATCTTAGACCATCCCAAATCATATTTTGCTAAGATTTTGTCCTTTTCCTTTTAAACCTCTTATAATAATGATGCAACTACCCTATTCCAAAATAAAACCACCCTTGTTCATTACAAAACTTCTCTAAAGATAATGGAATAACTAAGATGGTTACATAAACCACCCTAATGGAACCTTAACCACCTTGGTGATTTATTAATCTCATGGGATTGTTTTGTAATCTCATGGGGAGGTTCCATCATGAAAGACAATGGTTGTGTGATCATAACTTATAAATACGGGTGTTTCTATCATTTTCAACCCTTGTATTACTTTTAGATTTTAAAACTAGAGTTTATATATATTTTTAAATCAACTCATTTTTATTTTTAAATAATCCTTATATTCACAAACAAGCGGTCACATACATACCTAAGAAACATAGACAACCTAGACAAAAGAAAGTTTGCATCTTAGATATAATTTTATTCATTTTAATGAGAAAATAAATATTATTTAAGATTAGGAAATAATAAAATAATAAATTTTATCTTATTTTCAGTTTATAATAAATCATTGTGTTTTAATAAATAATCATTCAAAACACCAAAAAACTATTTTCTAGTTTTCATGCACAAAAGAATTTCTAGATAGTTAAAGGTTTTAATCCTTGGGGTTTATATATTTTATTTAATTCTATATAAATATTTATTTACATGTTATTTTAACTCATATACAATATAAAAATTGTGTGTGTGTGTGTGTGTGTGTGTGTGTGTGTGTGTGTGTGTGTGTGTGTGTGTGTGTGTGTGTGTGTGTGTGTGTGTGTGTGTGTGTGTGTGTGTGTGTGTGTGTGTGTGTTTAATATCATTTATATTTCACATAATCAAAATATCACATCTCAAAAATGGTAAAAATAAACATTTGCACTTAGTCTATATTTCAATTATAGTGTTGAATGCATCAAAATATCATTGAAAATATTAAAATAAAATAAAATTTACTTTAATTTACTCTTATATTTCTTTAAATAATTTAAAATTTCCTTTTTTTTAGTAAGTAATTCAATTTCATTTTATTTATAAAAACCTTGTCAAAACATGCACAAATACCAAAACAACCTTTAAACAATAGCTTTCCAGGATGAACACAATATAAATCCTTGCCCATACCTTTAAAAATATAAATAAACTCCCATAAAACACATTAAAAACAATATTTACACTCACATATTTATAACCTACCTTATTTTACCTTTGGATAACACTTATTGAGTATCCCTATCCCCATAAAGTGAGTCCATTTCCTAGAGTACTGACTCATGTTGTAACATGTGCACTTTATTGAGATATAAATAATGAGATTATGATTTATTTATTTCATTCCACCGAAATTTTTTATTTTATCCTTAGTTATCTTTAATACCTAGATGATCAATTTCATCCCATGGTCTAGTTAGTAGGACCCTTATGTATTCTTCCTCACCAAGTAATTAAGCTTTAAAATTGAGTATTACATTTTCTCTTTTCCTTTGTCTTTGAGTCTATCCTCATAATATTTCATTTAATATACCTTTTATCTTTCATTATATTGGTTCTCTCAGTAGACCTTTGGAATTTGAGTTCACATGTTAGCATGTGATTTCTATGTGCACAAAAATTGGTGAACCTAACATGAAAGACATATCCTTCTTTTCTCTCTTCTCTCCAATTTTTATTTACACTAATATTCTAACAATATTTTATAATAATCAAATATGTTTATTCATGCCATATTTTAGTTAACCATATACTTTTAAATGCATAGGATGAGTCTTCACCCTGGCGGGAAAGCCTCCCTTCATAGTTGGAATAATAACACTCCACAAAAAGTGGAATCCCAATATTAAATCCTCCCTTTAAACTCACAAACTAGATCAGGGGTAATGATTTTATGAGCTATGGTATCTATAAAAAATAGAAAAATAAAGCTAACTCTAACAACATGTACTTTAATGGTGGAAGTAGGACCAACACTCACATTATAACCTAATAATCCATTAGCCTAAAAAACCTAGATGCCCAAAGTGAAGTAAGATATGACCAATACATTGATAGAATATACAACAAAAATATAAATAAATGAGCTAGAAATAAATATATCCAAGCATCGGCAGTCACAACCATAATGTAAACACATATAATCAATATCCAAATACAAAAATGAGACATATCTATATATATATCATGAGTTTTAATACAACCATATACTATGCTTTAGCTCTATGGTTAAGCCCCATCATGCCTATCTCATGGCCTAGCCATGTTACATATAGATGCCTTAGTTTGACCCCTCAAAATATAATGTTGTAAAGAAGCTATCTAAGATATCAATACTAATACCTTCCCTTGTAGATGTTCCACTTGAGCCAACACTTGTGCCAATTGGGCTAGTGTTGATAGATGTGTCACCCTCTCTTGCTCCTGTACCTATGTCATCTAGGTTAGGGTTATTACATGTGTCACTCTGTCTTAGGATTGTGCTTACCCCATCTATGTCATAGTCACTAGATTCATGGCTCTCTCCTTATCCAAGGCCTACCATGCCCATACCTCTCCTACACCCATCACTGTTAGTGGTTATATCCTCTCTCTATTCATTCATAATTTCCTCATGGTCTTTCTAGCTAATCTAAACTAGCTTGACTAATATAGGGTAGATGGTACCTTAGGATCCTCTATTTTGGTAAGGTTGTATGGTGTCATCATAAAATTTAGGATACCATAAATTACTCACCATACTAGGGATCCACATCTAGTCTCTTCATCCTTTACCACACATACAAAATCACACTAGATAGATATTATATCATTAATATATCTAAAAATATATCTATCTCTAGTTTATTTCCAAATAGCTTAAATCAAAATTTAATAATCTTTTATTACATGTCTATGTGTCAACCCCTATTATCTCACTATCTTTTTAACCATCGATCATGATCTCCCCATCCATGCATCCTTTGAGAACCTCCTCTATAGGTCACCAACTAAAAACAAATCCTATAGTTTCTACTCATGCCCATCTTAGTGTATGCCTAGATGGTCTCTCTATCATCCAAATCTACTTTATCCCACCTATTAAGTCATTTGAGATGGTGATAGTCTTTACTCTCTCCTACTCCTACTACTTCCATCAATGTTATGTCTATGATGGCCACCGATCCTCCTTCTATATAGTTGCTAGTGGTACCTATGGTACTTATATTTCTTCATCCATCTACCCCTACTCTATCACCTATTGTGATCGATGAGTTCATAGTCTCTCATGACATGACATGAGCATCAATCTAGAAATTGGTGGCCCTAATCATCCTTTCCCTCATGGTTCTCTTACATGTTGAGCCCAAAACATGGGCATCATTATATGTGTTGTGTCCCATCTATCTTAGTAATCGTACCATCAAATTTGGTTCCATCCACTAGGTATAGTGCCATGTCACCTTTATCCATGACAAAGTTGGTGAAACTATCTCCCAACTAGGCCATATCATAGTGATGTGACCATATAATTTTCATTTAATATATGCCTATCTCACCATCCATATTTCTAGTATATGGGTCATGACTTGTGATACCTAGTCCTATCTCCATCTCTACACCCAAGATAGCCTATCATCAATCGCATGGGGTAACCCAACAATTAAATACATGAGGAATGTCTCATATATCCATACCATCAATAATATTATCAGTCATACCAAATTTTTCCCTCTAGATAGGATCTTATACATGTCATGCATATGTTGTACTTAGATGACAAATCCTAAGTCATATAGTACCCTCTACTCTAAAATCATCTAGTTCAAGGCTATCATAAATAGTGGTACCTTACCATCTAACTTGTGACACAACACCCATGTTGTCACAAGTCCTATCATAGCATTTCGAATGTCTAAAATTTAAAATGTATATACATAAAACATATTCAGCCTCAATCTAGGGTGTATCATCTCTGAGCCCATCACTCTCTTTTCCTCTTCACTATCAAGTAATCCTATGATTATGGGTATCCTTTCTATGGGTAGTCCTAGTATGGTATGCACATCCTCCAATGTGATACTCACCTCTATGGTTTCCCCCTCCAAATCCCACTTGAAGGTGTCATCAAATCATTCCCAATATCCCAATAACATGACTAGAAAATATGAACTAGTTAGTATGTTAGACACCTTTGTGATACCTCCTAAACCTATGGCAATCAATATAGATATATCCTCTATAGATAAACTCTCAAATAAGTCCAAGAGCCATGATGTTTCCACTAAATGCCATAATCTTAGACTTCCCTACAACAAAGAAACAACAAAAGATCTATTAGATCCTCCATGTCATTTATAATCAAAATAAATTCTTTTCAAATACAAAAATAAGCTTAATTGCTTTAATCTAGTCATTTTTAATCTATTTAACCTATTTTTATCCTACTTCTCCCTTTTATCCCTCACTCGGTCATTTTCGACCATTCTAGCACTCTTGGCCTTTTGCATTCATTTTTTTACTATTTTGGTTCCCTAGTCAAACATTATTTTGACAAAATTTTCCCTATTTTGGCCTGGTTGACTTGAAATTCTAAGTCAACCCCTTTATTTTTCCCCTCTTAGTGTTATGTTTCCATACTAGACCTTTTTGCTAAGTCAACAATAATATACTAAGTTAGTAATATGGAAAACATACTATGTCAGCACATACCTACTAAGTTTGCAATATGGATTTTACCAATTTTTAGCCTACTAGGTCAACTAGGTTGACTTAGTTCTTTTTACCTACCAACCCCTTACATTTTTCAAAATAAATGCCTTTTGACAGTTATTTCCCCAAACCGTTCCAACCCATTTAACTAATTGGTTTTTCTTACCCTTAACATCTAATTTGAATTCATTCTAATGTCAAAAAATTATTTAAATTACAAATTTCTAAAAACACTAAAAATTACTATTTTTTTAAAAATGAGCTTAAGATTCTTAGTTACCTACCGATAGTGCACTCGATGCCATCATTGGAGGTCGCTCTTGTCTAGCTTGTCTTATCCTCATCATCCTAGCTTGTTTTATCTCTTAGAGCTCCTTTTCTATCCTTCACAAGTCAAAAATATCAAATGAGTTCCCTTTATCTTTATTTAAACTTACATTTCAAAAATCTTAATCTTTCAAATCTTTTCTTTTAGATTCCTTGTTTTGCCTATCTTTATTTTTACTACTTTATTTTTTAAACAATAATTTTTTTTTGGAATCATGATGATGTAAAGAATATTTTTCACTACTGTATTCCTATCACCCAAAAATTTCAATTTTTGGCTATTTTTTGCACTAACATCTACAAGTTTACCTAATGTTCTTCACATTGGTCACCTTTACTTCTCATGTAGTCTATTTCTTTATCTACAACAATAAGGTAAGTAGAGGTATGTGTTTTTCAATTTTATCCTTTCATTTATATTATTTTCTCCTTACTACATCTTAATTAGTATCATGATTATGTGTTATCATGTTCTATTATTGAAGCACCATCTCATGTTGCACTCATGTGACACGTGATGAGCTTCAAGTGGGGCATATATATACACATAATATTTTCAAACTTTTGTCAATTATTGAAACTTTATATCTTGTAGGAACCCATTGGGCCTCAATCTCTTTGAGTGCATGAATTAAGAGGTATACCAAGAATGGGGTGGGTAGACCATTAGTGATTCGTAATATTGTTTTCCATTTGTTATCTACACACTTGTATCCTAAAACCATTATCCCTAAGATTGTTCATATCTATCATACCCTTTCTAGTCACTCGATATATTTTATCCTCCTATTCCTTACATTAATCCATTTTTATTAGTCAGCTATCCTAGGTCAACTAGGTTAACCCTATATAGTTTCAGGTTATTTTCACTTAGGAATTAGTTTGGCCTTTAGCCAACCTAGCTCATGACTTAGTGAATTATTTTCCAAAATTGTGCTAGGTTGATTGGGTGGACCCTGTTGGCTATGATTTTAAGAAGGGTCAAGGGTCAAATTTACCTATATATACAAGCTCATTTCCATAATTTGTTATGAGAAGAAGAAGAAGAAGTAAGAGCAAATAAACATATGCTTATTGACCATTCCACTTGAGAAGCAAAGCTTAGGGTTCCATACTTTCTTTAGAGATATAGATCTTGACCTGTGGAGAAGTATTTTGGATTCATTGATAGGTTGCATATCCTAGAGCTGATTTTTCTTTTTCATCCTTACTTACCATAATAACATCTTATGAAGCACCTTGACCAAGGGAGAGATTGAGGATCGATGGTTTCATCTTCAAAGGTAAGTATTCATAACTTTGTTTCTCCTTTATAAGAGTAGATAGATATGCATTTTTACTTGTCTTCCATGGATTAGGATTCTTTACACATTGATGTGAGTATATGTCTTCTATACACATGTAGTTTAATTGTTTTTAACCCCCACTTTATGTCACAAGCTTTAGTGAGCACTATATTAGATTTAATTTACTTGTTATTAGTTAGGTGAATTATCAAAACTCAAGACCCCATTAGGGTTATTATGTTATTGTGTTAGACTAGAGGCTTTATAGCCCTACCTAACATGTTTTATTGAGGTAATATATCACCTAATCAAGATAGTGAATCCCCATATTGGTCATATTCATGCTTAACAAATGTATCCCCAAGTGGAAGTATATGGTATGATCTATCTTCTCCAAGTTAGGATTGATTTATAGACATGATGGATTCCTATATACATATAGTAGCCTCAAGTCCATCTCAATAGATACCATCATTATTCTAGTCACTCTGGATACCAACACCATCTTGAATTTTTTTTAAATGATTAATAGAGATACAGGATTACAACCTGATCTTGGGTAGACCTTAGATCCACATGATGAAGGCAATCCATTATACCCTTTTCTATAAAATTAGGTTCCACTACTTTGATAAATTATTCATCACTCAAAGAGACCCTAGGCCCTTTTATGCATTCAAATTTCCATACATAAATAATCAAGGTTTCAAATTGATTATTTCTCACCAATGGTGCTGAAAATACCCCTTAGTTGATTTAAGATAAAGACCTACCAACAACCAAGGTAAGGGTGATTAATTTCATAATCTCTCACCAGATGAATAACTTGAAGAAAAGGGAATTAAAATAAAATAAAATTTGAGAAACTAAACTCTCATGATAGTGTCAACTATCTCAACCAGGTCTATTTATGATATTATCACCATCCTATAAAATACAAACCAATCAAACTTCCATTTGATCCTTATAGGATCATATCTTATACTCTTCACACACCACTTGGTTTAGAGTCTCTTAACCCTATTATGGAATACCACCAAATTGTAATGATATAACTCTTGGGGAATAAATATAATCCCCCAAAAGAGATTGATTCTTTAGTATAATTTCCCAAGAACTATCATGTAGAGGAAAGTAGTAGTTTAAATCATAATTTAAACTTCAAGATAGATAACCAAAACATCCTTTATTCTTTATCCACACTAGTAATTGAGGAGGGATTTGTATGTTAAAAATAGTCACCATGTAAATCAACATTGATTCTAATGATTATCCAAATAAAATCAATTCTAGGTCTTTTCTTCCTTTTGTAAAAAAAATAAGATCGTATAGAGCTACTTACTAAGTTCTCACAAACTTTCCTTGAAAAGGACACAATTAGAAAAGTAGAGTCATGCATGTCTTATCAATAGTATTTTGAGGTATATTAATAAATCCACAAACCTCTTATACAATAAGTATATTGTATCAAACAACCCATTGAATTCTCACAAGCCTTGACCTTCACTTATATGGACATTAAAATGATAAAAAAAATATAATTATGCCTTATCATCAATACTATGAGATTCAAAATAATGTTAAAAAACATCATATACATTTATGAGACAATTTACAAATAATCAATGATAAAAAAAGACAAAAATATAGGAAAAGGTCACAAATTTAGATGCAACTAGTTTGGCCCTTACCTAATGATTGAAGATTTTCAAAATAAAGCCTATTGATTATGCACTGTAGAGGGAAAGGATTTCAATGAATCTATGAACTCTTTTCACCTTAATTTTTTCTACATCTAGACATTTAATTCCATTTCCCTCATTATATGCATTTTGTCTTACATATCAGATGTCATGTTTGGTGATTATCTGATTATTAGTTCACATACAAAAAACTTTTAAAATGTAATTTATCATCTCATATCACTTTTTATATCACCACATTAACCTATAAAAAACATTCTCAAAATTAGAAGATCAGAAGATGTCAGAGGAAAAGGAAATAAAGGAGGAAATGCTTTCCTTTTTCTCCTCCCTAATGAAGGCTGATAGAAATATCAATTTGGATAGTCAGGCTGATATCCTACGTGTGGTTCCTCCTTTGGTCTCAAAAGACCAGAATAAAATGTTATGCTCAATACCTAAGGAGGAGGAAATCTTCAAAGCAGTTAGTTCTTTAGGAGGAGATAAAGCACCTGGACCAGATGGATTTCCCATGTTCTTTTTTCAAAAGCTATGGAAACTTATTGGCAAAGATGTAAGTAATGCTATGAAGGAATTATTTGGAGCTAAACAGATGCTGAAGGAAGTTAATGCCACTTTTCTGTGTCTGATTCCAAAAAAGATTGGATTTGACTCTCCTGATCAGTTTAGACCGATTAGTCTGTGCAATTCCTTTTATAAGATTATATCCAAAGTTTTTACATCTAGACTAATTCAAGTGATCCCTTTGATTATTGCTGATCAGCAAAATGGATTCATCCTAAGAAGACAAATCCTCAATTCTATAATTACTGCTCATGAGAATATTCATTCGTTGTTCAGCTCTAACAATGAGGGGTTCATAATGAAAGTTGATATTGCAAAAGCATATGACAGGGTGGATTGGTTATTCCTTTCAAATAGTCTTATTGCCTTTGGCTTTGAACAAAGAGTGGTTGATATTATTAAGTAGTTGATATCTACTACTTCTATTAAAGTGCTGGTAAATGGGAGTTCATCTTGCTTCTTTAAACTGTCAAGGGGATTGAGACAAGGGGATCATATATCCCCTATTCTATTTATTATTATGGCTGATAGTATGGGATGATATATAGGGGACTTAGTCCATAAAGGTTTATTTAAGGGTCTGAAACCCTCTTCACATCCTTTAATATGCTCCCATGGTCAATTTTTTGATGATACTATTTTCATGGGGCAATCTGAAGTCACAGAAGCAAGAACTTTGAAGAAAGTTATAAATCTATATTCAGCTGCCTCAAGACAATTGATTAACTAGAACAAAAGTGTAGTGTTCTTCACTAACACCCCAAGTCATAGACAGAACAAAATAGTTAAAATCCTTGAATGCTCCATAGGATCTTTCCCTTCCTCTTACCTGGGTCTCCCTCTTGGGATAAAAGTTCCTGAAGCTTTTTGGGAAGGACTTATTAACAAATTTAGCAAGAAACTTGTGGGATGGAAAGGTAATTTTCTAAGTCAGGTAGGAAAGCTTACCCTCCTCAAAGCAAGTCTTCAAAGCATACCCACTTATGCTTTGAGCCTTTTCAGAATTCCCACCAAATTTGTAGAAGCTATTGAAAAAATTCAGAGAAACTTTGTTTGGACAGGTATTGAGGAGAAAAGGAGAATGCCTCTAACTGCATGGGACAACATTTGTAAACCTGTCAAGGAAGGAGGACTAGGAATAAGGCAAATTAGAAGTATGAACACAGCTCTCTTAGCTAAGCAGGGATGGAGGGTTTATCAGGAAAACAAAGAATGGAGAAATATATGGAAGCATAAGTATTTATTCAAGGCAAAGTCCCTCTCTAATTTCGTTTCTTACCCTGACGTCTCCCATCCATCTGCCACATGGGGGGTAGTTCAGGGTACTAAACAAGTTTTAGAAGAAGGAAGCTCTTGGAAAGTTGGCAATGGAAAAAAGGTGAAATTTTGGGAGGATGTTTGGTTAAAAGGAAAACCTTTGATAGATGAAATCCAAGATAAAGAAGCAATAAACCGATGTAAGCAAAGATTGGGAATAATGGTTAACCAATACTAGCAGAACAACTCTTGGGTGAACCTTACTAATCTTGATCAAGATTTCAAGAATATAAAACTATCCCTAAATTTTATATCTCTCTACCCTAATATTGAAGATAAGATTGTCTGGCATAATGAGTCTAGTGGACAATTTAAAGTTTCTTCCATTTTCACTTCAAAGGGAAATGGCAACAAACCTTTGTGGATGAAGGCTTGGATAAAGGGGCTCATCCCTAAAATCAAAATCTTCTTCTAGACTCTCCTCCAAAATAAAATCTTGACTCTGGACAATTTATAGAAAAGAGGAATATATATTTTGAATAGGTGTATTCTTTGTAAGAAGGGATTTGAAGATAGAGATCACTTGTTTGTGAACTGTTCTTTTACGCAGCAAGTTTGGAAATAAATTCTCAATCTGTGGGGTATTGCTTGGATTCAACACAAAAATGTGGAACTATCTCTTAAAAGTTGGTATTGTCCCTCCAAGAATCCTGAAGTTATATTTTTATGGAAACTAACTCTTCCCCATATTTGGTGGGGAATATGGAAGGAAAGAAATAACCAAATTTTTAGAAGTAAAGAACTTCCTGGATGGGTGGTGGGGCAAAACATCATTAGATCTATTAAGGAGAATTTTTCATCACAAAGGAATCCAAACCCAACCTTTCAAGTGGATAATCCCTTAAGAATGGAAAATTCTAATGGTAAACCTGAAAATCCTATACTAGGTGTTACTTGGAATGTCCCCCCTCAAGGGTGGATTAAATGAAACTTTGATGGAGCTGCTAAAGGGAATCTAGGGAATGTAGGATGCAGAGGAGTCTTGAGAAACCATATGGGAAATGTAATCGATGCTGTTGCAATCCCCATTGAAAAGTCAAAGTGTCATATTGTTGAAGCTTCTGCTGCCCTTCAAACCATCAAACTAGCTATGGATTTGGGATATTCTAAATTATGGCTGGAAGGGGACTCCTTAAATATCATAAATATTCTAAACAATAAAAATTCTATGTCATGGACTATAGAGGCTATGGTGATCGATATGAAAACTTTAATCAAAAAATTTGAAAAAGTAACAATTACCCACACCTACCGTGAAGCCAATGGAGTTGCAGATTGGATAGCAAATTATGCAGTCTGAACAAGACACAAAGTGAGGTGGTAGGAAACATTAAAAAATAATGTGGATCTTAGAGCGTTCATTCATCATGATGCAACTCATGCAAAGGAGGGAAAGATTAGCTTGTAATAGAAAACTAATGAGTTGGACGACTGGCTTTGTGGAGAAAGGTTTACAATCATTAAAAAGGAATGCCCTCGAGAATGAGAAGTGGATCCTGAATGTGCCTAAAAAAAGGTGAGCTTTGAACCAAATTGGTAGCAGGTGGGTTCATTGTGTAGTTTACAGTGATTGGGTATCAAAGGAAATCTGCATGGCTTGCAAAAGGAAAGGAGAACAAGGAAGTAGGAACCCAAAAATTACGAAGAGTGGAGAGCAAAACAAGATGTCTATAAAATCCTATAGAGAGGGAAGGTTGTGAATACATGGAAAGGCTCCATGGTTCAAAACCTCATATTACAACGGCTTTTTTCAAAAATTGGATTGATGATAGGGTCACTCTGCATGGCATCACAGTGAATCTAACAGAGGAATTTATAGCAAAGGTTACGGGGCTACCTACGAAAGGAATAAAATTCTCCAAGCAGACTAGCATTTCAAATGAGGCCTTTTGCAAATTCCCTAAGAGAGATTTTAAAGAGCAAAAGCTGGAAAAGAATGGGGATTTCTTTGAATTGGAACAGATTAAGGGCATTTGGAGGGATGTCTTATGTTGTATTCAGGAGTACTTCATACTTGATGGAAGAAGCAAGAGAGTCCACTAATTCCACTTTGTATTCCTAAATCATTTCAGACACAAAGTAAGAATTTCCTTTCCCTTTTATCTGTGTTTCTCTTTGGTCCAAAGTTTATTCACTCATAGGAAGAAGGAAACGCATCCTATTCTGCATGAAGGATTAATTCTGATAATTGAAGGCTATTGCAAGAACAAGGCCATGGTTATGAACCCTTATCTGGGGAAAAACAAGGATTCACAGATAAACAAGAGTGAAATTATTAAAGGGAAAGATAAAATCAAGCCCCCTAGTGTCAATAATAAGAATGATGACGAGGACACAGAGTAGGAGAGAACTGATAAGTCTGGGGAGGAAAGCTTGGATGAAGAGGGAGGAATAGAAATCAGGAACACAAGTTCCAATGAGGAAGAAGAAGTTCAAGAGAAGAATGAGAAAGGAGTCAACATAGAGGAGGAGTCTAAAAATAGTGAACATGACTCTGAGGAAAACTAGCAAGTGTTTGAGGATGATAAAGTCTTGGATGACCCTGTTGAGGACCCTGTTTTGATAAATGAGAGGGAAAACATAATTGAAGCTGAAAACCAAGAAACAGACCTGGGAGTTCAAGATGAAACTAAGGAACAGAATCAAAGGGGAAGAGAGGATCACATTGAAGAAGGTGGGAATAGTCCTAATAAGAACATAGAAGAGTGGAGTGATAAAAGGCAGAACGATGGAAGGCACACACCTACGAGATGGGTTAATTGCAAAGTAGAGGCTATCCTCCAACTCGATTCATGGATGTTTAAGGAGATAATGGATCTCAAAAGGAAAATGGAAATAATGGAAGACAACCAGAAGGTAGTTTGGAATAAAATCAATAACATGGAAAAACAGATGAGAGACATCCCCATCAAGCTCAAAGACTATGAGAACAACCTAAGGGAACTCACCAAGGAGAGCAGAATGAAAATGGAGGAAGTTACATCTAACATATGTGCTACAGTTGTTAATATTGGAAAAAGAGATAATGAGGAGATCAAATCCTTGGAGGGGCCCAACAAGAGGATGAGACAGAGCTCAAGAAAGAAATCTATGCAAGAGGGAGCTATGTCGGTGGCTACTACCATTCAGGATACTACTGTGAAAGGTAAGCAAGTAGTGAAAATTATTTTGGAACTAGAAGAATAGCTTGGTTCTTCTAGTTGGTTGTGTTATCTGGTCCTGTTTCCTCGTTTTTTGTAATCTTTTGACTATGGTGTAGCTAGGTCTATGTAAAACCTAGGTTTTGACTTGTGGTCTTTTAGGTGGTTTCAGGTCCATATAAAACCTATTTATGTTACTTCTTTTTAGTAGGTTTTAGGTTTTGCCTGTGGTCGTAAATGCTTCATCTTTCTATCTTTGTTTCAAGGTTTTGGGGTCCCTTCAAAACCTATTTTTACCTTAATCTAAAACATTCTCAAAATTATAAATACATTGGTTCTTTCCTTAGTTATTATGATCATATTATACCTATGTTTCCTTACATATTACTGCAAATCTTATAAAATACTATTGTACAACCTAGTATATAAGGTTATTCCTAACATAGTAAGCTCTTACAGTTCCCTCTAAGTATAAAAATTAGCATATAAAAAAATATGGTAACCTTACTCACCTATCTTGGTCTGTAGTGATGAGCCATTAAATCTTACTAGTATTATAGGGCCAAAATTTTTGGATAGGGGCCTTAAAAGAGAGAGAGAGAGAGTGTATGTGTGTGTGTGTGACCCCAAAAAAAAACTCTAAATAAACTCAAAAACTTATGAAAAAATAATTCAAAACCCATATCTTTAACCCTTAGCTAATCTTTAGTGTTGAGATCTCCCATCTTAATTGTTTTTTGGTGTTAGCATTGGGGAGAGGTTACCTTACTAGCCTACATATAGAGTTTGGTGATGAGCACATGTGTCTTCCTAGTCACATGGGACAAAGTATAGAGGATTGCAAAGAAAATCAAAAATCAAAAGCAAAAGAAGATTAGAAAGTGTCTAGATATTTTTATTTTAAAAAGCTTATTTGTATATCTATTCTAAAAAGGGTAAATTTTTCCCATTTATTGATTCTATCAAGGCTAGTTACCTCTAGACAATTATAAATAAAGTTAGTTTTTTATGAGTTTAGTAAGAAGTATATTATCTCATTTTTTGGTGAGGATTATGTCACCTTCCTTTCTCCATGAAAAATTTTGATTTATAGTTTTCTTTTTCACCATTTCATATATGTCATTTCCCCCTTTTATTCCTTTGCTACAAACCAAAATTCATATGTTGTGTAAATGAAGTAACTAGGTCATCACCTATAAACAATTGTTAGTGACTTCATAACTTCATACATGTTCATCACATTAAATAATTTGCATACATTTTTTCTCACATATATAAGCATTTTCCATATAATTTTATCAAAAAACATAAGGAGATACATGGTATATCATTATATTCATTGTCATCTAAAGTGAATCAAATGAAAACATACATTGAAATTTATTATAGAAGACATGAATGAAAATTCACTATGATAAACCAAAATGTCTATATATTTCATAATAAATATCAAGTTTTTATAATAAATGTCTTAATTATAATTCACATATATAGAGGTTAATTGAGTCAAACATCTAAAATATAAAATAAATAATGTGTATACATGTTCAATACTATACCTAAGATCCTGACCTACTCCTTATTTAGTCACCTCCTATAAATTATTCTTTTGAGACTATAATCCATTTATATGCCTATGTGGGTGAGAGATCTCCACATATGTATGATAAGTTGTAACAAAAGCATCTTATGCATATCTATTCTAATAGGTAGTCTTGCATCAAAAAACAATTCATACCTAGTCTATGTAGTCCCCTAATCCCATGTATGTGATTTATTTCAAGAATTAATAGATCTAACAATATTTTTGATGTATTTTTATAAATTAGGGAAAAATTAAAAAAGTAGTGAAAACTAGCTTAGACATGACCTAATCCACCTGTAACTGGTATAGTCACCATCTCCTGTATGTGTGCATCAACTCAAATACTTTCTAGCTTGATTTCATTACCATCAACCTAAAGCTCAAAATTTTATAAACCCAATTTTCACAAATGCTTTCTATTCTTGGCAAGTTCTTAATATATAGTCTTTTAAAACTAGTTATTTGTTAGAAATGAGAATACATCTAATTTATCCGGGATCTCTCCTACAAAATCTATTGAGGTTAACATATCCCCATTTCTAAAAAATAGGGACCTTTTTTATTATTTTGAACCTTAGCACTAATATCTTTATATTTTTATCATTATTATGATTTGAAGATCATCCATGCCTAATGAAATTAGCCCATTTATTTAGGGTTTTAATTTTAACCTTGCCTAATGTTGCTAACAATTGAATGTCATGTCTTAATATTGCTTATCCCCCTTTATTTTCCCCTTCCATTCCTTATGTTTCTAATGTGGTCTAATGTTTATGTTTTGAGGGTAATTTATTTTAGCGTAGTCCCCTTTGTTATATGATTAGCCTAATGTTTTAACCCTAAGGTCCCATTTGTAATTTATCAACATGAATAGGACCTTATTTTTAAATCTTTATCCTAAGTTCCTATATTTACTTGCATCCTAACTTAAGTTCCTTGATTCTTTGTAGATCCAATAGACCTCACTTCATCAGAGGGAATGATCTAATAGAGTGCATAAAGCCCAACAAAATCAAAGTTTTGATCCATCAGATCAATCCTGTAAGATCACTAGGATCATGATCAATGATCCACACTTAAGTGGGATTGAGGATCAAATGGTACAAAATCATTGTTAAAGCTAAAGGGCCCCTTTTATTAAACATGAACTTAGCCCAATTTTTACCCTAAGGTCTCATTATATTTATTAATATAATGAAACCTTAAGATAAAAATTATGCTATGAATTCAACATATGAAAGGATCCAATCAAGTGTAAGCATCCAGATTAAGATTGATTGTTTGTGCTTCATCATAGAGATTAATCCAATGGAGCAAGTATGGTGCCGAAAAGTCAAAATCTCAGGAAGACATGTGAAGCTACCATTTGGAATTCCTACCTTTGAAGCTTCATAATAAAGGGTCCCACACATTAAATTAAACTAATGGATTACATCTCAAATTATGATCGATGGTCTATGCTTCATTATGGAGATTATTCCAATGGAGCATTTCAAATACAAGGTCTATACACCAAAAGGGTTCTATGAGCTTAAAATTGATGTTCTTGTAACCATCAATTAATGTCCATGAGGCCATCATTGCCATCTATAAGATGATCAAATTTAAGCCTATTAAACCTAATGATCCACTAACTTAAATTTTATGTTCTTACAACCATCATTTGATGTCTACGAGGCTATCATTGACATCTACAAGACCTTAAAATTTAAGCTAATTAGTTATTTTGTTTAGACATAAGGGTATGTTTCAAAATATTTCTAAAAGCATATGGCTTGCATTGAAAATAAATGGGACCCCTTGAAAGATGTTTAAATGCTTAGGATATTTGAATTTCAAATAATAAAATGATCTCATGGTAAAAAAATTTACAGACATAGACTTAATCTAAGTCTATTTCATAAGGCCCAATTACATTTGATAAATGCAGTGAACCTTGGATTAGGGACTTGTACCAAGTCTTATTTTAAAAAAAGGGTCCTTGTGACATAAAACTTAACATAAATGATTTTAACCTAAGGTTTATCATTTTTATTAATGTGATAAAAATCTAGGTTAAAACCTAACATTTGGTCATTTTATTATTTGGCCCCTTTGGACATGTTCTAAGAACTTAGCATACATATTTTAGCATAAAATATATGTTGTGTTTATTAATACAACATAAACCTTAACCTAAAATATTTAACTTAGGTCCCTTTTCTATGGATTTCAAAAACTTAGGCTAAAATACTTTAGCGTAAAGTTTATAACATGTTTATTAAACATGAAATAGACCTTAACCTAAATTGTTTAATCCTAAGTCCCTTCTTATGTCACAACACTAATTAAAGTTCTCACCTTTTTGTAGGAATAATGAACTATGCTTCATTATATATATATTGATCAAATAGAGTGAAGGACCTAATGAATCTAAAGCATTTGATCCATCAGACTAATCATGTTCATCTATTTATATTAAGATTAATAATCTGCACTTGCTTACGAGAGGATGATCAGATATAGTATAGCTATCAAAGACTTTTCAACAATCCCAAAAGGCCAACATGATCGACACATGGAAGGAACATGTTCACTGCATAGAATACAAAGCCTAAGAGGCCCACAAAGGTGCTAGTGTCATAACCATAGGGCTCAACATAAAGTAGCTAATGACTCTCAAACCCCATAATCATGATTAATGGTTCACATTGATCCATGAACAAATATCTAATGACATGATATAAAAATTGTATTTTCAAAAGACAATGGCTAGTCCCTCAAGGTATTTATGAAAAATGTCATGAAATTTGTCAAATGGATGCCACATGGGTGCCACATAAGAACAAAATGACAAAGATAAAGATTTTGTGTGCTAAAAAAGGCAAAAGTATAAAGGTCTAGGTATCAATCAAATCTAGGAGATCAATGAGCCTAAGTCTAAATTGTCATTGCCATTAAAGCTTTAGATCAGCCCTAAGCATCCATAAAATCCCTAATTTGAGCTTAGATTAGTCACAATCAAACTGAGAGAGTTCAATTACAATCTGAGTAAAAATGAATTAACCTAGAGGCTACTGACAACTCATTTGATAATCAATTAAAACTTCCACAATCTTGATAACTCATAGATAACAATAAAGGGATGAAACATAGTTATATTTGACCTTAAATAATGAGGGAAAAATATTTAATTATATGGACCTAGATACTGTAGCTTTGAAAAATGGGAATAGGAACTAGTCTAAACTCTTTTGGATCATTGAGGAGATGTAAGCTCTTATGAGGGAGGAACAAAATAATTCAACCATCCTGTAGAGATACAATGACCTAGTTTCTATTCAAATAGCTAACCTTCACTATGTTATTGCCAAACCTGAGTGATTACACTACATTGATGTCCTTGTTCCTCTTTTCTATGATTGTAAAATTGAGAATGATTCGATTGTGTATGAGCATAGATTTAAGAAATTAGAATGTATTTCCCCTCTTGCTTTTGAGAGATATTATAAATTGTGTAAACCCCAAATAGACTTGTCAACCATTAAAAATTGGATTGGAGAGCATAAGTTGAATACAATCTTGGCCCCATGGCTACTCACTAGAACTCAAGTAATCTAGGACCACACAATAAAAACCAATTTTCTAATTTAGGGAGGGAATTAGGATTATAATGACCTTGATGAATAGGTTATGCAGAGTCCAGTCTACCACACATATTGACAAAATCTATGTGTCCTATGTTTACTTCATGGTTGAGAAGGGACTTACTCCCCCATTAGGTGAGATTATCAATATCCATTTGAAATACCAATTCATAACCATCAAGAATAAAACAATCAAACACTTTTACATGATGTCCTATCTAATTTATTCCTTTTTAGAATCCACCTAGATCCTAAACATTAAGAATTGGTCACTGATGGGAAACCCAATATCTCCCGTCATTATCCTAAACTTTACATATTCAAATATAGACATAACATGAAGTTAATCTATGGTTGTGTTTATCCATACCTAGTGGAATTTATCATAAGAATCCTTATGAGTAGGGTCAACCTATTGATTAAGAAATATGTCGAATTAATAGGGGACATATGGTTTTACCCTGAATACACAATAATAAGGATATAAGGGAGTTTGATACAGCCTTTTAGGTTACCCTTGTATGTGCCAACCAAGCTATCAAAATAAGAATTGGCTTACCAAATTATTCATAGTATAGATGGATTTTTCAAAGAGAAAAATAAAGGCCTCACCCATCCCTTTCTATTGACAATTAGTAGGACTATTTTTCAAAATTAGGAGCATGTGAATGTTAATTCCAAACACAGGGACTCATGCACCCTAAAAAAAGATGATTTGAGGTAATGGAACCCTAATGGGGTAATCACCAAACATGTAAAGACAAAGACTATAAACAAGGTATATGAGCATCAGCTTAGGGTCCATGACCCATTCTACATCAGGGCCTCTAGATTCCCAGAGGTATTAGCTAGATTAAAGAGGCACAACATTATGTTGGAGCCTAGGTTGACAAGACCAGATGAAAAGCCATCAAGTGAGATTTGGAATATGGGTCCCCTATAGTATCACTTATTGC
The DNA here is from genome assembly GCA_037957365.1 of Torreya grandis. Lineage (NCBI taxonomy): Eukaryota > Viridiplantae > Streptophyta > Pinopsida > Cupressales > Taxaceae > Torreya > Torreya grandis. Next base: position 3,403,617 of record JARHVA010001235.1, on the reverse strand, counting down.
TTGGGCCATCCTCTAAGCCCTCTCTAGAGAAACCACTATAACCAACCTAGGCATAAATAACACAAGGACCTAATAAGGAGAATTTGGAAGAGATACCTAGGGAAAGATCATCTTTAGCCCTTCCTGAGAGGCCAAAATATATAGTAGAATATCTAGATATGATTGCATTAGAACCTAGTGAAATAATGGAGGATGCACTTAAGGTATTAGCTAAGGTGTATGGGTTAAGAGATGAAGAAGAAAAAAATGAAGAACCCCAAGCCCAAGTTGAAGAATTAAAATAGGATAAAGGAAAATAAGTTACTTTGGACCTAGTTCCAATAGTACCCCCATAGAAAAGGAAAGCAAAATTGGCATTGGTCCTAGTTGGGAGAAAGAAGCCCAAGTTTACCTTCACCCATCCCATGAGTGAGGTCAACTTTTTTAGTGATGAATACCCCATTCATAGACCCATCATCTCAAAATGGTTTGTTTTGGGGAAGATGTTGAAGATTCCCATTTTTCCCCATTCTTGGGCCTTGAACCAAATAATTAACATTTAAGTCTATGATGAAGTCAAGCTATAGATATTGGATTTGATGAAGAGGAAAAGAGAAGAATAGTTGCCATAGTAGGATCAAGTGGCACATAAATGGACACTCAAAAGTATCAAAGAGGCTATGTCACATAATGATAGGGACTTTAATAACTTGGTTGTTGAAGAAGATGCCTATCTCTTGAAGCCAATTATTGATTTGGATCTTGTTAAAGATCAACATCAAAGAGCTATGGAGATTCTCTAAGAGCAACAAGGGAGCCCTTTAACATAGGCCCCATTTATTTATTAATAATCTAGTTATTAAATCACTATAATATTTGAAATTTGAATATTATTTTGTAAAGGCATATGATAGTTTGTTAGCATATTTGCCTATAGGTCAATCTTCTTGGGAAAGATAAATGTATTCTAGAACTATAAATAAGGATAGTTGTCTTTATCTTTGTACATGTGTAATCTTATGACTAATCGGTATACTACTTGAGTCTTCTACCATTTTGTAAGGAGAGGGAGTTTTGAGCCAAAACTTGTATATTATTTGATCAATTAATATAAGAAAGGAATACTTAAAAGTTTTTACAAGTTTATTTTTTATCAATTGTTACCTAGTTTCTCTCTCAATTGCTTGTTCTAAGTCTTGAATTTGAATGGTTTTTCATGAATTTTGAATGTGTATCTTTGATACAGGGTTGCTAATTTATACTGAAGCTAGATTAGTTGAATGTACTTAGACTTTGTTTTATTTAATTTTATTTATTCTACATTAGGATGTGAAAATGCTATTTGAATGCAATAGCAAACCTTTAAATCAAAGCTAGTTTATAATTGTATTCTCTCATGTCTTCCTCAGATATCTACTTGGTATATTATGTGATTTAAGCTTCTATTATTTTAAATTATATACTAGTTAAATGCACATTCTATTTTAATTAAAACTTTATCATGGTGTTCAAGGCAAGGATCAATAATCACATTATTTCTGTCATACCCTTTTTTTTATCAAATCACTTTAGCTTAGATTTAATTTTAAATATTCACTTAGATGAGTCTCTAGTGTAGAATTTTGAACATAACTCACTAAGATCAACATAGATACTACTAAATTCACAAGGACCACGATGGTTCCCAACCACCAATCAATATAGATATGTTGAATAGTTTGATTTTCTTTACCTATATTTCACCACAGGTAACTAGATTACCAAAACCTGCTACTCATGCCATGAATTTTAAAATGATAAGTGTTATTTAAATAATAATAGAACCTATGATACACATAGAGGCATCAACAAAACAATTACTATATAAAAAAATATTAGACATTATGCACATAGATAAAAATTATGCACAAGTTAGTCTCCATTATTTCCTCAAGGAATAATACATAATATGTAGGCTTTCTCTTTCCACCTTACTATCTAGGAGAAGTAATAGGAGTGCCTATTAAATATTCATAATATGTTTTTACGCACAAATAATATTTTTTTATGAAATCAATATTAGTTGATATGGAGTATTTTTACACATAAAATATGTGTGTAAATATTTGACACATAATGACTAACTAACTAATTCCCTATCAAGCTTAATGCCTAAGTGAGTGAAAACATGGTTAGAAATAAAACTAGTTTGGTAAAATCTCAAACCACTATCTAGTGTGAAAACATCTACCCCAACATCCTCCATTAAGCACAAAATAGGGAGTGAGAAAAGAGAAAGCAAAGAGACTAAATGGGTCCTAAAAACTAGGTCTAATTAGGTACCAACGTACAAATCATAGTGAAATTCAAAGTGTCCCTATGGTAACCAATCCATATTATCAAAATACATGGATTTCAAGTTACTATAACTACCAAGTCAAATAGGAATGCGTACTCTATATAAGGCCCACTCTTTAAAAAAACATTGATGACAAACTTGAGAAAAAGAGTTACTATGGATGAAATGTATCACCATAAGGTGCCTAAAAACTAGTAGAACCATAGTGAGAATGAAGAAGAGAACACATGCTACATGGCATCCCAAGAAGCATGACTCAAAAAATATCAACATAATCTTGTAGTTGGTGCACTTGATGGACTGAAACCCATCGAATAAATATGCACTCAATCAACTACCTCCAAAAGAAAATGTGGTGTGCCAATGACTAAAAATGAGTACAACACCTAAATCAGTATGTGCACACCCCCCCCCCACATAATGTTGAAGTGGGTGTAGTGACTCAAAAAGATGTATAAGTGGGTCAATCCCACTATAAAACACTAACATTCTAACACTAAAATGCACCAAATTAGCTACTTTTCAAAGGGAGATCAAACTCCACAACAAATCTAAAAGAGACTTTCAACATCAAGGATACAGATACAAATATCTCAAAAAATATGTCCATGGTGATGATGGGATAGTCAAAAACTAAAGACTAAAATAAACATGAAGAAAAAAACTCCATGACTCTCAATGTGACTATAAACAAAAGCCCCATCCAATAACAATATCACTAAGAAACATAATAAAGTCCACAATGTAATCAATATATAGTAGATGCTAGCTATGAAATGAGAGATATAGGCTAAAAAAAACACATCTGCCTAATGAAATCTCAAACAACCAAGGAGCATGTAAAGGTAGGAGGAACAATGTGTGATCAAAGAAGATGAGTGGTGGAGGAACCTCACCTATAGAATCCTCTCAAATAACCTTATCAATGATATAAAAATTAATTTAAAATCCACCCTCAAATGAATATGAATGGTGGATGAAGATGCCTACATAGTAGTGGGTACAAATTACATAGTATAAGTATGTGAGGTAACATCCAAAGAATAATTAGGTAGATCATGTCTGACCACTATAATCTCAATTTTATCAATCCTAAGTGAAGGTGTATAATATCCCATATGTAGCTCAATATCTTCATGAAGAGTGGAGTGAAAAAATATGGAGCTCTATAAATAGATCCCAATGAAGATGAAACACCTACATCATAATCAAGGCCATGTTGATCAATCCATATAACAAGTTGAATAGGGCATGCAATTCTATTTAAATGATTTCCAATTCCTATAAGTCTAGTAGTGTGACCCATGAAATAAAGTATGCAAGAGAAAAATTTAGTGGTACGCTGATCAAAATAAGCATTCATATGTGTAGGTGGAATTAGAGTGGGATGTGAAGAGTGTGCAATAATATTAGGTATAGAAGTATCATCTACAATAATAGGAAAAAAATTAATAAGGGGCTACTCAGAATATAGTAGATAACACTATAAAAGTGCATCAAATGTATTCATACCATATTTTGTACATGATGGAATATTATACTAACATTGAATACCAATAAATTTATTCTATAGAAAATAAATAAGTTCATCCTTTATATGAATCAAGGAGTGCAAAAGAGAATTATGCATCATGAGTTTCTTATTTTCTTATTGAAGTGTTAAGAGAGAGGCCATAAGATCAATGGGTTACTTATGGCATGGTAGGGTATTGTTAATAGTCATACCAAAATAAAAAATAGGAGAAAGAACCACTATATTATAATGTGCATAAATAGGTGGAGAAGGTGAAGGTACCTCATCCAAGTGACCACCATTAACCAAATCTACATCATGAGAATTAGGAAGAGGTGGTGTAAGTATCTCACCCTTAGAAAATGTATCCTTGCTAACAATTAAAAGAATACAAGAACTAATAAGAGGATATGGAGATGCCAAAGAATCCTCATGAAAATCATGATTAAGAATCACACCCATATAAATGGTAGAATATGGTGGGAAAAAAATTTCACCAATAGATAAATCCTCACAACAAGAGGAAAGTGAATGAAGAGAATATATGGAGGTAAAGATACCTCATCAAATAACATGGAAATAATTTCCCAAACTCTTTTAGGTGATGTGTTATTCTCAATATGAGTTTGAAAACTATTAAAAACATGGAGGTAAATAAACAAAATCAACTCTTTTTGCAAGGATGCAAGCCATAAAATATCACCCTCATCTAAAAAATGGTAAATTTACCAATAATAACTCTCCATAATCCCTTCATCTATAAGTGCATATGCATTTTGGTTTTCTAGGTGATGTAGTTTGAAACACCAAGGGTTTCAATAATATGAGAATCCATGCCTGAAGATGTAAAAAACCAATAATGATGAAAAATGGCCAAATAGGGACATCAGTTACCATTGAAAATGCATCTATGATTATAATAATTGGCACAAAATAAGATAAAACACTCTTACAAATAAGATGTCAGACTCTACTAAAAATACATCCTACATATAAATCACACCCAAAAATGAAGTGTTTTATGAGGGGTCTCATTGCTTTTGATACCGGACCTCACCCTCCATCTTTGACAATTGATATAGAAGGTGTGAGCCTTAAAAGATAATATATGTTCTCTTTCGAAAGAATCTTTTACAAGAAATTACAAGTCTTTGTAAAAAAATTATAACCCCCTTAAAATTATTTCCCACAATAATAAATTCCCCTTTTTTAGAAATCATTTTACCACCACTTTAATAATCATCACTTTTATAGTATAATATAGCCCTTAAAAAAACTACCCCACTTGAACAAAATAGGCTGCCAAAAAAATTCCACTTTGTAGTAGATGGGGCACAAACCCTTCACATCTATAAATAAGGTTTTAATTAAACTATTTTCACCAATTACAATATAGATATTACTTGTGATATAATCGTCACAAAAATTTATTTTAATGATCAAATCAAATAAAAATAGTTCAAAGGGAATCCTTTGGAATTGGTGGGAGATAATCATAAAAGACACATGGCATCATAACAAACAAATTTGATCATCAGTGGTGCTCAATGGGTTGACCAAGTTGTGCTATGTGGATATTATAAAATACAATGAACAACTATGAGAAGGGTAAATGGTGGTGAGTAAGATTGCTGAGGGATTGTTAGATTATTAGTGATGAATAATAATAGACTAACCCATCTATATGCATGTAGTTCAACATCGATGGTGGAGAGGCCATGAGGAAAAACTGGGTGCATCTAAATAATAGTGATTTAATTATATCCAAAATAGAAATGGCTATCATTAGTAGGTGTCACATTGAACAATGGTGGATATATTATTTCCACATGGTGGAGAGAGGATTTCTATCAATTATGGTGTAAATTATAAACATAAATTGCTCAAAATAGATGTATAATGCCCAAAATCACCTTAGTTAGTACTGTTATTCTAGAGGAGCTTGTGGTAAATGACTAAATTAACCATTAAGGAGTGACAATATGGATTGTGCTTACCAAATATATGTATGGATGAGCAATTAGATAATGTAGTTGTGTAACCTTTAAAAAGACTACAAGCTTTATTATAAGGGTAAACTACATTACAAATGCTGATATGGAAGAAGACTTAGCTCCTTTCTTTGACCTAATGAACCATTTTTTATGCTCTTTAACACTTTATCTTATGATATAGATCTCATATGACATTCTCATCATCTAATAAAACTCTCAAGTATAACTAGGATCTATCTAGACTATGGACATTGCTTTAGGTTTGACTAATGATAAAAGTAGGCTGAAGGCATTTTAGGTAAGATAATATATTAAGATACATCAAAAAATAGGCAATATCAAACAAAAAACAAGAAAATTGGTAAAAAATGAAGAGAGCTAAACTAAATTAATGCATGGGTCAGTGAGCCTCTATGGAAGAATGGTGAACATCAAGATTTATAGCATATGTGGGTCAAGCCAAATATTAAGTTGTTTAATGCCACATTCTCAATTCATATTGATGAATAACATGGATAATGAAATCTCAAATCTAACTATTTGGTGAAAAATGCCAATGTGAATCTAGATTGATGCATTTAATGTAGTCGTAATTATCATTTATCATTAAATCATTTAATAATGTCAATTCTCAAATCAACAATCCTCTACATAAGCATGACCTAGATGTATGGCCAAAAATTAATATATATTTTCAAACACTCAAATATTGAGTTCATTTTATCTAAAAAACTTCATATCTGTGACTCTAATCCTAATAATCAATCATCCCATATAACTGTATTACTAGATCTGGGGAGGGCAAAAATATAGATCTAAATGGCAATCATAATTTCATAGCATCATAAAAAACCATATAAAAAGAACTATTTATGAGGATAAGAACAATAATTTCAATGTAGAACATAATTGCTTTAATGAAAATATTAAAAAATCCCTACCAAATGAATGCCAATGAATTATAATTTGTATGACTTGTAATTAAATAGATCTAAATAATGGGAAAACCCACCATAATATTGAATGGTATGACCCGATCAGATGATTGGTGAGCTAATGAAATACAACGCCTTTAAAACCACATTATATTTCCATCAATAGACTTAGAATAAACTTGATTCAATATGTGAATAATATCTGATGTACAGAGGATGAATCACTAAGAAATAGATGCATGGAAATGTTTTGATACCAAGTTATAAATGAGAATACCTCTCATTTATCCAAGATCTCTCATGAAAAACCATTACCATAGAAAAACATCTTAGACATTATGTACATAGATAGTAATTATGTACAAATTAGTCTCTGTTATTTTTTAAGGAATAATATACAATCCGTAGGATTTATCTCTCCACCCTACTATCTAAGAGAAGTAATAAGAGTGCCTATTAAATAGTCATAATAATTTATTACACACAAAAAATAATTTGTTGTGTGAAACTAATATTAGTTGATATGGAATATTTTCATTCACAAAATAGGTGTGCAAATATTTGACTCATAACAACTAATTAACTAACTCCCAATCAAACTTAAATCTTAAGTGAGTGTGATCATGGTTAGAAACAAAATTGATTTGGTAAAATCCCAAACCACTAGCTAGTGAAAACATGTCTATTACAACATTATTATGGTTTTAAAAAAATATTTTTCATAATTTTATTTCTAAACTCATGTTTTTTAGATTTTAGGTACTATTGCAGCTGAATTAACATGATTTTTATCTAAAACTAAAAAAAATTAATGGTTTCTTCTTTCCTTAGAATGTTTGTATATTTTTTGGGTTTTGTAGGTACATGACACTTGGATTCATATTCAATCCCTCAATAAGATGGTTCAAGTAGTATAATCATCCCTACATTAATGGTAAGTACTATGGAATGTGTTTTGATTAAGTAGTGCATTTTCCATTTTTTTATTATATTTCACTTAAATATCATCTTTTGTATTTAGGTTACATGGATTCTTGATTGGCTTCACTAGACCACTAAGGTAAGTAAGATGATTATTTATGACCCTCTATTTAAATTTCACATGCCACTACCTAGGACCACACCCTTATCAATTCATGATAAGGCATCCTCTTAAGGGGGAAATATGTATAAACCCAAAAATTTCATAGTGCAACATTTTTGATATGACACTCAATTATTATGTAGTGATCTCAAAATTATCATAAATTAGGTTCTATCTACTATTGTAGTCCTTAATTTCCCTCTATTTACCTATTATACCCTCTCGAAGCCTCTTTTTTGATATTTTTTCCTTTTCCTAGCTTAATTTTAAACCTCTTCTATGAAGGATAAAACTACCCTATTTAGAAACAAAAATGCCCTTATTTATTATAAAATGACCCTGAATAGTGGTAGTTTCATAATCTTATGGGGTTGTTTTCTAATCTTGTATGGTGGATTTGTCATGGAATGTGATGGTTATGTAATCATCACCTATACATAGGGGCAATTTTATCACTTTTATTAGTTATAAACCTCTTCTTGTGTTAGTTTTAACTTTTAAAACCAAAATTTTTCACACGTTTTCTTGTTTTTATTCATTTTTATTAATTTTACCACATTGATTCCACCTCATGACTACACATTTAACCCTCACTCTTGTTTTAATCACTCCCCATTCTTATTAAGTTTAACTTTCAATTAACCAACATTTAAACTCACCCTTTTAATTTCCATGCTTCTCCTACAAGTATCTCAATTTTAGATAAATTTAAGATCAAAATTTTGCATTTAATATTGGTTTTTAAAAGCTCTAAAAAAACCTAGCTTTCCTGATTTCAATTTTTGAAAATATTTTGCTCCATCTTTGGTCATCTTCATAGTCATTCTACAAGTCTTCAGAGATGAGAATTCATATAACTTAACAACCAATGATTTTATATCTATGAATTAGCCCAACCACTATTAAATTTATCTTATTTAAAAATATTGTGTCCTTCCTTCTTTCCCTTTCATTCTTTTTTATAGGGTTTATAAGGGTTGTGATTGAGCAATCAAGGAGCTACCTACTTATGGATGGCTTATCTACTGCAATAAATATTTCCCTTCATTTGGTCATCATCATTAATAATATTGGGGTTTTAATTTTAAATTATTTATTATATTACTTTAGTTACATTAATTATTTTATATAGTTTCATATTAAAAAATCACAAAAGAAAAATAAAATAATCTCTTTTCCTCTTTCTCTCCTTATACAAAATAATAATTTAGAATCATTATTTTCAATTACATGTAATAAGATTTCAAAACACATAGATTGAATAAGTACTAGGGTAATTCATATATAAAAAACAAATAACTTTAAGTTTTTAAAACAATTAATTTTTAATTTTAAATAAGCCTTACATTTACAAACAAGCATTCACACACATACCTAGAAAACCTACAGAAAGGAAAGCTAGCATCTTAGATATGATTTTATTTTTTTAAATAAGAAAAATTATATTATATAAGACAAATAAATAATAAAATAATAAATTTTATATTTTTCTCATTTCATAATAAATATTTTAGTATTAAATGGTCATTTAAAACACCAAAAACTAGTTTTTGGCTTACTTGCACAAGACAATTTATAAATACTTGGAGGTTGTACTCTCTATGGTTTAGATATTATTTTTTTTGTTTTAATGATATAAAAATATAAATTTATATATTATTTTAATTCATCTACAATATAAAAATATTAATAATAATAATAATACATTTTCATTTATTTTGCATTAGGCAAAAGCTTGCATCTAGAAAAGGGGAAAAATCAACATTTGCACTCAGTATATATTTTAGTTTTAGTGTTGCATGCATAAAAATATCATTAAAAATATACAAAATAATAAAATTTAAGTTAATTTCGTATATCCTTAAATATTTTTAAATTTAATTTAATTTTAGTAATTAATTCAATTTTATTTTATTTTTGAAAACCTTGCCAAAACATGCACAAGTACCAAAACAACCTTTAGATAAATACTTGCAAATATGATTACAAGAAAAATCCTTGATAATAATTTTTAAACTAGAAAACATATCCTTTAAAACATATTAAAAACAATTTTTATGCTTACATATTTATAACCTACCTTTCTTTACCATTGAATGACACTTACTGAGCATCCCTATCTCCATAGAGTAGGTCCATTTCATAGAGTGCCAGCTCTTAATCCAAAAAGTGAACTTAAAAAAATATAAATTATGTGATCAGGATTTATTTATTTCATTCCAACCACATTTTAGATCTTATATTTAGTTATTTCAAGTCCATAAATGACCAATATAGGCCCATAGCCTCATTAATAGGACCCCTATGTATTCTTTCCCACCAAGTAAATAACCTTAAAATATGAATATTTTATTTCATTTATTATTTATCCTTAGATCTAACCTCATCTTTATTTATTTAGGCTACCCATAATCTTCTGTAATGCCATTTATCTCATCCAAAGCTCAAAAATTCAAGTGCATAGGTTAGCATGTGCATATATAAACATGCTTCAAAAATTCATTTTCAATTTTTTCATATATATTTATGACATGATTATCAGCATTATCTAATTTAGATACATGGTCACATATCTTTCTCTTTTTATTTATATAAAAACATGGTGTCCTTGGAGTATTTATAGTGTAAAATTTTATTGACTTCCATAATTTTTACATCAAAAATTCAATATTTTAGATGATAGTAACCCAAAAGTGTAATTGAACTCCAATCCTTTTAATGATGCAAATTCAAGTTCATTTAATAATATGTCCTCAACTATATACATTTCATTTTAGTCATCACTAATAATGTTAGTCATTAAAATATCACTTAACTCATATTAACGTTAATTTTGAATTTTATCATCATACCCTAACAATGGTGGAGATGGATCAACTAACATAGATGGTATCTCAAAATAATATACAATACTTTATATCATGAAAGGTGTTTTACTTTTTTACTTTCTTGAGATTTTCTTGTTTCTTGTTATTTTCTTATAAGGATAGATTTTATGTTACTATTAAAGTTAAATTGTTAAAGAAGCACCTCATTCATGTAAAATTTTCTTGTTATTATAAAATTATCATTAAAATGTTAATAATTGATTGCATATAACAACATTTCATGCCTTTAAAACTATCATTCTTATGAAAAAGCATTGCAAGACATTAAAAAAAGTCTCATGATCTTAGAGAAGCATTATAGGATTAGATTTACATCATAGGGTTATAAAAGCATCATTGTGATGGAAAATTATTATGTTTATTTAAAATCATAATAATATTACACAATAATCACAATATTATAAATGCATCACATTATTATAAATATACTAGAAACTTATAAATTCATTGTAATTTTTGAGAAAAAAATCATTATCTTAGAAAATCATTACATTGATGGAAATTTTTCACTAATCTATAAAATATTCAAATGGGTTGAAAAGCATCAAAACTTATAAAAAATATATATATCTAATTAAATTTGATAAATGTATTAAATTTCAAAAATAATCAAAAACATACTTTATATTAGATTAATAGATTTTATGTGTAGGTAATAAATTACAATGTTGGGAAAAAAAATTAATTTGATCAATAGATTTATTGGTTCAAATTTACTATTGCATGATTACTAAAATTATTTTATACTCACCTAATCATTAAAAAATACAAATTCAAATTTCAAAAGGCTTAAAAATAATGAGAGAGAGAGAGAGAGAGAGAGAGAGAGAGAGAGAGAGAGAGAGAGAACTCGTGTGTGTGTGTGTGTGTGTGTGTGTGTGTGTGTGTGTGTGTGTGTGTGTGTGTGTGTGTGTGTGTGTGTGTGTGTGTGTGTGTGTGTGTGTGTGTGTGTGTGTGTGTGTGTGTGTGTGTGTGTGTGTGTGCGCGCATGTATTGTATTCTTTTTGTATATATGCATGTGCATGTGCACATGTGTGTGTGTGTGTATAATTAAATTCAAGAAATTTGGCTTTTGGAAATTTTAATTAAATTTCAAAATTTTCCTCTATAATTTAGGTTGGTATGATCTTAGGGCCCATAGAATGTGTGGAAATCCAAATATTGTTTAAAATCATAGACCATGTTTTTGTTGTTGATCTAAGAATAAAACCTCATTAGGATTATAAATTGTTTACATATTCAATTGGGATATAGTAAATAATAATTTTTTTGTGAAACATTTTGTGTCCTGATGTTATCCACATAGCTAATCCCAATTCAGATAATTCCTAGTATTAACCTAATTATGAATATTCACCACTAAAGCCACTAAAGTTTAATGTGATTAGTTGGGGATTTTAAATTCTTAGCATCATTTACATCTTATCATTTATTTATTTTCCTTATTTAACTTAATATATCTTAAAAATTGGATTAAATAACCCAAATTTTCATATGGGTGAACTGTAACCATGTATGTTTCATATATATGCTAGCACTTAATATTATGATCTTCAAACTCTATGATTTACACTCCACATTGACAAATGATTGTTATCATTTATATATCTATATTTATTTGATAACTTTCACATTTGTGGGAAGGATATATTACACATATAAATCACTACCATTAACTTATGATTCAATTTATCTTTAGCCTTGACACATAGTAAGTTATATCATATGTCATGAGTTTTCAATTTTATCATACACTTTGGGACCTACATTACATATTTGGATTTAACCATTGCATAGATCATGATACTCATTACAATATTCATACACGTTATTTCATTATTATTTGTCATTATTGATACATACATATCTCATATATTTCCCATATAGGGGCTATAACATATCAACATTGGCAAATTTTCAAAATACAAAAACATTGGGAAAATGAAACTAAAATTAAAACAACATTATTAAAAGTAAAAAAAATACAATAACATTTCATAGACATGATACTTATTTAATTATGATATATATTTTCATTATCCATAGTTTATAAAAAAAAAAAAAATTGTATTGTCTTGTGTTAGTGCTATGTGAATTAACATGTTGCATAATACTAGATATCACACTATGCATCCACATTTTTGATGAGGCAATTTCATAGAAATGTGATGCCTTAGGGGCATTGTCATTTTAATTTATTATTTCATGGTAATATATATCCATACTTTTAGTTTACTATATCGATGTATATTACATTTAGTACTACATCTTATACTAGTATCTTATAAATATATTATCACATGTACATTCTACATTGCAATTATTACATTCTTACATTGATTATTTGTGCATGAATGCTTGCTTTTGTATGAATGTTTTTGTTTTCATCATTTTTCATAAAGGAGCCTTTTTTTGTCATTAATTGATTGAGTTAAGTCATGTCATATATTTTCACTAATTTTGGTGTGGTCACTAGAATTATGTGGTTTTAAATTAAGTACGCTATATTATTATACTATGACTTTATCGAGGATGTCCATAATACATATTAAAATATGCTTATGTGATTCATACATTTACATGGTTTCCACCATTCATATATGGGGACATGCTACTTATTTTTATTCTCATTTATTTATATAGCCTTGACAGGGAATTTATTTTGACATTTGGGGCATAATACTTGTTTCCCATTTTTATTTTCCAAATGGGTAATCATACCCTATAGAACTTTTTTAATATTTTATTATATTTAATATGCTAAGTTTTATTATAAATCATTATATGTAGCATAACTAGATGAAAAATTAAACATAAAAATATTCAAAACATTACAATTGTGGAAAATACCAAATTACATATGTATTTATGATTATTACATGATTTGTCTAATTTAATTTTCATAACATATCATATGTGAATAACCTTACAATGAAGGATACATTCAAATTTATATGCTTTTATGACTATAACACACTTTACCTAATTTTTTTTCCTAACATATAAGAATTTAACATTTTATTTTGAGATGAGAAATTATAGAACAAGTTATTCATCCCTCACCTCAAAGGTTGGCATATGTCATTTCATTTACATAGTCAAAATATTCAAAAATTCAAAGTGTAAGAGCGAATAAATTATCCACTTTCTTATTAAATAAGTGGATAGGGTTTGTGAAAACTCCCAATGAAATGTTGGTAATTTTTCAAAAACTATTATAATTATTTTTGGTCTATAATTTGGGGTGATAAAAAGAAGAGGTATTATTTCCTATGATATATTTTAAAATTCAACTTGAAAGATTTTTAAAAATTCAAAAATTATAGAATTAATTAATACAAAAGAATGAAGCCAATAATAATACATGATGTTTATTGACCACATATATAACTTAATATATAGGAAAGTAATAATCTACTATAATAAAGGATGTTGGTATAATGGCAAGTGAAAATAGACTTACCCGAGAAATAAATTAACAACATATGCTTAAAATAATATAACCACAGCTAATAATAATCTAATTAAGCTTATAACAACAATTAATCTAATACCCTACCTAAATGACTAAATGACTTGTTTTAGTCATTATTAAAATAATAATATTAATTCCATACATTAAATTAACCAAAGGTAGGTATATTGACATTGAAATGATGTATCCAAATGTCCTTATTGTCACCAATCCATCTTATCAGAGTATATGGGTAATGAGCCACTATAACTACCAAGTAGAGTAGGAAATGGTATTGAATATTAGGTTCATTGGATTTATTTATTCCTTGAATTGTTGTCATGTCTTGTATGTATCATTCTCTACATGTTTGTTAAGAGAGATCAAGTCTGATAAGAAATTTTACAATATACATCAAGACTAAACAACATATCATATCTCATAAGAGATATTTCTATGTTGATTTTCTAAAAACCCAACACATACTACTATATATTGTTGAGTAACTTTGGGAAATATACTATACATAACACTCTTATTTTTTTCTATATGCCTCTTCCTCTTTTACCAAACTTCATGGAAAAATTTGATTTTGGTATGGCTTTGATTTTTGAACTTGTGCTAGGTTTCAATACTTGTGAAATATTAGGAAGAGCAAAAAAAAAATTTATCTTCACCTTGATCTTATTTTCTTGACCTTGTAGATTACCATTTCAATAATTATGGAAATTCATCTTTCCTTACATCTTTCATCATGGTATGGTATAACTTAGGCCTTTTATGTTGGTCTTCTTGATTTGATTTTGAAGAGTGAGAGACATTCTTTCCACCACTAGAACTTAACAATTTTGGTATTCTCATTTTTGAATTGTGTTCAAATTTTAGTACCAAAACTTAGTTTAGAAACATTAGTAGCATGTAGAAATACATTACTATTAGTAGATTGACTATTACTAGAAAATAATGGTACCTTCTCATTTACATCAGCATCTTTACTAACCATAATTGTATATGTAGAAACATCTAGTAACTTGTATGAATATATTTACTCATAATAAGCCTAAAAAACATGAATATTTTATGTAATATAAAAGTAGTGTATCCAAAAACATGAAAATTACTTACATCTAGTGTTTCCGTAACCATGTTTATTCTAGTGTTACATTATGCAAGGCTTGTGTCGGACTTCTATTGAGAGTGTACACTATTGTATTCATAACTTTTACATAATAATGATATGGTACATTATAGTTATCCACCATACACCATGCCATCTCCATCACTATAATGTTTTGGCTTGACATGGTGTCATTCTAATATGTATAATATTGCTTAGTTACGCCTTCTTTCTTGCATAACTATTCAAATTTATTAGAGACAAGTTCATCCCCATTAACTAATCTAAGATATTTTACATGTTTCCTTCCATTTTTCTCTACTATAACTTTCCAAGCAACAAATTTATAGAAATATTATGAATTTCTTTGCAAAAAACAAACCCATATTTTCCTAGAAAAGTCATCTATAAGCAACAAGTAATACAAAGTTCCTAATATTGAATATGCCCACATTAGAACATGAAAACCCACATGCACCAAATCTAATGCAGTTTTATCACTCTATTCCTTACTTACCAATGTTAAATGAAATTGAAATTGACTTATCTATTTGTCATCCTCAACATACATTAAAACCTTTTTGAATATAAGACATTCCACTCACCATATTAGTCTGATTTAATGTATGAAAATTGTCATAATAATTATGACCATACCTCTTATGCCATACCTCAATAGTGATTTCAACCACTATTGGTGCATGTTATCTTGATATTTTGTGATCAATCAACTTATACAATCCCTTGTTACCAATACCAATATCAATGACTTTCTTTGCATGAAGATTACTGACCATGTATATGTTTCCTTTAAAATCCACATAAAGGTTAGTATTCATATTTATTTCACTTATGGAAAGAATTTTTTTATTCATGTAATTAAAAAATCAAACATTCTAAAAAGTTTAACTAATATAAATCAAATAGATATGAACATCACCATATCCATCAACATAGTGAACCCAACCATCTCCTAAGAAAATTAATTCATTACAACTATCATCTTCTACAAAGTTTGCATACCAATATTTGTAACAAATGTAAATTTTTGATGAACTTGAGTCAAAATACTAAGGTTTTATCATAATACTATGTCCCAATAGTTGGTCAAAAAAATAAAAAAATAAACCCTAAAAAAATACATAATGATATTTAAAAAATGAAAAATTGTATATATATATATATATATATATATATATTTTATTAATATCAATAACCCAAAATAAATATATTTAGAGGAGAATATGAATGTGTATGTGGCCTATTTATTCCAAAAATTAGGATACACTATTATGCTTTGACCCACCATATTCTTGAATCCACTGACTGATCTTATGCCACCACAAATGCAAATTCACTCACTAAATTATCTAGTTTGTGACTTCTTTCTCTGATTTTACAAATCCTATTATCAATTATGATAATGTTGATTCACATGAATAGGTTTATTTCAATAAAAATACATTTTTTTAGATTTATAAGTACCTTTTCCTTATGATCATGCCATTAATGTACTTTTTATATACTCTGAAGTTGAAGTAATGGACTATTCTTACCACCTTTCCTTTTATATGAGAAGAGTGGACAACTGTTAAAATTATAATGTTTATATCTCTATAATGAATGAGGTAAATTATACATAACTAGAGCAATGAGGTATTGCTCATATATAAGTTTTCCCACTGCCTTCAACTGATCATAAATGTCCTTCAATTATAACAAATATTTAAAAATAAAATTGCCATCTTACATCTTAGTGTAATATAAATGGTTTTTCAAATATAAAACTCTACCAACTTTAGAATCTTTTTATTTTGACTTCAGTTGTTTCAACAATTCTTGTACATTATCAATATTTATAACTTATGGAATCAAATTTTTTATTATAGATAGTTTTAGAAGCATCAATTCCTTATGATGATGTTTGTCATAGTCATGTAGGTATATATTAATTACTAAGGATAATTTAGTTAATGTTTTCATACTCACTTATCATAAGTATCATATGACTCCAAAATACAAAGTTTTTTCATTGAATTTTTGAGAATCTGATAACAATAGATGTTGTAGACTAGCCATTCTTACCAAGCTTTTCATGAAAATAATTAAATAAGAAAAAATATAATGAATTTTACAAGGATTCTTTTTTGAAACTGAATCCAACCTAAAATTGGACAAAGTTACTAAATTTTAGCAAACAATTCTATATAGTTTGTGAAATTGTAAAGTTTTCATCTTCTAAAAAATTAATTTAAAATGAAAAAAATAATTAAATATGGAATTGTATAGCTAAATTTACAAAAAATATTTTTTTGTGTAGAAGAGGACAAATTTTTAAATTATGAAAAATTTTAAAGAATTTTTATCTATGGTTTTCTCCCATCAAAATTAACCATGATTTTTTAGGCTAATCTAGGCAGAAAATGAGGTTTTCTAAAGTTTAAAAAATAATTTTAATTTTACCACTTTTAAATTACAATAAAATTCTCCTTTTTCTGATTAGATGATTAAAACTTTATCCTCAAATATTTCATAACTCAATCAACCAATATAAAAACACTTATTATTGCTCAGAGAAATGGCATCTTTTGTGCACCCCTATGTCATCCTCATTCCATCCTGGCTATCCAAATGAATTAATAATGAGCATATTATTCCTATTAACCAAGAAATAATGTTTACTAGATATTTTTCGCTTTTTTAGAACTAAAAGAACATTTAAAATATAAAATAATACTTGTATGGCATCCCAAAGTACCTTCCTCCTAAAAAAACATTAAAAACCTTCATTAACACATCCTTATATATTTGGTATGCTCCTTTATAGGTTAAATTTTATTTAAAATGTATAAAAACAACAATTTTATGCTTATGTTTTTCAAACAATAAATAAAACACAAATTTCCTCTATATGTGAAGTGTCTCCCTCCTCTTTGGAATGCCTCCCTCCTCCTTGGAATTATTCTTTCCTCCTTGAAATACCTCTTCCTCCTTGGAATGACTCTCTTCTTCTTATGGATCCCTTAGATAACTACAAGTTATAGAGCATTTTCTCTTTTCCAGAATAATTTTTCTTTGTTATCAAAATGTCCTCACACAAATCCTACAATAGTAAAAAAAAATTGTATTTTACTTATGTTTTCCTCTCACCACATCTCTTCACCAAGACTTCCACTGGGTAAATTCTCCCTAAAAAATATATCTTATCCTATGCCACAAATATGTCTTTCACTTATAAAAATTCCTCACTAATAGTAAAAATTTCATATTGTTCTATTTTTACATTCTTTGGCCTCCACCACATACTTGGAAAGTTTAGCTTTCTTCTCAAATAATCTTTAATAGGTTTCTACCTCCTTGACAAGTTGTTACAGAGAATTCCTCCTCCTTCTAAACTCATTGACCATGATCTCTAATTACCATATATAATTAATAAATACACAAGAATGAATCCTATGAGAATACATGATGTTTATTAACCACATATATAGCCTAATATATTGGAAAGTAACAAGCTCTTATAACAAAGGAGGTTGATACAATGACAAGTGAAAATAGACTTACCCAAGAATTCGATTAAAAACATATGTTTACAATAATATAACCACACATAATAATAACATAATCAAGATTATAAAAATAATTAATCTAATAAAATCTTATCATGAGCATTTGACTACTTATAATATTTGTAATGTGTGTTAGTTATATCAACTGTACAATGTAGATGGAATATTAGTTTGAATGTGCATGAAAAACCCTCCATCTTTTCCTAGATAAGTAAATATTAATGTTTCAATTATTTACATTTAAAATTTGACACACACATCATTTTCTCTCACATACCCATGTCAAAGTGGGGGAATTACATAGACATTTAAATTGGTCTGAAGACCCTTATTCACAATGCATTATTCCAAATTTATCTTATTCATAAAACTTGTACATTTTTACCTATTTTGAGGACTATTCCATTCCCAAAATAAGTACATAATTGATCTATTAAGCCTAAAAACACATCAATTCTTATAATAAAAGTATTTGTTAATATGTATGGACTAATTATCACTTATTTCCTATCTCTACCTTGAAAAAAGAGTTAGAATCATCTCCTAGTCAAACCCATATATTATATGGGTTCATCATGAAAAAAACCATTGGTTTATTTCCTTTTAATTTCATATGCTCATTATCCTATTATCATGAATCTTTCACCTTTATAATTATTTTTCTAAATTTACATATTTAATATGATCCAAAACTCAAAAAAGTATTTGGTTGAAAGATAATTCAAGAAATAAGAACAACACAATAACAATAATGTTATCTCTGAGAAGAGATGTTTTATTCATCAAATTTGCATACCCAAACATATGTCTATCTCTGAGAAGAGATGTATGACTTCCATTTAAAGTTATATATTCATTTATATGTGTTTTTAAGGAATGAAGAGGATGTGTAAGGTCATTAATCTTGAGGGAGATTAAGTGGTTTGACTTCCATGATTTACAACAATGCAGAATTTGAGGAATAACTATTTTTAAAAACTTACTATTAAAATTAAAATTTGGAGCACTTCCATTTTTTTTCAAGGGTAAAAAACCATTTATAAAATCTCAATTCCATATCATGATGTTCCCCTCATTCTTATCTTTCCAATGGTTTAAACAGGGAGTCAAACGAAGCTATGGTGCAAAAGTTATGGCTCCCAGAAGTTCTACCACCAATTGGGGTAGAACCATCACCCGAATTATCACTTGAAATGTTTCTTGGATCATAATAAATATGCATAAGTTATAATTGGTCAACCTATATTCAAAAATTCTAACCAATCCATTTATGATATAAAATCAATAATAATACAATGTTGAATATCAAGAGACAAGTTACATACAATGCCAATCCTATATCCTAGCACCACTCAAGTCAAGATTAATTGCTTCTAATAGACTTGTAACATTTACATTTTATATTGGTCTCTATGAATTCCCTTTATATTAAATGAAGGTACTAGACTGCATGTAGATACATCATCACTTCTATGGAAGAGGAAGTTCATAAAACCTCACTTGAGTTTTTCCATCTTCACACTCACAAATCCAAGTGGAGGTATGATTTTTTGTGTAGGATATGCAGTTTACAACATATCTATAAAAGTTTCTCAACTCCATAACTATTATTTTATTGTGTATTATTAATAATGGTCAATGGGAATAAAATTATATTTTTCACATCCTACTAAAAATACATTAAAATAAAATACATAGACATAACAAGAAGGTAGAAACACGTAAATGATAAAAATATTAGAATGTAAAACCCTAGTAGGATAAACATGACCATTATAGGAAAAACCCAACCACAATAATATATTCATGGTTATACATATCTATCCCATTAATATAAACACAAGAATGGGTCTCTCATAGTGAGTGGATATGTCCTATAACATCTCACAATTATGAAATTTTAGGAATAGGTTACAATCCATCTATAATATTATATTTCTATAATAATAAACATATGTGATTATTCCTTACCTATTTCTAATTTGCATTGCTTAGTCTAGTTTAATTTGTAACATTTAGTATTGTTTCTCATCATAACCTATTAATAGAGATTAATTGTGTATTTTTAATAATTTATTATTATAAATATTTAATTATAATTATTTTATATAAAACTAAAATTAATATATGTAAATAATGATTTTATAAAAAAATAAAATTATATAAATTTGTAGTTTGATGTATTTGAAATATTCAGCCTATGTTTAAATAATAAGTGTATAACTACACTTATCTTGACACACCTTGCTAATGCAAGAAAAAACTACTACCAATTCTAATTTTCAAAAGCATCCTAATGCTTTTGTTGATGCAAAATTATTTATGCACTTCATGATGCATAATTTTATAACACATAGAGTGTCAATGGAAGTTACACTAAATTTCTAATAAATTAACTAACACAAAATATAGGTTAGTGTCAATGGTGATGATGTAAATTATGACTTCAAAATTGTTCATGATGATGTGAAATAAAATATATATAAAAAATCCCTAATTTTATGCTACTAGTAACATAAAAACTTTAAAATATTTTATTGATTTTAAAGAAAGATAAAATAATATTTATGGTGATAATGATGAGTATAAGGATGGTGAATTAGGAAAGTTGGATAATAATGGTTAAAAATATTTTTGTCAAAATGACACTTCACTATTTTAGTTTCATATATGCTTTCAAAAGAAGAACATTGTATCTATAAATGGCTAGTTACATGTATAAATGAATTAATATTTATTCACCCCAACATATACAAGTGAAGAAAATAATATGAATTAAACTTAAATAGATGCTAAGAAGATTTTTTTTTAAATATTTAAAACTCACCATTGAATAATATTTTTTTCATCCATACTTTTATCCTTTAGACATGTATTATTTAGATATTTTGATTAGATGTCCTTGGTTAGACACTACGGAAAAACTAAATATTAATGTGCAAAATATGTTCATGAATGTTTGATATCAAAGAAGGTAGAATTTTAAGATATCAAAATCAATGAGGAAAAAATAAACGTTGGGAAAAAATGGTTCCAAGTTTACTCAACTACACACAATAAATTCATCACAAATTAAACTCATAATAATAATAATAATAATAATAATTCTCTCTTATTGTTGTTAAAAATACATATGTACATATATAATATTTTTCATCCCCTGTAAAATATGAGAGCTATTATATCTCCTACAACCACTCTCCTTTACATAGGTGAGTTATTCTAACAACTCATACTACAATCCATACGAACACTCTCTTTTATTCTCACATAAAACCAATATAATAATGTGTCAAATACATTATCTCACTTACAACAATAACCCACACACTATCTTAATGTCACATTTGTAGTATATTAATATTATTAATAACTCACCATGAATTATTAATTCCTAACACACCCCCTTAGTGAAAACATGGGGAAACAATCACATCATTTAAAAGATTCTCTTTAAAAAAATTATTTAGACCAGGTAAAAATCCATAAAGTTGTCTCATAACCCTCATAAAAGTGCAATTCTAAAGTTGAATTCTTGGGTCAGTTCTCAAACCTCTTTACTTGATCTCTAAAATTATAAATTTATAAGATTCATAACCCCAATCTATCTGGACAACAATACATATTGAGTTTACTTCAAAATATTATGCCAAACTTAAATATTGAGATTATTTTACAATATGATTATTTAAATTTATGTTTAAAAAATAGTTCATTATTTAATACACCACATAAAAAATTAAACATAAATTCCACTACATCAGAGTGATTCCCTATCAATAGTAGCTAACAAGAGCTCATTATTTGACTTCCTTCATCCATTACCTTCATCCTCTAATAGGTTTTTTCCTAATCAACTAATAAATAATAAAAGCTCAGTTGCATGCCATTTGAAAAGAAAACCCCCTTCCTCTCAATTTTGACATGTGCATAGAATGTTGGTTTCTATAAAAAATGTATTCATTTAAAAATTAGGTAATAATTATTATTATTATTGACAATTTTGACAAACATGTGACTAATAAAGGACATGATCATGATAGTAACACAATTTTAAAAATAACTTGGACTTAGACTTAAACTCATAAGAGGACTAATTAAAGTTAACTACTTATGAATTTTGATCTGAAACAATCTACAAAATAGTATTACTAATCTAAATGACTTGAATCAATACTAATTACAAATTAACTTATTTTTAATTTTTAATATTTTAAAAATCTATAATTATAAATTAAATTCATTAAAACACAACTAATAAATTAATATATAATAATGAATTATATAGATTTTCACTTATTGCATGTGTTGAACATGGAGAAGCATGATTTTAATAGCATGAAGTGGTTATGGAAGCATTGGATATCATGGTTGGATATGGTGATGGAATTAGAAGATGATAGTTCCAAACATAAATAGAATAATGCATATGGATATTTAGTATAATATATATTAATATTTGAAAGTATCAAAGTAAATACATGGATTTGAACGATAATTTAGTTTAATCATATGTACATAGGTAAAAATTTGACTATAGACATAAGAGCATAAATAAGTGTGTAGGGTTATATAGATAATTCAGAAGGATATATACAAAATGAAATAGTCTAATGAAGTTATTTTACTAATGTTATCTCAAATCCAATTCCACCAAGCTTAAGTGCAACCAAAAATATGTGATTTTAATTGGAAAGAAGAACATGCATGTGAATCAATCTTGGATGTATGTACGAGTCACTAAAATAAAAAAAATTTTGAGTCAAATACAAACAAAAAATTGAAGTAATTTAATGCAAATACTATAAGGAAAAAATTACAAAACAAAACTTAAACTTGGAAAAATACAAGTAATTTTACTCTAAAACTACTTCATTAATAGGGGCAATAACATTTAAGTTATCCCCTTAAGAAATATAAATTTTTTATTTTTATCATAGAAAGGATACTTTGATACCAAATGAATTTTTGGTTCAGAGTTTACTTAGTTGGACATCATAAATTCATCACAAATTAAACACAGAATAATGTTAATTTTATCTCTGATTATTATTCAAAAGATATATATACACATAATATTTTTCATCTCCTATATAATCAGAGAACTATTTTATCTCCTACAACCACTCTCCTTTATGTAAATGACTTGTTCTAAAAACTTGTAATATAATCCATAAAAAAATATCTTTTTTACTAACATAAAACCAATATAATATTGTTAAAAGTAGATTATTTTACTCACATACATAACCCACACAATATACTAATGTCATATTATTAATATCAAAATAATATTAATATCTCACCATAAAATAGTAATTCCTAATAAGGTTAAAGTAGATCATGAATATGAATCTAAATATTATGAAGAATATCATAAGGAAGATCCATAACATAAGAAGATAATTTTACATGAAAGGAACACATACAAACTAGTACTTCATCTAATCAAGAGGTAAAGGAAGTAATGAAATAAAATTTGGAAGATGCCCATATAACATAAGAAAACTTTAAAGATGAATTTAAAAAATAAAAAATAAATAAATCAAAAAATCAAAGGAATAAAAAATAGTATACGTCTATGACATATAGACACTCGATTCATCATGACATGAAATAATCATGGAAGAATGTTTGATAACATAAAATAAGTAATCACTATGTTTATATAAGGAATTTGAGGAATAATTAGTATGGATATACAATTAATTAAATAATAAAAAATTATCGATGTACATGGAATCAATTAAGTAATAACTATATCTATGCATATCATTCAAAGAGGAAAAACTATGGTTGTGAAGGGATTAATAATAGTGCAATATAATATAGAACATAGAATCTAAAGAGTAATTATTATGACTATACATGGAAGATAAGTATGAATAACTATGGTCACAACCATAGAATAATAGTATTTTAATAGAATTAAAAATGAGTTTTAGAGACCTATCACCTACTGATGTCACATATAGGTGTTTAGACGATCGATAATGGTGATAATTATGTAGCGATATGAGGAACACATTAATTTTTTTATTCTCATTTTTTGGACAAAATATGTCAAATATGGATGACATGTTATATACCTAGGGATATGATATTATAATTTATATGGGTTGATGTATATGTAGACATTTATCAGACATATATCTTAGATATACTGGTCAAACATATTAGACCAAATGAGTAATTCATAGGTTTAGATATATATGAAAATGAATCACCTATGTTTGGTTGATAAGTTTACCTCTCCATTATTATTAAGGAGATGTCTATATAAGTTAAATGAATGTCATTATGAGGG
The DNA here is from genome assembly GCA_037957365.1 of Torreya grandis. Classification (NCBI taxonomy): domain Eukaryota; kingdom Viridiplantae; phylum Streptophyta; class Pinopsida; order Cupressales; family Taxaceae; genus Torreya; species Torreya grandis. Next base: position 3,378,439 of record JARHVA010001235.1, on the reverse strand, counting down.
ATGTAAATAATTTTAGAGTATTAAATTTGGTAGATGCATATTGTGTTAGCTCATGTTCACCTAGATGATTTATTATTCCTGCCCACTTATGTGTGGATATTTAATTTATCTTTTTTTATATATTATGAGATATTGAATATTTATCTCTTAGATATTGTGGGGATAGTTTATAGTTATTTATATCCTTTATTTATATTTATCTGTTAGTTTTAATTTTGATCTCTATCTTAATCTCAATTATGATTGATCTCTAGCTTGATCTCTTAGTTATAATTGATCACTTAGCTTGATCTATTATTTAGGATTGATCTTATTTGCCTATATATTAAAGTATAATTCATTGTATTTTATGGAGATATATATGGAATATTTGGATATATAAATTATTTCTCATTTTATGATCTATTTGTGTATAATATATTGAGATATTATTTTAGCAATGTATCAATAGATTTTGCAGTGGTAATGGTTTGTAGATTTGACTCTACGTGAGAGTTTTATAAACTCTTTCATGGTATCAAAGAAGTATAAAATATTCATTAATAATATCCTTAGCTTATCTTTTTTGTGTTTTCTATTGTAGGTAAATTTTGGAGATTTAAAAAATGAAAAAATCTCACCAATACATCTATATTATCTGAGAAAGACATAATCACCTCCAATTTCATTCCAGCTAGATATCAGAGGTAATATTTACAAGTTTTTTGCAAATCTATTTTTGTTTAAAATTGACTATTAATTTTTATATTATGAGTAAATTATAGATGATATCTCAAAACATTTTATGGGTTTTATGAAAAAAAAATCTAATTTCCATATAATTTTTAAAATTTTAATTTCATTAATAATTTGAAAAGTTATCATAGTTTTACTGAGACATACTATTCTAAATATATATGACTTTTCTTTATTTATTTATGAATACAATATAAAAAATCACTAAAAAATATTTATGGGTTTTGTGAATTTTTTTTTTCATATTTTAATAACATTTTTAATTTCATTAAAAATTTTAAAATTTTATTATAGTTTTACTAAGGAATATTATTCATAGAAAAATCATTGTGTGGAGATATTTTTAAAGGGGTTTTTCTATAAAATAATATCCTTGGATGATTTTTTTATTGTTTTTTATTATAATAAATATTTTTGTTTGGGAGACATAAGGAGATAATGTATTTGTTAACTTCTTGGCCACATATCTTTTTTTTAAGATCCCATTTGTCGACTAGGTGAGACCCAGTTTGGCAAGTGGCCAAAACCATTCACAAGAAAACAAACTTTATCCTTCATTGATATTTCCATCTTGATAGAAATAATGGACATATTTTATACTAATAATGATGTCCCTTTTTAAATTACCTTACATTTTGCTATTGTGTATTTTTTCATCCACTCCTATTCATGCATCTTCATCTACCATTCCTATTTGATTTGGGATGGATTTTAGATCACTTTTGGTAGAGCCATGATTATTTGTAAGTATTTTACTAGCATAGTTCCTCCATTATTTATATCCCCTAACAAAAAAACTTTATTTTACTCTTACTCATTTATCTATACACTTGCAAACATATTTTTGGTAGACCTCAATGTCATGCATTATCTAATTATGTTTTTTTGTATTACTTGTGTTTTTGTCTCACATTTATCTTTTATTTTTTATTATTTCTCATGAATTGTGATGAATTATTCAATGGGTTGATAGTCTCCTTGTTTGGAGTTATTCTAGTGTATATAGTGTCTTCATTTTTTTCATTTGGTATTTTTTCTATGGGATATATTGTACTTCCAATAAATTATAAAGTACCATGGGGGGTTTTATTTTACATCCTAGTCTACCTTCATATATGTTTACCTTATTTTGTGCACCCTTTACTATTTTAGTTTCTTCCATCATCACCAAGACCATCTTCTTGAGAGATTTTATCTACATTTAATAGGTTGTTCCTTTGTACATGAGTATATTATTTAGAAACTTTGTTTGATGGAACCTATATGAGGATTGTTATGTCTCAATGGAATTCTTGATGAATTTTTGTGTAGTTACACTAGTGTGTCATCCCAACCAATATTTGTGTTCACTTCTCACCATTTTTAATGCAATTATTTAAAGACTTTCATTGTCATCTTCTCATCGTGTAACATTAAGGGAGGGTGTTCAGTCAATGCTTCTTTAGGTTCATCATTCTACCTATTATTCTATAGTGTTGTGTTCATACTCAATGATCTTCATATTCAAAACCATTCTTACTTCAACTTAGTTGTTTTAGAAATTTGGCATCCATGTATTCCAACAAGATAGATTGAAATTCATAGGGATACTTGTCCTCACATTGCATCATTTTTTTGTGCATAGATATCTCATCATGCCTTATTTTTTATTATATAAGGTGGAAAAAAGGGGCCAAACCCTTAAAAAATAGAAAAAATAAACCCTAGAGGCATCAACACAAAAGAGCCTCAAAACAGTTACAACATAGCTTGCTTAACCAACATAAATAGCAAAGATAGCATAACCAGACTAAAGATAGTATATATGAAGAAGCAGAGAAAATAAAATAAAATAAACCAAAACTAAGGAGAAATATTCTCCCATATTTTAGGTAAATATTTAGTAAAATCATCCAAATTTTTGAAATTCTCATCTTTGTCCTCCATAGTTGTAGTCTCAAGATCCTACAACATAGAAAGATTAAGTAACACAGTACGCCTAAGCATAATGGAAATTAAGTGTTCTAGCTTCTTCACATGACCCCTTTGGGTAGCAATGTCATTCTTGTAAGCAACACCTTCCTCCATCTCATCAGTATCTTCCTCCATAGACATGCTTCCCCCTTTGTCAGCATTATCCTTAGAATCACCAATAACACCACCAAAAACATTAGTATGTTTGTTCCCATTCTTACCCTCTGCATCTTTAGAAATCTCTTGGACTTTAATAACCTTGGCCTCATCTACCTAGGTGGATTCTTTAGAAGTACTCTCTGAATAATCAATAAGTTATCTTTCAGTGTAGGTTTTACAAAAATCTTCCCTAACCTCCTAACCCTAGAGGACAATCCCTCCTTATCCTTGGTAGAGATATTAGTTTTATTGCCAGGTCCCACAGGAGTACTGTTAAGATTTTTAGGGGTCCCCACAACATCCCACACAATTTACTCTTATCATGACTTGTTACCAGGACCCATTTTCTTCCTTATTTTCTCTCTTTTTTGGGGGGAGTTTTATTTTGCTACATGTTTTATCCCTTTCTATACTTTATGAGATATTGATTCATAGATGTATTGTACATGAGTACCTGATTAGGACTTGTGTTAAGACTCATATTGTAGATGTGCCACTCTATTTTTGACCCCTAGATTCACTTGAGGGGGACTCTTAGAGTAGGTTATTTACCTTAGCTCATGTTCACCTAGATGCTTTATTATTCCCACCCACTTATGTGTAGATATTTCATTTATCTTATTTTAGATATTATGAGATATTACATATTTATCTCTTAGATATTATGGGGATGATTTATATTTTTTTATCCTTTATGGATTGTTATCTTTTAGTCCTAAGTTTGATCTTTAGCTTGATCTCTTAATTATGATTAATATCTAACTCGATCTCCTAATTATGATTGATCACTTAGCAGGATCTCTTAGTTAAGATTGATCTTCCTTGTGTATATATGCAAGGCTCATTCATTGTATTTGATGGAGATCTAGATGTAATCTTTGGATATATAGAGTATTTCTCATTGTATGATGTATGTGTGTAAAATATACTAAGATATTATTTGAGAAATTCATCAATATATTTTATTATGGTAATAGTTTGTAGATTTAACTTTAGGTGAGATTTTTATAAAACATTTCATTTTGGATGTTTTCCTCTTCAACATAGCTTTCTCATATTAGAAAACCTTGTGGAGTTATTCCTTCCTTAATAAGTATTGTATGGTGTTTTCAATTAGAATAGTTAATTAATTAATATGATCTTAGAATAATAATATGGTAAGTGTTGTTATTATATTTTTATAATACACATGTGGACTAGATCCATATTGTTAGGATTCTAAACTATTTTAATTATTAGCCATGTATATATATATATATATATAAAGAAGATAGATAATTGGTTTGTTGGGATAGATTAGATAGGCTAATATATAGAGGACAATAACTAATATAGGAACTATATATATTCTTAATACACACACACACACACACACACACACACACACACACACACACACACACACACGACATCATGGAATATAGGAACTAAGCTAGGAATCTAAAATTTATACATAATCTTGTGTTCTAATAAAAAGATAAGAATTTAAACTAAAATATAGTTTAGGTGTGAGATATATCCCTCTACCAATAATTATTATTCAATCCAAAGTATAATGAAGCACCAAACATAATTTTCTGAATAAAGAATCAAAAAAGAGAAAAAAACATCAACTAGCTATATCAAAAGAGAATTCAACCTAAAGAGATCACATGTGAGAACAATGAGACACCATTATAATGAAGTGTCATTATAAAAGGATGGAGTTTGAAAGATAAAATCAAAAATTTAGTTCCACACATATTAGATAAAATAAAATCCCATCAATTATGTTTCAAAAGAGAGGAACATGGATCAAAGGATTTTCCAAGAAAGGGGTGTGTTAATATTTACAAGCAAGGGCATTTTATCTAAAGGGTGTACCAAAGACATATAGAGAAAGGATCATGGTGGTTGAGCACAATTCATAGCCCAAAAAATTGTTTTCCTAAGGTTCCACTCTTTAAAAGTAGGTGAAATCTACTTCGATATAACCTACAAACCAAAACACAAGCCCCAACTCCAAATTATTGATCAATCCTAATGTCATCCTAATTTGTGTGTATATAGAAAACAAAGGAAAGATAAACATTTATTTGTTCTTTCAGACATTTTCCAAATGTTTTTATTTCATATAAATCTACACACACACACACACACACATTAAAATCCTTTTATTTTTATTTTTATAATTCAAATTTATTTTTTCCTAAAACTATCCTAAGATAAAATTTATTTATTTTATCACAAATCATAAATACCCATAAGATAAATATTGGATTGGAGGTTTTATAAATGACATTCAATATAAGTGTGAGCTAATTTATGTTAGATTTATTTTTTTTTTTTTTTTTTAATTTTTATTTTTTATTTTTTTTACATTATTTGTAATCTATAATGGCCAAAGTTCCCCCAATAGATTTTTCATTGACTCATAGCTTCTCCATGGTGAAAACTATTTAACATGGAAAAAAAGGTGAATATTCTCCTTGAATTTGAGGATATTTTTCATTTTATTTAAGGATTAGTCCTTATGAATGTGACTAACACTAACCAACAATGAAATTTTGACAAGAAAAAATAGAAGGTCAAATTGATTATTATTTTTGGCATGTTAGTATTTAGATGAGTTCCAAGTTCATATCTATAACTCCAATTTAGCCAAAAATACATGGGAAAAAAACCAGCATTACCTATGAGGCCAAAAATCAAAATAATATTTTTCACCTCTAAATCTAACTACATTATCTCAAAATGAATACAATATAAAAATTCAAATTGTTTCTCTATCAAGTTGGTGAACCGTATGTGTTTTTGTAATAATTAGAGTGGAATTTAAAAGTTGAGTCTTTAATACCTCTAAGAAAATTACTACTCTCGTATAATATTTTTTTGACATATTAACATCTATGATTAAAATCCTACCTTGAAAATATGGTTAACATGATATACAAAGATAATTCTATGCATGGAAATATGACATAAGTAATGATAATCCATTAGTGATGCATCAAAATAGAAATATACCCATGAGGTCTTCCAATAATCATCCTAAGTATTATCTATAACACTGAGGGAATAACACTTATTCCAAAACTATGTGTTGTATATTTGTTAAGATTTGGCATGAGCTTAGATATTATCGGTATAATACATTCACAAATGGCTCATCCATTAACAAAAAGATAACACTACATCCATCAACACAAGTACAAAATAATAAGCCCCTAAGGAGTAATAATCCTTTCAAATATTAGAAACATGGAAATATTTATGAAGACATATATTTTATGAGGTTTAATTTTATTTTGCTCAAAATAGTGAGGATATCCTTTCTTTAAAAAAATTTCCATTAGGTGGACTCTAGAGCTACTCATGATATGACTAGGTGAAGATATTAATTCATTAATATATATCCTATACAATACCATAGTTAGGTGTATTTGGGTGATGATAAATTCTATAATTTCTAAGGAATAGGTAATATTTTCTTACCACTTGATAACCATTTGTGTAAAATAATAAAAGTTTTATATGTTCCATTACTAATAAAAAATATGTGTTATGTAATCTAATTTCTTGATCACAACCATAATGTTGAGTTTGATTCACTAGATGGAAAAATATGTATCTCATTTGAGAAAAATATAAAATCCCAAAAACTATTGAAAGATCTTTTAATGTAGGCAATTTTTTTCATATTTATATTTTCCACAAAGACAATCAATATTTATTTGTAGAATATTCAAACTCTATAAATCTCTCAAATAAGAGACATGCACACCTTAGTATTGGGTACTTCTTTTAACTCAACAAGAGTGATAAGGTGAGAGACCTTACCTCTCTTAATAATACCATCTAAGAATCCTATATTAGTTTAGATGGAAAATAACATAGGTCCACTTTTGATTCTAATTCATATTAGACAAATAGTGCATTATATCTAGTGAACATTAATCTATGTAGACTATTTACTTCTAGTATAAGTGGATATAAACATTTTTTCAACTATTCATTGATGATTAATAATATAATATGTGGGTATACTACTTTAAGTATAAGGATAAATCCTTCCTAGTATTAAAATATTTAAAAGCTCCAGTGGAGCTAAATTAATGCATTTAATTTATTTTTACTATTATTTGTAACCCATAATGGCCCAAGTTCCCCCTAGAAATTATTTATAACTCATAGCTTTTATGTCATGAAAACTATTCAGCATGGAAAAAATGTTGAAAACTCTCATTTAGTTTAAGGATATTTATCATGTTGTAAAAGGTTCATTCCTCAAACATGTGAATGACACTAAATGGTAGCATAAATTTGACAAGGCAAACTAGAATTTCAAATTGATCATTATGTTCAATGTGTTAAATGAGTTCCAACCTCATAACCATGACTCAAATTTAACCAAATATCTATGGGAAAACTCATCATTATCTATGAGTCTAAGAACCAAAATATTATTAAGCACATCTGAAGCTAGCTACACTATAATTTTTTTTTTATCTATTGAGTTACTAAACTAAAGGCCTCACTGTAAGTATTAGAGGAAAATATAAAATTTGATTCTTTATTGCCTATTATTTTGAGATCACTACCCACACATATAATATTTTTTTTGCAGAAATTAATAACTATGATCATAATTATACTTTGAGAAGCTAGTTAACATGCCATAACAAGAGAATTTTATAAATGACAAAGATGACATAGATAAGGATCATGCATTGATGACAAATAAAAATGAAAATAATCCAATGAGGTCTTACAATAATCATTTTAATAAACTAAAACATTGTTGGGGGTGGGGGTGGGGGGTGTGGGGGGGCGTGGTTGGCGATTGACTTTCCTTGCTAGAGTATGTGTCTTATATGTGGGAATATTTGGAATGATCTCAAATATTATTGGTGTAATTCAATCTATCACCACAAGCACTGAATAATAAGCCTCATAACACATGTACATTGAAGATGAAGAATTTGAAATATAATAAAATGGAAATATTTCTAAAGGTAAAAAATATTTTTGATGTGGGTTATGCTTATGCTACTAAAAATAGTGAGGATATCCATACTTGAAAAAAATATGGTACGTGGACTCTAGATCTATGTGACATATGAATAGGTGAAGAGATTAGTTCCTTATATATATCATAAAACATACTATATTCAAGTTTATTTGGGTCATGATACATCCTATCATGTCCAAGGAATAGGTAATGTTTTCTTTCCACTTGATAACCATTCATGGAAAATCATATAATTCCTATATGTTCCAAGACTAATAAAAAATATGAGTGTTGTAATCCAATTACTCAATCACAACCTTAAATTTAAATTTGATTAAAAATAAATATAAAATATCTTATAGAATTTCAAAATTTATTTCAAGATATTTTAATGTAGTAAAAATGTTCTATAAATATATTTTCCACAAATACAATCAATAATTAGTTTTAAAAGAATCAAACTCTGAAAATATCACACAAGATAAATAGACACCTCAGTATTGGGTACTTTCTTGCACTCAAAAAGCATGATATGTTGAGAGGATTTACATCAATTAATAAATAACAATAACCTATGTTCTAGTTGTTTATATGGAAAAAACATAGGCCCCCTTTTTATAATAATAGATATTGGACAAATAGTGTGTTGGATTTGGTGCACACTGATCTATATAGACACCTTACTCCTACTATAAGTGGATATAAATATTTTGTCAACTAGCTATTGATGATTACTCATGAAATACATGGATATAATAATTGAATACTAAGGATAAAAACTTCCACGTAATCAAAGAGTTTAAAACTCTAGTGGAATAATAGTTTTGTTATTGCATACATGCCTTTCACTAATAATGAGGGAGGAATAAAAAATCAATGATTTCTCCACATTTTAAAGGCATATGGAATTCACTATTAATTTATTGATCATTATATGCCACAATAAAATGATGTATTTGAGCAACATAATTGTACCATTATTGAAACTATGCATTCCATGATGAATGATTCCCAATAACAAACCCATATTGGGTAGAATCATTTTTCACAATGGTTTACTTGATAAATTATGCACCCAAAAAGTATCTCAAAAGTATCACCCTAGAAGAAGCATGGTCAGGGTATAATAATTTTATATCTCATCTTAGTATTTTTAATTTAAAAGAACATATGCACATTCCAAAGAAGAGGAGGAAAATATTGAAAAATAATCTTTGGAATTTATATTTTTTGGTTATGTGAAGAGTTTAAGGCCTACCAATTCATGGATATGTTATGATCCAACTATGTGATGCATTCTAGATTATTGTTTTGGAAAATATGTAGCATCTTTTACAAGTTTTGGTTGACATTTAATTTCTTTTGATAGATGAATAGTTGTGTGGAGGACATTATATTCTAATATCATGTTTATCATTTATGTTTTGACTCATTTTTGATATAGATAGCTATGATGGATTTATCTATATCTTACATATATTATATTTAATCTAGAATTATGTTAATATGTGATATATATTTTCTCATCTAGATAATATTGATGTCTTATTTGGTGGTTGCAAGGATAGGTTCATGAGCTAGGCTTGGTGGTAATTTTTGGTATACTAGGGAAATAATAAAGAGGTGTTAAATAGTTGGAGAGATCCCAATAGGTAAATAAGTCATGTGTATGTCCTATGTCCTAATCCATCATTTTTTTTGTATGCTTTGATTTTGTGTGGGATTACTTGTGCTATCATCACATATGTGGTAATTTTGTGGCTTGTCCCTATATTTGTCATTCTATGAGCACCTTAGTTGATTTCTTTGATCCCAATTGGCATATGTATTTTGTTCCATCTTAAACAATCCTTAACATTGTGTCAATTTTTGTGACTTGATGGGTTTTGTGAATGAAAATGTCATTACTAAACATCTATATTATGGTTTTTCTACTTAATAGATTTTTACAATTTTTATTGTTTTAGATTAAGGTAAAAATAGGTTTTGAAGGAACCCTGAAACCCTCCCCAACAAGTAAAAAGATAAACCATTAAAGCACATCCAGGTTAACAAAAGAACCTGCTATTTTACAGGGACCTGTACATCAAAAAAATCACATATCTGTGGTTAATTTTGTGGAAAATCTATACTGACCCAAAAAATTAGTTAGCAACAAGGACCTTTAGATGAATCTTTTAAGTTGTTTATTTTTTTTGCATGATCAAAGATTCATAACTAGAGGGGGGACCAAAGGCTTAGACTTCTTTCTATTAACTGTTGTCCATCCATCCTCTACCTTAGCTGCCTCAGCAACCCATGCCTTAGAATACAATGAACTTTGGATTCCAGTAGGCATAAAATCCTTATGAGAATCAAACATAGTCTGGCTCTTTGAAAGATCCTCCAAAATAGGGGAGGAGACCACCACCTCCTCCTCTGGCTCAGCTATATCGCTAACCACAACCTCTACAGGAGTATCCTTAGAATGATTCACCACTGATTCCTCTTCGTCTTCCATTTTAGATTGTGAACTTTCCTCATTCTCATACTCAGAATCAGTTGTTGCTTCCAAAGGTTGTTTGTCTATGTTTTGTACAAAGGAAACTTTAGGCCACTAAGAAGGTGAATGTCTGGGATTAGAATTCCTAGCAACATAATGATCAGCAATATGTCCTATCTAGTGGCATTTCCTGCACCAAAAAGGGATCCCCTCATAGTCCAAAATTTGTGTCTAGGTACCCCTTTGGGATTCAAGGCAAATTGCCTCAGGAAGGCCCTTAGAAACATCCAAATCTACCAAAAATCTTGCACAAGTCGAGTGGAGAGGAGTCGCACTATCTTCTTTATATAAAAAATCCCCTATGGCATTTCTAACGGTTTTATAAACCTCCTCTTGCCTCAAGTGTAATGGAAGATAAGGTAGTCGCACCCATATAGGGAACTTGTTAAAGGATTTTGAGACAGGATTAAAATCCTTATGCCAAGGTTTGGCCATAAGAGGAAATCTACCCTACCAAGAAAAATTATTGTGACACAATATAGACTTCCTATCAAGGTTTTGAAATATTATTATAAAAAACCCCCTGGTGCAAGGAAGGATTTGACTGTCTTTAATATGTAGCCAATTCTCGGAAATCCAGTTCTTTAGATCTACAAGAGGGGGCCAAAAACCATGGAAATGAAAAATTGTAGCACAAGAGGAAAACCTTCTTCTGATTGGAAGATTTTTTCTGCTAAATCAGGGTCTAGAGATACCCTGATAGGTTTTAAGGCACTTATTCATGAAACACGGGTAGGCCCAAATGATGCATAAGGCAAAGCACCATGTATATCCACTTCAAAGGCTGCCACATCCATGAAAGTTCTTCCCCCAGGTTCAAACTCTAAACTGGGAGCAAAGGCAGTACGCTTAGCTGTAGTATCTCCTCCCCCCACAGAAAAAAATGCTTTAGGGGCAAACAAATCCTTCCCCTTGCTACCAGAAGGATTCCCATCCATAACGATAGCCTCAGCCACACCAACCATTGGGACCACAGTGACCGATTTCAAATTTTGGAGCGCCATTTTTTCCAAATTTGACTCTGTTATCATGAAATGTTTCATTTTACAATTTTTATTGTTATTATTTAATTGGCAATTTGGTTATGGGCTTGGTGATTGAGGCCCCACATAAGTTGACCTAGGCATAGTAATGGAAGAAATTTTGTTTATACAGGACACCATAGATCTGAAAGTTTATGGAAGTGCATCAAAATGAAGTGATCCACACATCATTTGTCAAATAGCTACAAATTAAGAAAACAAAAAGATTACAAAACAATGTTAAGCTACAAATTTACATTTAGATAAGATAATATGAATTATATACAAGTACAAATAGGAGTGTATGTAACTAATCCATGAAAGGTGGTCAAAGATGCCTCAAAATATAGTGTAACTCCTTGGTCTAAGAATAGTTTGTCAATAGAGTAAATCCCACAATGAATGAGGTGTAAGATAGTCACTATGACATATGATAGGTCAAATTAACTCCTATGACTACACACCTAATCAAGACTATCCACAAATGTAAGAAATCCAAATGACATGGAATATTCAAGTAGGAAAAATACAATAAAATGTAAGAATAAATATCCTACACTAACACCCTCATGCACACAGCTTAGGTGGAAGATGATACAAAAATGGGTCTTAATAATTAGACATAATCAGGTATCCATGTACAATGTAATCCCTCATATATAGAGAAGAGAAAACCCAATGGGAAAAAACTCCCCTCAAAAGAGAGAAATGAAAAAGTGAAGAGGCTAGAAGGCCTCCCTTGAAGATGCTAAAGATGACAAAGTGGACCATACCCCAAGAAGAGATTGTAGATGAATGAAATTGCTCTTAGTGAAGGGTTTGGTGAAGATATCAACAACCTACTCTAAATACTGGAAAAATCTCAAGTTGATGACCTAACCATGAATAAGATCTAGAATAAAATGCATGTGAATCTCAATATGTTTGGTCTACTGGTGTTAAACCAAATTCCTTTATATCTATAGATTACTCTAGTTATCATAACAGATGATAGTGGGCTACTAGATAGGAATACCAAACTCATATAGAATCCCTTGAAGCTAAATATCCTTAGTAGTTGCATTAATGACTCCCTTGTACTCTACCATTTTGGATGATATAGCAATAACATTTTGCTTCTTGCTAGACCTACTAATAGGGTCAGAACCCAAAGAAAAATTATAACCTAAAGTGGACTTGTGATTCTCAATATAATTACCCTAATCTAAATCTAAAAAATTGATCAAGACAACCTCTATACCAAATCTATACTGAATCCCAAATTTATAAGAGCCCTAAATGTAGTGCAAGATACTCTTATCTTTTTTATAGTGCAACTCATGGGGATCCTACATGAATCATGAAATAATCCCAACTACATATGAAATGTTAGGCTTAATATGAGTTAGATAAATGAGACTACCAACAAGTTATTGATACTGAGTGGCATCAACCAAAGGTGTAGAATAGTCAGCCTCAAGTTTGAATCCTAATATAAAGGGAGTTGGAGATAGCTTGCATCAACCATGTGAAACTAAGCCAAAATATCAAGAGCATACTTGGGCTATGCAAGTTAAATCCTTGAATTAGATTGTGAAATCTCAATGCCAAGGAAGTAATGCAAAAGACTTAAGTCTGTCATGTCAAATATATCCTACAGAGTTGTCTTCACCACCATAATAGATGATGAGGAACTTTTGGTGATGAAAATATCATCAACATAAGGGACCAATATCAATAAAGAATCATCTTATCATAAGAATTATACATTGGGGTCTAAATGATACCTAGTAAAACCTAAAGTAAAGAATAAGGAATCCATCTTGTTATACCAAGCTTGACTAGACTATTTGAGACTATAGAGAGATTTCCTAAGTCTATAAACTAAGGATGAATCTTGAATAAACCTTGGTGGCTAATCCATGTAGATCTCCTCCTCAAGATCTCTATGAAGAAAAGCACTCTTCACATCCATTTGATGCACATCCAAACCATATGTTGTGGCTAAATCTAGTGTGAATCTGTTTGATGTCATCTTTGTAATGGGTGTAAAGGTCTTTGAGTAGTCAATACCATCTACTTATGAAAAACCCTTGGTGACTAAGTGTGCCTTATACTTATTGACTAATCCATTTGTATCAAACTTGGTCTGATATATCCAACAACATCAAACCATCTTCTTTCCCTTATGAAGTGAAGTCAAATCCCAAATGTGATTTCTAATCAAGGAATCATAATCCTCATCCATGGATTTATCTCACTCAAGTATCCCTGATGCCTCTCTAAAAGTCTATCAATCAATTATGGAAGCAAATAAGGCATGTGGTCTACTCTAAATGTCTACTTAAGTACATTTATCATCATCTAGATCCCCTACTCATGTGCCTACATTCTGAAGTGACTATCTAGTCTAAAGAGGGCCTAAAATAGGTGAGTTGAGTATGGAATCCTCATCCTCTGATGAAAGCCTAGAAGTGGATGAGGATGACTCCCCATCACTCTATTCACTATCAACTCACTATCTGAAGAAGAAGAAGAAGCAATCTCTACCTTAATAACCTACTATGAATAATCTGAATCCTAAGACTCCTCATTGAAATTAAGTGAAACTGATTTAGGTGGAGAAGTGTCTACTAAAGAGTTAGAAGGACTCTCCTAAAACCTAACACTTCTCTTGATAAAAAATTGATGATTTTTAGGGTGGAGAAGCCTATAACCCTTGACCCCATATAGATACCCAACAAATATTCAAGGTTTGGATTGAGCCTCCATATCCTTACATTTAGTTTTTGGAATACATGCCATCACTGATGATATAAAGACCTTAAAATGTTGCACCTCTAGTTTCCTATTATACCAAGCTTAAAAAGGAGTGATGCCCTATAAAGCTCTATGAGGAACCTTTTTTTGAATGTAACATGCACAATTTATGGCCTCTACCCATAACTATGGAGCTAATGATTTAGATTAAATCATACAATTTTCTATCTCCTTCAAGGAATGATTCTTGCATTTTGCTACACCATTCTACTCAAGAGTGTATGGTAATATCCACTAAAGATCAATGCTCTCAATGGTATAAAACTATTAAAATATGTGGTTGATATATTCCCCTGATTATCTATCTAAAGTATTTTGATGCACTTTCTAGATTTCTTCTCATTAATAGCCTTGAAGGCTCAAAAATTATCAAACACCTTAGAATTTTATCTAAGAAAGTAGACATGTGTATCTAGAAAAGTCATCAATAAAGGTGAGGACACATCTAGCTCTGGTAAAAAAAGGATGGAGGAACTAACCTATGACATCATTATGAATCAAATCAAGCTTTACTAAAGCTCTCCTAGCTTTTCCTTTTGTAAAATTTCTCTTTAGGATGTTTGCCAAGGGTACAATCCTCACAAAGTCCCTTAGAGAATTCAACTCTAGGCAATTTGGTAACCATGTCCTACTAACTCAAATACTCAGGTAGTGGTAGTTAAGATGGCCAAACTAATCATGCCATGACTTGTTAACTCCATATAAATGGGCAAGTAATATAGTAGGATAAACATTTGAAAAAAATGGGAGGTGTATAGCTTAGAATGGTGATTATCCCTTCCAAATGCAATTGTAGTGTCACTATGTAGCTCTCTAATCTCAACAAAATATGGTATGAACTTGACTCTCATGTCCTACCCTATGTGGGTAATTTGATACACTAAAAGGAGATTAGATGATAGCAAAGGTACACTTAGAACATTTGTGAATTTTCAACTTCCAACTTCAATAGACCCTCTCCCTGCAACTATTTTCAGAGTGACATCACCCAAAGTGATAGAGGACATGCTATAGGGCTCTAAGTCAAAAAAACTCAACCTCTAATGAACCCATATGGTGTGAAGAACCAGAGTCTATAACCCAAGATGAAGTATATGTTGAAGCCACTAACTAGGTATTTTCCCTTAAGTTTCTCTTTCACTTTTTCCTTTGCCTTAGAGTATTCTTTAACTGCTGAAAATTGTTTGATGGACTTAGGGACCCCTTTATTATTTTTTTCCAAGAGATGTGTAAGGTGGTCTATCTATTTATTCATCCATTTGTGCTCATCATGCCTAATCTTCTTGCAATACGATCACTTAACCTTCTCTTTCTTAGCTTTCCCTTTAGAGGAGGATGTTTTAGTTCTAGTTTTTTTAGTGTTTCTATGTTCTTTCTTCTTCTTTGTATCCCTACTCTTTTGTTTCTTATCCTTGCTACTAGAGGCTTTTTGTTTACCATTCTCGACAATGAGGGTTGAAGGTTTATAATACTTGAGGTTTCCCATTTGGATCAACTTATCTTGTCCCTTAGTCAAATATTCAATGAAGTTGTCTAAGGATGAAATTTTCTATTTGGCTCATATGGATCTCTTGGTAGCATAAAAGGTAGATAAAAATATAGAGTAATCATGTCCTAGTTTTGTAAGCATAGAAAGAACTAACTACTCATATTTCTTCTCAATTTCATACTATTTTAACTACAATCTAAGTAACTTAAGCTTAGTGAATAAGTCCCCAAATGTGTCAAAGTTTCTAGGGCTCAGACTAATTAGATCAATCTTAAGCTCATGACCCCTCATGGTGTCAACTTTCTCAAACACATTTTCTAGCGTGTCCCTTACTTCTTTAGGAGATTTGGTTGACTCTATGTGGAATAGGAGTTTTGATGACATTGAAAGACATAACATTCCAAAAGCTTCAACATATTTATTAAACTATTTAGACTATTTGTCTCAGTTGTGGGCTCAGTTTATACCCCCATAGTTATGTGAAATAACCCTTTACTTCTAAGAACCATTATAATCTTACTTTTCCATTCTTGGTAGTTGAAGAGTGTGAGTTAATTAATAGTGCTAAGATATATTTAAAATTTTATGATTAATATATTTTTATTTTTATAGAAATTAAATGTGTAGAAAAAAGAATTTGTCGAACATAATCACAACCACAGTGCAACCCCCTAAAACTATGTCAGGTACGCCCCCGCCCCCCCCAAATTTTTGGCACTTTATAATTTAGTGAGTTTTATAATGAAAATTGAAAATTGAAAAATAAATACTTTTAAAAAATATGGTGGTCAATTTGGAGCTACTATGTACAAGATATTAATGAAACAAATTCTTGTCAATAGCTTATTTTTAATAAAATTTACACTAAATGATTTAAAAAGTACACTTGAATGAGGTAAAATGTGTCTTCCAACCACTCATTTGAACTAGATTAGAGTATAGAATAAATTGGTTTGGTATTTAGAGGGGTATTTAGCTTCCTACCAATCTGAGTCTCAACTTTGTCTTCATCAAGTAGAGATTCAAGTTTTAAAGACTAAAAAAAATCTCTCTTTTTAAAAAAAATTAAAAGACTTGTTTTTTTAAAATTATAAATGGTGTAATAAAAAATACTAAAGTCATTAATGATATAAAATATGAGAGAAATATATACCAATGTGAGAAGGAGGTTGGGCATGGGCCCATAAGGAGGAAGGGTGTCAAAATGTGATGCCAAGGTAGAATTTGAACTTTTAACATAGGCGTACAATTTTTTCTATCAAAAAAGGAGGGTGCCAAGGTTTCCTCTCCTTCCATGCCTCTCTACATATATTCCAACACACCTATGTAGTAGATCTTCAATTCCTCAATCTAAAATGATAGAAAATGATGCCAAGGTACCATCTAATGTAGCAGTTTAAAAAGAAAGACACATAAGATTTATAATGCCTCTTATTACTATTGTAATGCTTCTTTCTCCATATCAAAATTTCAATGGCTAAAATGTGACACCAAGCAATAGAGAGTTCAAATCTTTCAACTAAGCACTCTTGGTCAATAATATCTAGTGTTACTCAGAAACAAGTTGCCAGAATCTCAACAAAATAAAGTAGCCCCCTTCCCCCCCCCTTTTTAGATCTAGTCTAATGTAGGAACCAAATAGATGGAACCTTCCTATAACTAATAGTAGATTAAATCTCTTTTATAAGTAGAAGAATTAAAAAATAAACCAAAAAAAATTTATTATAAAACAAATTAATCTTTGAATTCAAAATTAAATATAATAATGAACCTAGACACTTAGTGATACCAACATGGCTCTGATACCATATTAGGGATGCCAAAAATCTACTAGTTAGTGGAAGTGCACCAAAATGAAGTGAGACATGATTTTCATGAAATCCAAATTTGAGTAAACTTAAATAACTACAAATTATGAAAACACAAAGACTAATTTGTGCACAATAAAGTTAAGCTCTAACTTAATACATTTGGATTAGATAAGGAAATACGAGTACAAATAGGAGTGGATGTAACTCCATGAAAGATGATCAAGGATGCCTCAAAATAGATTTTAAATCATCATTTTAAGAATAGATGATCAACAGAGTAAATTCCATAATGAATTAGGTGTAAGATAACCACTATAACATATGACAGGTCAAAGTAATTCCTATGACTGCAAACTGATCCATACATTAGATTGACCCATACAGATAAATCACTCAACCTTTCAAATATATACTAAAACCTCTCAATTTCATAATTAAAATAGAATTGGTTGTGGAATTCTCATTTTCTCAATTAAATAAAATAAGAAATGGATTTTTAAAGTATATCAATTTTCAAAATTTATTGAAAAGAAATTGACTTTTTAATCAAAATATAAATCTCAACAATTTTGAATATGAGTGATTTGGTAAACTTATATAATCTATTATTCATATAAACCATTCTATAAATATTTTATCTCTATAAAATAATCTCTTAATTATTTTATAAAAATAATTAAAAAACTGATCCAAAAATCCAAGCTTATAAAAAAATTTACAATCTGCTTGGATCGGATTTATAATAAAATAGAATATTTTAATTTCCAATTTTACCTTTAAAATAAATATATAAATTTAAATTATAAAACTTTTATAATTTTAATAAATTAAATTTAAAGGATTTATGATCATAGAGAGGAAATTAAAAATAAAATATAACACAAAATATTTATTTACGGGGTTCACCAAATGGCTACGTCTTTAGGTCCACTTTATGAGTGTTTTGATCTTATTAAAACTCTTTGAGGCTGATTACAAAAAATTATCTAATAATAATTATTTTCATATCAGATATCTATTTTTGTAATAAAATAAAACTCTTGGAGGTTCTGCTACCACTATATTTATATATCTTTATCTGTAATTTTCTCTATGCAAATCCACTACTTCTCTACAAATTTCCCTAAAGTACTAATAATTTCCCCCTAAATTGAGATTTTTCCTTTTTTGACAGCATGGTGTTGGATCTCTATAATTTCTTGTTACCTGTATTCAATTTTGCTCTACAACTGATTAAAACCAAAAAATCTCAAAATAAAATTCATCATTGGTGCATAGCTAAGCATGGATAATATCATATAATTAGTGCCAAAACTAATCCACACTATCATAAATAGTAAATAATTAAATTTTCCCCCATGATATGTTGAATAATATTTGCTAATTATAAACCCTTTGACATCAATATTTCCACATAAAATATCTATCAAGAATCTTTTAGAAGCTTTAAAAATTTTAATTACCACATATTTTCTGATGTAATAATAATAATAATAATAATAATAATAATAATAAAATATAACACAAAATATTTATTTACGGGGTTCACCAAATGGCTACGTCTTTAGGTCCACTTTATGAGTGTTTTGATCTTATTAAAACTCTTTGAGGCTGATTACAAAAAAATTATCTAATAATAATTATTTTCATATCAGATATCTATTTTTGTAATAAAATAAAACTCTTGGAGGTTCTGCTACCACTATATTTATATATCTTTATCTGCAATTTTCTCTATGCAAATCCACTACTTCTCTACAAAAATCATGTTATTGCCTCTATAAAACAACCTTATATATATATATATATATATATATATATATATATATATATATATATATATATATATATATATATGTGTTGGCTGGGAAATAACAAATTTCCCTAAAGTACTAATAATTTCCCCAAATTGAGATTTTTCCTTTTTTGACAGCATGGTGTTGGATCTCTATAATTTCTTGTTACCTGTATTCAATTTTGCTCTACAACTGATTAAAACCAAAAAATCTCAAAATAAAATTCAACATCATCGGTGCATAGCTAAGCATGGATAATATCATATAATTAGTGCCAAAACTAATCCACACTATCATAAATAGTAAATAATTAAATTTTCCCCCATGATATGTTGAATAATATTTGCTAATTATAAACCCTTTGACATCAATATTTCCACATAAAATATCTATCAAGAATATTTTAGAAGCTTTAAAAATTTTAATTACCACATATTTTCTGATGTAATAATAATAATAATAATAATAATAATAATAATAATAATAATAATAATAATAATAATAATAATAATAAGAAACAATTCTTTTAAAAAATGCCATGCCATGATTAAATGTATGCCAAGACTCCTTAAGCCAAGATCAAGATTGACAATTCAAGATCAAGATTTGCACTTTCTTGGTAAATAAATATTACAATGGTACAAACTTGTCCAAATCAAATACCACATTATATTTAAATAATATTAGAGTTAAAGACTTGGGATAATCTTTTAATAAAAGATTAATATGCATGTAAATCTCCACCAAAATAAAAACACATAATCTCTCCACTAAAATAAATCAAGAACCAAATATCTCTCCACCAACCATATTATTTTATGCAAGTGGGGAAAATAAAGTAGAGTTTAACTTACAAGATTAAATAATTAAAATATTTTCATGACTTTATTTAATAAACCTCCTAGAATTCAACACCATATTTCTTTGGTGGAATAAAGACTTGTATTTAAAAGAAACCATGCAACCATGATTATCTTAAATAATCCATGATTAAACTACCACATCAATTCTTTAAAATAATCTTTATATCTTTTTGATAATATAAGAGTGGTAAGATTATTTATTTATGGGATAAAGAATTAAAAATATATCTCATGACTATTTTAAATAACTATCCATGTGGGAGTGAAAATTGTATATTTTTAGGAATAAAATATCTAATAGTAGATTAAAAACTATTATATAGGATATTTAATTAATTAAATATATCCCATGATAAAATAAAAAATACCATTAAATAAGATATTAATTAATTAAATATATATCCTATGATAAAATAAAAATACTATTAAATAAGATATTAATTAATTAAATATATCACATGGTAAAATAAAAAATACCATTAAATAGGATATTAATTAATGACATATATATCCCATGGTATAATAAAAATACCATTAAATAAGATATTAATTAATTATCTCAAACCATATGAAGAGTGAAAATCTCTCGAATCAACCCTCTCCAATAAGATCCTTTTGGTCCCCAAAAGGTTAAATCAATCTTTAAAGATACAAATATTTCTTTTACAAAATATCACTACAAAATATCATGGTAATGATTCAAAAATCAAATTGAATTTATGAAATACCAGTGAAAGAAATATATACCCAATACCGAATTTTAGATAGAAGTAAACTGTCAGCTCAATATATATACTAAAATACAAATTTTCTCAAAATAGATATACTGATCATGCCCTATATAATCTACATAAACTGTTGTCAAGGTTTAAAAATGAAGTTTCAAAAAAAAACTCAAATGTGAGAAAAATAATCTAAGTATGATAAACATGTTCCTTGGATTTTCTCTACAGGTTATTCCAATAAACCAACTTTAAATAATAAATCATTTAGGAATATCTCCAAGTTTAAATATGAGTTAATTCCTTTTTCAATCCATTAGGAACTCAAAAACTTATCAGCAAATTAAAATAGAGCTTATCAAAAACACAAATATGATAAAATAATCTAAGTATGATAAACTTGTCACTTGGATTTCCTCATAGCTGGTAGCTCCAAAAATTATGTTCAAAACCAAACTATATTATTTTTAATGGAATCCTAAAAACTAATTTGAACATATACATGTTAATTAATACCATATCTATGCAAAGTTACCACTAGAAAATAAAAGATCATTACCATCCAAAATAAAAAAGAATGGAGTCATTTGTGGATAATTATTAGAGAAGTGGTCTACCTCTAGTTTTGTTTTCAAAATTAGTGGGTTTAAAGAAACTTCCTTTTTGCTTACCGATGAATCATTCTTCATGGATGTCTTCCTGCAATACTTAGGACATAGTTGTGGATGCAATATCCAACATTTATCATTTTGGTGACCAATCAAATTACAATGAGTAAAATAATTATTTTCTATTTATTTCTCCTTATAAAACACAAATATCTTACTAATTGGTCTTTTTTCCAACATAAGGCAACATAGTGATTATCTAATCCACAAAAATTGCATGGATATTTAAACCAAAAAACATGTGATAGTAAGTCCTCATTTTCACAATTAAAATATATGTTTTAATATTTACCATGTTTAGGTTAGAGTGATGATTGAAGTTTTCAATATCTCTTAATTCTATGTTCCCTTTTGTGACAATGAGTGCAAAAGTTCCTCTTATCCTTCTTCTTAGATGAGGAAACCTATTTACCATTTATCATTAGATCATTAGCGCCTACCTTATCTTTCACAAAAGGAAACAAATTCTTTACCAGAGATTTTCTCTTTCAACAATAAGTAACATAATGATTACTTAGCCCATACAAAGTGCAAGGATAAGCATACCACATTTTTTATATATCATAGCCATATTGTTCAAAATGAAAGATTACATTAGAAGTTTAAGAATTTATCATATTCTTAGTGATATGTGTTATGTAAGAAAGAGGAGGTTGAATCTCAATACCTCTTCTTCCATTTATCTTACACCTCTCATCCACCTGTGATGGTTTATATTGAAAATTTAGTGGATTATATCTTTGGTAGTTGGAAGCTTGTCTTCCTCCTATGAATTTGGAACTTTTTCCAGTTTTTATTTGCTCACCAGTATACCACAAACCTACAAAATGAGGCCTATCCTCTACTTGTATGGGGTTAGTTATACCTTGTCCAAATTTACCAAGGCCTCTTCCTTCAAATCCCATTTTATTTAATAGTTTAGACCTAATACCCTTATTATGTTTTTCAACAACACCAAAAGCAATATCTAAAAATGAATGAGAGGAAATACTACCTAATGACTTACTTATAGTGTATTCATCTATCATTATTTATACATTTGATATAGAAATAAATTCCTTCATTCATTCACAATTGTGTAACTTTTCCAAGAGCTCATCCTTGGTTTGTAAATCATATTTCAACTTTTTAATCTCCTCTTCCATTGATTAGAATTTTTATCTCAAGAGAGAGTTTTCTTCTTGAATAGGTTGATTATATGACTCAAGCTCATCGAGCTTTTCCTATTTTGACAAATTGCTCTTAGTTCACCTATTTATATATTCAACACATAACTGAACCAACTATAATAATTGTCAAATAGAAAATTGTTAACCATAGGTAAACTATATTGTTAAATCTTATTGATCAACTACTCTCATACCAAGCTAATCTGTAAACTATATTTACCCCTATAGATAAATCACCTAGATTTTTAAATGAATACTAAAAACTCTCAATTTCATAATTAAAATAGAATTGGTTGTAGAATTTTTATTTCCTCAATTAAATAAAATAGGAAATGAATTTTTAAAATATATCATATTTCAAAATTTATTGAAAAGAAATTGACTTTTTAATCAGAATATAAATCTCAACAATTTTACATATGAGTGATTTAGGAAACTTATATAATATATTATTCATCTAAACCATTCCATAAATATTTTATCTTTATAAAATAATATCTAAATTATTTTACAAAAATAATTAAATAATTGATCCAAAAATTCAAGCTTATAAAAACTTTTATAGTCTGCTTGGATTGGATTTATAATAAAATGAAATATTTTAATTTCCAATTTTCTCTTTTAAATAAATATGAAAATTAAATTATAAAACTTTGATAATTTTAATTAAAAAAATTGAAAGTATTTTTTATTGTAGAGAGGAAATTAAAAATAAAATATAACATAAAAGATTTATTTATAGGGTTCACCAAATGGCTATGTTCCTAGGTCCACTCTATGACTATTTTGATCTTATTAAAACTCTTTGAGACTAATTAAAAAATATCTCTCTAGGTAAATAATTATTTTCATATCAGATATCTATTTGTGTAACAAAATAAAACTCCTAAAGGTTCTGCTACCTCTATATTTAGATATCTCTGTCTGTAATTTTCTCTTTGTAAATCCACTACTTCTTTGCCAAAATCTTGTTACTACCTTTTTAAAATAACATTGTAGTTATATCTATATTTATTAACAATAATGTTGGCTGGGCAATAACAAATAAGATAACAATTTAGTATCCTAGTTATATATTTAATTAAAAAACATCATTAAATAGGATATTAATTAAATATATATCCCATGGTAAAATAAAAATACCATTAAATAAGATATTAATTAAAAAAATATATCCTATGGTAAAATAAAAATACTATTAAATAAGATATTAATTAATTAAATATATTCTATGGTAAAAAAAATATCATTAAATAAGATATTAATTAATTAAATATATATCCCATGGTAAAATAAAAATACCAATAAATAAGATATTAATTAATTATCTCGAACCATATGAAGAGTGAAAATCCTCCAAATCAAACCTTTACAATAATATCCTTTTGGTCCCCAAAAGGTCAAATCACTCTTTGAAGTTGTAAATAGTTTTTTTGCAAAATATCACTACAAAATATCATGGTAATGATTCAAAAATCAAACTAAAACTCTAAAATATCAGTGAAATAAATATCTACCCTATACCAAATTATAGTTAGAAGTAAATTACATGCTCAATCTATATACTAAAATGCAAATTTTCTCAAAATAGACACATTGATCATGCCCCATATAATTTACATATATTGCTTTTAAGGTTTAAAAATTATGTTTTAAAAAAAAAACCTAAATGTGAGAAAAATGATCCAAGTATGATAAACTTGTCCATTGGATTTTCTATACAAGTTACTCAAATAAACCAACTTCAAATCATAAATCATTTGGAAATATCTCCAATTTTAAATATGAGTTGATTCATTTTTCAATGCATCAGGTACTCAAAAACTTATCAGGAGATTAAAATAGAGATTATCAAAACCACAAATATGAGAAAATAATCCAAGTATAATAAACCTGTCACTTGGATTTCCTCATAGATGGTAGATCTAAAAATTGTGTTCAAAGCCAAACTATATTCTTTTTAATATAATCCCGAAAATTGCTTTGAACATATGCATGATAATTAATACCATAACTATGAAAAATTACCACTAGAAAAGAAATGATCATTACCATCTAAATCAAAAAAGAATGGATTCATTTGTTGATAATCTTTAGAGAAGTGGTCTTCCTATGGTTTTGTTTTTGAAACTGGTGGGTTTAAAATAACTTCCTTTTTGCTTATAGATGCATCTTTCTTCATGGATGTTTTCCTATAATACTTAGGACATAGTTATGGATGCAATATCCAACATTTATCATTTTGGTGACCACTTAAATTATAATGAGTACAATAATTATTACCCATTTCTTTCTCTTTAAAAAATATATATATCTTATTAACTAGTTTCTTTTCCAGCATAAGGCAACATAGTGATTATCTAATCCACAAAAACTAAATGGATATTTAGACCAAAAATCCTATGATAATAAATCTTTATTTTCATAATTAATTTTTTTTTTTAATATTTACCATGTTTAGGATAGAGTGATGGTTGAAGTTTCCAACATTTCTCAACTCTGTGTCTACTCTTGTTTAGGATAGAGAAATGGTAAATTCTTAGTGCTATGTTTTGTGTAAGAAAAAAGTGGTGGAATATCAATACCTCTTCTTCCATTTCTCTTACAAATCTCATCCACCTTTGATGGTTTATTTTAAAATTTTAGTGGCTTATATTCTTGTTAGTTGGAAGCTTGTATTTTTCCTATGGATTTGGAACTTTCTTCAATTTCCATTTTCTCTCCAATATACTCCAAACCTAAAAAATGAGGCCTATCCTCTGCATATATGGGGTTAGTTATTCCTTGTCTATTTTTACCAAGGCCTCTTCTTCAAATCCCATTTTATTTAATAGTTTATAACTAATACACTTATTGTGTTTTTCAAAAACACCAAAAGCAATATCTAAAATTGAATGAGAGGAAGTCCTACATGATGACTTACATATAGTGTATTCATCTATCATTATTTATGTATCTAATATAGAAGGAAATTCCTTCATTCTTTCACCACTCGAAAACTTTTCCAAGAGCTCATCCTTGGTCAACAAATTATATTTCAACTTTTCAGACTCCTCTTCCATGGAGTAGAATTTTGATCTCAAGAGAGAGTTATCTTCTTAAGTATGTTGATTATATGACTCAAGCTCATCAATATTTTCCTATTTTGACAACTTACCCATAGTTAACCTATTATTTTATTCAACACACAACAAAACCAACTATAATAATTGTCAAATAGCAAACTATTAACCACATTGTTAAATCCTAGTGATCAATTGCTCTGATACCAAACTGTTTCATAAACTATATTTAACCCTATAGATAAATCAAACAAATTTTTAAATAAATATTGAAAACTCTAAATTTCATAATTAAAATATAATTGGTTGTGTAATTCTCATTTCCTCAATTATATAAAATATGAAATGGATTTTGAAAATATATCAATTTTCAAAATTTATTAAAAACAAATTGACTTTTTAATCAAAATATAAATCTCAACAACTCTAAATATAAGTGATTTAGTAAAATCATATAATATGTTGTTCATATAAACTATTCCATAAATATTTTATCTCTATAAAATAATCTATTAATTATTTTACAAAAATAATTAGAAAATGATCCAAAAATTTAAGATTATAAAAACTTTTACAGTCTGCTTGGATTAGATTTATAATAAAATAGAATATTTTAATTTCTAATTTTCCCTTTTAAATAAATCTAAAAATTAAATTATAAACCTTCTATATATTTTTTAAAGGAAATTGAAAAGATTTATGATCACAAAGAGGAAATTAAAAATAAAATATAACACATAAGATTTATTTATAGGGTTCACCAAATGGCTACATCCCCAAATCCACTTTATGAGTGTTCTGATATTATTAAAACTCTTTGAGATTGATTAAAAAAATATCTATAAGTAAATAATTATTTTCATACTAGATATCTATCTATGAAACAAAATAAAACTCCTAGAGGTTCTACTGCCTTTGTATTCAAATATCTTTATCTATAATTTTCTCTATGCAAATCCACTACTTCTCTACCAAAATATTATTACTACCTCTAAAAAATAACCTTGTAATTATATCTATATTTCTCAACAATAATGTTGGTTGGGTAATAAAAAATTTCTCTGAGGTGCTAATAATTTTCTTGAATTGTGATTTTTCTCATTTTATAGCATGTTGTTGGCTCTCTAGAATTTCCTTCTACCTGTATTCAATTTTTATTTGCAATCGATCAAAGCCAAAAATCCTAAAATTGAATTCAACATCATTGGTGCATAGATGAGTTTCGATAATGGCATATAATTAGTACCAAAATTGATCCATGCTTTCATAAATAACAAATAATTAAACTTCCCAACATAATATGTTAAATAATCTTTGCCAGCTATAAACCATTTATCGTCAATGTTTTCACGTAAAACATCTGTCAAGAATCTTTGAAAAGCTTTAAAAATTCAAATTATCGCATATTTTACAATGTAATAATAATAATAATAATAATAATAATAATAATAATAATAATAATAATAATAATAATAATAATAATAATAATAATAATAATTTAATAATAATAATAATTTCCACTTGAATTTAGAAACAATTCTTTAAAAATATTTCATGTCATGATTAAATGTATGCCAAAACTCCTTAAGCCAAAATCAAGATTTACACTTTCTTGGTAAATAAAGATTAGCATGCAATAAACTAATCTATCTCAAATACTATATTGTATTTGAATAATCTTAGAGGTAAATATTTGGGATAATCTTTTAACAAAAGATTAATATGCATGTAAATCTTCACCAAAATAAAAGAACATAATCTCCCTACTAAAATAAATCAAGAACTAAATATATTTCCAACCATATGATTCTTTGCAAGTGGGGAAAATAAAGTGGAGTTTAACCTATAAGATTAAAGAATTAAAATATTTCCATGAATTTATTTAACAACCTCTAATAATTCAACACCATATTTATTTGGTGGAATAAATACTTATATTTAAAAGAAAATATGCAACCATGCTTATCTTAAATAACCCATGATTAAACTACCACATCATTTTTTTTTTAAAATATTTATATATTTTTGATAATATAAGAGTGGTAGGATTCTTGATTTATGGGATAAAGAATTAAAAATATATCCCATAACTATTTTAAATAACTATCCACGTGGGAGTGCAAATAGTATATTTTTAGGAATAAAATATCCAATGGTAGATTAAAAACCATTAAATAAGATATTTAATTAATTAAATATATCCCATGATAAAATTAAAAAACAACATTAAATAGGATATTAATTAATTAAATATATATCTCATGGTAAAATAAAAATACCATTAGAAAGGATATTAATTAATTAAATATATATCTCATAGTAAAATTAAAAAACTATAAAATAAGATAATAATTAATTAAATATATCCCATGGAAAAATAAAAAAATACCTTTAAATAAGATATTAATTAATTAAATATATATCTCATATTAAAATAAAAATACCATTAAATAGGATATTAATTAATTATCCTAAACCTTATGAACTGTGAAAATTCTTTGGATAACACACCTAAGTAAGACTATCCACAAATGTAGGAAATCCAAATGACATGGAATATCTAAGTAGGAAAAATAAAATAAAATGCAAGAAACATTATCCTACACTAACAATTTAGTGGTCATGTTAATAGGGAAACCATATGGGTTGACTTATCCCATTATTCATGATTATTATGTTGAAATGTTGAAATGTTGGGAACCTTAGGAGGCACTGACATTCAAATATTAGTTTTGTCCATGAATGATCTTCCTCCCAATCCACCAACTTGAGTTGTATCCATTAAGACATGTGAATTATCTTGGTGGGTGTGTGGTACACCCAGCCTTAAAAAATAAACTAGGCAAACATTGAGAAACTAGGGGAGAAGAAACCATAGACTAGTGGACCTAGTGTTGAAGGGGCACAGTGTGGTTTTAAAAAGGAGAGAAAGTAAGGGAACTCAAAGAAGAGGGAGGTCAATTTTCCTCAATGGAGGTTTAAAAAATCCTTCAATTAAGTGAGTTGGGTTTGGAATGCAAAAATAAAATGGATTTGGTTTTCTATTATGAAATTTATTGTTACATTGTAGTGATAAATATAAATTTAGTGTTTTTCATTTTTTGAATTTGGGAGCTATATATGGATACTTTAAGTCCATTATGAAGTCTCTTGACTTCATGATGGAATTACAATGTGATTAAATCAAATTTTCCTCCCTTATGAAATTGTGGGTTTCAATTTTTTATTGCTGATGGTTATCATGATTTTGGGGATTTTTCATTACTATCTAGGTAGTATTATATTCATAAATTTTTATATTATTAAATGAAAATTGAATAAATGGAATAGGAATGGAGTAAGGTTTCCAATAGATTGGGTTGTTATTTTAAACAAGATCTCTATCAAGTAAATCATTCAAATAAATTATTTGGAACCTAATAAAGGAGAGACATGGTTTTATTAGAGATGTTTTGGTTGCAACATGTAGTTGCTTACCCTAGCTATGTTATTTCCCATTTTACATAAATTATTTTTGTCTTTCTTTATTAATGGGTAAAAAATCCTTGGTGCATCTCTTAGTGTCTTAGAATATCCTTCTTGCTCATTAGAAACCTAAAAAATTTAAACTAATTCAACTATGGTGGCATTCAAATGTAACTTGTCTTAAAATTTATATTATTTAATTTTATATTAATGTTAGTCGATCCCAACCCCACTATATGTATATGTATATAAATATGGTTGGGTTTTGGTAATTGAATTTAATAATGTATTATGTTGAAATGTATTATGTATTATGCTGAAGTGTTGGGAACCTTAAGAGGCATTGACATTTAAATATTAATTTTAGCCATGATGGCTCTTTCTCCCAATCCACCAACTCAAGTTGTATCCATTAAGCCATGTATATTGTCTTGGTGGGTGTGTGTTACACCCATACTTTAAAAATAAACTATGAAACTATTGAGAAACTATGGGAGAAGAAACCGTGGACTGGTGGAACTACTTTTGAAGGGGCATAGTGTGGTTTTAAAAAGGAGAGAAAGTAAGGGAACTCAAAGAGAGGGAGGTAAATTTTAATAAATGGAGGTTTCCAAAAACATTCAATTAAGTTATTTGGGTTTGGAATTAAAAAATAAAATGGATTTGGTTTTCTATTATGAAATTTATTGCTACATTGTAGTGATAAATATGAATTTGTGGTTTTTCATTTTTCAAATTTGGGAGCTATATATGGATATTGCAAGTCCATTATGAAGTCTCCTGACTTCATGATGGAATTAAAATGTGATGAAATCAAATTTTCATCCCTTATGAAATTTTGGGTTTCAAATTTTTATTGTTAAAGGTTATCATTATTTTGGGGATTTTTCATTACTATCTATGTAGTATTATAGTTATATATTTTTTATTATTAAATGAAAATTGAATAAATGGAATAGGAATAGAGTAGGGTTTGAAATAGATTGGGTTTTTATTGTAAACATGATCTATATCAATTAAAACATTAAAATAAATTATTGGACCCTAATAAAGGAGAGACATGGTTTTATTAGTAGATGTTTTGGTTGTAACCTATTGTTGCTTACCCTAGCTATGCTATTTCCCATTTTACATAAATTATTTTTGTTTGGTTTGGTGTTGTTTCCTCTAAAACTCTCTTTACTGATGGGTATGATGTCCTTGGTGTATCTCTTTATGCCTTTCCATAGCCTTCTTGTTCATTAGAAACCTACAAGATTTAAATCGATTCAACTATGGTGGCATTTATATGGAACTTGTCTTAAAATTCATGTTATTTAATTTTGTATTAATGTTTATGGACCCCAACCCTGATATATGTATATGTCTATAAATATTGTTGGGTTCTGGTAATTGAATTTAATAATGTATTATGTTGAAATTTATTATGTTGAAATGTTGAAATGTTGGGGTCCTTAGGAGGCATTGACATTCAAATATTAGTTTTGGCCATGATGGATCTTCCTCCCAATCCATGAACTCAAGTTATATCTATTAAGCCATGTGCATTGTCTTGGTGGGTGTGTGGTACACCCATCCTTGAAAAATAAACTAGGCAAACATTGAGAAACTAGGGGAGAAGAAACTGTGGACTAGTGGAGCTAGATTTGAAGGGGTACAGTGTAGTTTTAAAAAGGAAAGAAAGTATAAGGAACTCAAAGAAGAGGGAAGTCAATTTTCCTTAATGGAGGTTTCCAAAACCCTTCAAGTAAGTGAGTTGGGTTTGGAATGAAAAAATAAAATGGATTTGGTATTCTATTATGAAATTTATTATTACATTGTAGTGATAAATATGAATTTGGGGTTTTTCATTTTTTGAATTTGGGAGCTATATATGGATACTGTAAGTCCATTATGAAGTCTCTAAACTTCATGATGGAATTATAATGTGATGAAATCAAATTTTCCTCTGTTATGAAATTATGGGTTTCAATTTTTTATTGTTAATAGTTATCATGATTTTGGGGATTTTTCATTACTATTTAGGTAGTATTATAGTCATATGTTTTTTTATTATTAAATGAAAATTGAATAAATGGAATAGGAATGGAGTAGGGTTTACAATAGATCAGGTTGTTATTGTAAACATGATCTCTATCAAGTAAAGCATTCAAATAAATTATTTGGACTCTAATAAAGGAGAGACATGGTTTTATTAGTAAATGTTTTGGTTGTAACCTGTAGTTGCTTATCCTAGATATGCTATTTCCCATTTACATAAATTATTTTTGTTTGGTTTGGTCTAGTTTCCTCTAAAACTCTATTTCTTGATGGGTATGGTGTCCTTGGTACATCTCTTAGTTTGTTGACATAGTCTTCTTTCTCATTAGAAACCTACAGGATTTAAATCGATTCAACTATGGTGGCATTTACATGGAACTTGTCTCAAAATTCATGTTATTTAATTTTGTATTGATGTTTGTCAATCCAAACCTTGATATATGTATATGTATATAATGTATGTTGTGTGGTTGTTGTGTGTGTGTGTGTGTGTGTGTGTGTGTGTGTGTGTGTGTGTGTGTGTGTGTATGTATATATGTATGTATGTATGTATGTATGTATGTATATGTATATACATATGGTTGGGTTTTCGTAATTAACTTTAATAATGTGTTATGTTGAAATGTTGCAATGTATTATGTTGAAATGTTGGGATCCTTAGGAGGCATTGACATTAAAATATTAATTTTGGCCATGATGGCTCTTCCTCCCAATCCACCAACTCAAGTTATATCCATTAATCCATGTGTATTTTCTTGGTGGGTGTGTGGTACACCCATACTTGAAGAATAAACTAGGTAAACATTGAGAAACAAAGAGAGAAGAAACTATGGATTGTTGGAGCAAGTTTTGAAGGGGCACAACGTGGTTTTAAAATGGAGAGAAAGTAAGGGAACTCAAAGAAGAGGGAGGTAAATTTTCCTCAATGGAGGTTTCCAAAAACCTTCAAGTATGTGAGTTGGGTTTGGAATGAAAAAATAAAATTGATTTGGTTTTCTATTATGAAATTTATTCTTACATTGTAATGATAAATATGAATTTAGGGTTTTTTATTTTTTAAATTTGGGAGCTATATATGGATATTTTAAGTCCATTATTAAGTCTCTCAACTTCATGATGGAATTATAATATGATGAAATGAAAATTTCCTCCCTTTTGAAATTATGGGTTTCAAATTTTTATTGTTAATGGTTATCATGATTTTGGGGATTTTTCATTACTATCTAAGTAGTATTATAGTCTTATATTTTTTTATTATTAAATGAAAATTGAATAAATGGAATAGGAATGGAGTAGGGTTTACAATAGTTTGGGATGTTATTGTAAACATGATATCTATCAAGTAAAACATTCAAATAAATTATTTGGACCCTAATAAAGGAGAGACATGGTTTTATTAGTAGATGTTTTGGTTGCAACCTATAGTTGCTTACCCTAGATATGTTATTTCCCATTTTACATAAATTATTTTTCATTGGTTTGGTGTAGTTTATTCTAAAACTCTCTTTCCTAATGAGTATGGTGTCCTTGGTGTATCTCTTAGTGTTTTGGCATAGCCTTCTTTCTCATTAGAAACCTACATGATTTAAATCAATTTAACTATCATGGAATTTACATGGAACTTGTCTTATAATTCATGTTGTTTAATTTTGTATTGATGTTTTTCGATGCTAACCCCACTATATGTACATGTATATACAAATGGTTGGGTTTTGGTAATTGACTTTAATAATGTATTATGTTGAAATGTATTATGTTGAAATGTTAGGATCCTTAGGAGGCATTGACATTCAAATATTGCTTTTGGCCATGATGGATCTTCCTCCCAATCCACCAACTCAAGTTATATCCATTAAGCCATGTGAATTGTCTTGGTGGGTGTTTGGTACACCCATCCTTGAAAAATAAACTAGGAAAACATTGAGAAACTAGGGAAGAAGAAGCCATGGACTAGTGGATCTAGTTTTGAAGGGGCACATTGTGGTTTTAAAAAGGAGAGAAAGTATAAGAACTCAAAGAAGAGGGAGGTCAATTTTACTCAATGGAGGTTTTAAAAAACCTTCAATTAAGTGAGTTAGGTTTGGAATGAAAAAATAAAATGGATTTGGTTTTCTATTATGAAATTTATTGTTACATTGTAGTGATAAATATGAA